>VWZY01010820.1:40717-118443 GCA_013399075.1 Chloroceryle aenea
CACCCTGCCTACTGACTTCTTTACATTATGTTAAAGCAAACGTAGATGTTCTTCACCGATACTCCCTGAGGTGAAATCCCCTCCAGCTTCCTTCACATCAGCGGGCAGCTACCGCAGGGGTGCAGGGCGCTGCAGAAGCCACAAGCGGCACTGGGATGCCCACCCCACTGCCACTGTCCCTGCGCCACGCGGCACGTCCTGGCAGCTCCACGGACACTANCGTGGGTGTCCGGCACAGCCAGGGCTGCCCCGGTGCCTGTGTTCACCTCAGCTGCCGGTCTCTTACGGAGTCAAGCGAGGTGCCCCCGTGGCAGCTTCACCTCAGGTACCTGGTCCCTGTGGAGCTAAGACTGTAATGCCCTGTGGAGGTGTCCTCACACCTGCATGTACTGGTATCCATGCCCCTGCGACCCCCACTGCTCACACCACCAGGAATTAGGGCTGTTTAATGCCACCCTGTCACTGTCATGCGGCTGGTTCCTTTTCTTGCATACAGCTGTGTCCTTTTGGCCTGCTGAACCCACAGAACTGGACTGGTACGAGCAACAGTCTTGTTCCGATTTTTCTGCTAAGGTACTTGAGGGCTGTGTGTCTCAGCATCGCACCTGCTAATCAAGGGGGTGAACAGTCAATAGGAGTCCAAAACTGTGATTTGGAGTTATTACAGCCTAGGTGTAGGTTAATTAGGGTGTGTGAAGGTATGAGAAATGGTTGCACCAAATTCAAGAGCTGATGACATGGAGCTGAGCTTACTCCAGAATTTTTCACCTTGCCCATTCCAGCCTGTAATTAGAACTACACTCCCCTGCCCCTGGTGTCTGCAATGGGAGAATTACAGAAAATGAAAGCAGAAAACTATCAAGTATGCACTACCCAGATGGGTAAAAGCACATATTTAAGAATCTGAACTATTTGTCTTTTGTTATTTCAACAGGTTAAAGCCATGATCAGTAATACGGAGCAGGACTTAGAAGTGTTTCAGGAACAAGCTGTCACTAAGTAAGTAATGACTTACTGTCTGGGAGTCAAATATATAAAGGAATTGAATTATGTGGGTTTATTAAAAATGTGAAACAAAATAGTAATAATTTTAGAAGCAAATGTGATCCTTTCTCAGTTTCTTCTGCTGCTTTCTATGCAGACTGGAAATGTTACTGGTAATTAAGACAACACATCTTACTACTTTATCTAATAATCTACTGACTGTTTCTTTTAGGTATTTAACATTTTTAAATCTTCATACCTGAAAAAAATGTGTTCTTTTATGTGATGAATGTGATGTTTTATTAATATATTAAGAAATGTTATTTTAAACTGTTTAAAAAAATAGTTGAAGTTGCTAGGCTACAGCAGTATAAACTTACATATCACAGTTCTTCAAGCATTTAAAAATCTTAAAAACAAGGCTATTAATTGCTAAAATCTTATTTTGCACAGGTAATAATCGTGAATGTTCTTCCCAAGTATCAAGTGCACTTTTCATCACAGCACAATCATCTTTTTTCTCTCATAATCTAATTTTAGTTCTTTGAATATTAATGTAAAATAACAGTAGTGCAGCACAAAATCTTTCTAAAGAAGTGTAAACATGGGTGAGATTTGCTGTAGGGCCTCATCCCCTCCAGCCTGTTTAAGGAATATAAACACAGCAATATAAAAAGTACTTCCGTATATATCCCCTCTTTTCCAGCCAAAATGACTTTATGGTATAATGAGCTAAATGGAATCTTTATCATAATTTTCACATAAAACAATTACCTGTTTTTCATACAAAATTGTCTGTTCTATCATTATTAGCAAGAAGCAGTCCAAGGTAATATGATGCATATTAAGTGTAAAAGTATTTCTTAAAATAACAGAAACATAAAAATTATATTCCACCTTCTGGCCCAAAAAAGTATTAATAGGATTTGAAAGTGTGCTCTGTTCTGCTCTGAAGAATGGGGGCACTTTGCTGCCGTAAATTCTTATATTCTGAACAATGTGGCCCTTTTTTTGATTTGGACGCGCATTCTTCTTGTTAGTGATATGATTTCATATGAAAACACAAATTAAAGAAAAATAATAAAATACTGCTATTCTTTGGATACTATTTTAACAAATTAGAAGCCTATTTCAAGAGTTCAGATCCAGCCTGGCCTTTGTTATAATCCACATACGTGAAATTTCAGACCATTGCAGATGAATCTAGTGAGTGATTTGTCCCATCATAAACCAGGTATTCTTGGTAGATATTTATTTCCAGAAACTGTACAAAGAACCTGGAAGCCTAGCTTAGAATACACATCCAGTATTAGTCAACATTCATTCCAGTCTATGCTATCAGTATTCCAGAGTTAATGCAGTTAAGTTTAAAACTTGGGAAGACAGATGAATAATGGTGTTGGAAATCATGACGTTTGCATCTCAGCTGCAAGAAGTCAGAAATCACAGATTATCCATCCACAGATGTGTATGATTCTGTATGGCTGAAAATTGTTAAATAAATTAGTTGTCATTCCTATAATGGAACTTTGGGGTAGAAGATTCTAATGGATATCATAGCAAAACTAATTTATATGTTTCCTATTTTTAAAGCAAGTTTTAAGAAAGTAAAATGAATAATATTGGCCCTAGAAGCTGGTTTAAGGATCAAAACCTAATGAATGTACTATGTAAGATGGAAATCTCAGTTAACATTGTTCTGTATAGGTTTTGCTTGTGTTTGCATAAATATACGTCATACGTGTTTTCCTATTTGTCAGCAAACCTGAGTAAAAAGGGAAGAAGGCATGAAATAGAGCATGATGCTGTGAACCAAACATTTTTTAAGATGTTAATTTCTCAAATACAGCTTCACTCTAAAGTGTATGGACAATAATGTTCTTTCTATGTCTATTAGGAAAGAGAAAAATACAGATCTGCAGAACTCCAAAGCAAAATGCAGAATAACAAGCTAGAAAGGTCTAACTACTACAAAAAATAATTTGTAATAAAGGTCTGGAGTTGATAAACTTATTATCTAATTTCTGGCTTGTCTAAATTTGGAAAATGTAGATTTTACATGAAGATAAATAGTTATTAATGGTAGCAGAACATGAATCATCTTGGATTTCACCAATACAGAAATAGAGTAAAAGACTAAGAGCTTTCCTACATCGCTTTAAAGAAGAGATACCTTTAAGTGTAAGTACAAGTCATTACCTCTGTATATGAAGAATCCATTTGACATGTGCATTCAGCAAAGTGGGAATGCTGAATGCACACCAGTAAAAACTCATATGCATACTTATTCACTTTACTGGAAAGTTTGTCCTTTGTGTGTTTGTTTACCTTAATGGCATAAAAAGCAAAAAGTACCAGTTTTCTGCATTCCACATCCAGACCAAGGTAAATTCCTGTGCTTGTGATACCATGTGATTGGCCATGTTCTGAGGGGGATAGCTAGCACTCTTTTCAAAACACTGAATGGGCTAAAATAACAGTTAGGGCAGCTAGTAGTGCCTCTATGCTAGCAGGTCAGGCTAACTGCCAAACACATCACACAGATCTGTTTGTAATACCACAGAGTAGTGCTGGTGGTAGAAGAGCAGCACTAATCTACAGCTTTCCTATTTCAGCTGCAGCTGTACCTGGAGCATCTAGGTAAGGAATTATAGAAGGAAGGTGAAGATAGACTGAGAAGCTATTTCAGAAGGGATTTGTCCTTCAACAACTCCCTGTTATATATTGGTGGCTCTAGATTTAAGAAGCATGCAAAGAGAAAAGAGTAGCAGAAGAACTTGCCTTGTGCAGATGATCTGCAAGAGACGGGTGACACTTAAGAGGAAAAGATGTCAGCCACAGTAGATTAGAGGTAACCTAATGATCAGGTCTCAGGTTGCATTTACACTTTCATAACAATATTTAGATGATCCAGAAAGTACCTGTTTCTGAAGAAAAAAATCAGATAGCTGAGTCATTGCTGGTGGTTCACTGAAGTGTTGTCACCTGACATTACATAAGGCTGGAAGGGGCACAGGTCCATATAGCAGTGTCAAAGAAAAGGTAGCCTTGATGCTTCATCTTCTGTTTTATATTCCACCCTGAGGGTGCATCATTAATGCTATAATGAGATGAGTTTCAGGAACTTGAAAGGGTTTTTTTTGTTTTGTTTTGTGACATGTACATCATACTACTTGCTTGCACTTTGGTTATTATCATTCTATGACTCCTATTAAATTTTAAAATGCCATTACTAACAGTTTTAACATTAAAAAAGCATTAAGGTTTATGTGTGTATTAAAAAAACCTTTCCAAACTTATCATTGATGGTGTTTAAATTTCCAGTATTAATTCATAAAAAAAGCTTTTTAAAAATTTCCTTTAAAAAAATCATATTGATTATCAATTATGATATTGTACATTAACAGATTTGCTTCTGTTTCTTGTAATAACTATTCAAACAAGGGATATGCACCATTTAAGCATTAAAAAAAAAATATAAATAAGCACATTCATCCACTAGATAACCTTTAATGATCCCTTCCAGTGTAATCTAGGCTATGATTCTATGTTAAGGAACTTTGTGTTTTAGTGTATTACCATCAGAAGTTGAGCACACAGGACATGAATCACAGAACCAGGAAAGAAAGGAAGCATTTTCATGCTAGCATTTGCACAAGATTGTGGTATCAACTCCCAGGAGCAAAAGCATCTTCTTTTATTAAGGCTTAGTTTGTACAGTCATTTACAGTGTGTTGGTTAGCTTACTGCTCTTCAGTGATGTGCTGGCAGCAAGAGAGTGTTGCCTCTGAGTTAATGTCTCAGTTTATGTTTGGTTTAGTGCATCTCTGCTAAAGTAGAGTTCCTAATTGCTTTGCACATTCTCAGTTGCAATGTCCTTCCCAAAACATGCCAGACTGTAATGTTCATGACACAAAATGACATTCTGTGCTAATTTTGGGTGTTGAGATCCTCTCCAAAACTCCCTGGGATAGTGTGGTGCAGGCATATCACTGTACTTTTTATCATTAACCCCCTTGTAGATTGGTGCTATATTATTCAGATGCTGCACCATCTTTCCTTTCTGTATGACTGTCTCTGTGGCAATTATTTCATAAAAAAAAGCTATGCTCATTTTAAGGAAATAGCAATGCTCATTTTAATAAACTGTCCTGCCATAGAGATATTATCATGGCTGCAAAATGATTAGTGATCATAAAGGCACTTCAGGTACACACGGAGGTGCAAACAAATGCAAACCAGCAGTCAAGAGAACACGCTTTTAAATTTTTATGAAGAACCAATTACATTATAACCAGTGGCTATCACTTTTACCTTTGGGGAAAATATCAGTGAGATAAATAATATTATGAACATGAAAATGGAACATGTTGTAACTTAAAACAATGTCACAGAATTCTTAGATTATTTTCAGTGAAGAAACTTGTTTATCGGAAGGCTAAATTTATTATCATGAAAAGTAATAGGTACATTTTTTTCATCATTTTAGCTATCAGGATGGATAGTTAACAAATTTATGAACAAATAGAGTTATTGGTTTCATCAACGGGAAATAGAGTATAGGATTCTAAACAACAACAACAACAAAAAAAGCAGACTTGAAAATTATGCAATAGTATGAGGAAATGAAAATTAAATGCAGATTAAACTTCAGTTGTACAATGAATAGTCATTATGACAGATGAAAAAAGAGAAAGCAGATATACCACTAACAGTTTACAAACTATATAACTGGTTGAGATAAGGGAGGGAGAGTGGATAACAGAGAAACAACATTGGTTTTGTTTTTACTTTTTATTTAGATATGGCAGTATTTTCGTACACTAATCTCTTAACTGTTGCAGAGACAAAAATGCAGACATCTTCACAGTGATCAGATCATAACTTTGAAAAGAGTGATTTGAAGATTTTAAATGAGAATATTTTTTTTCATGGCCAAGATAATGACGAAAGATATCACTTTTCATTACATTCCAATATATTAAAAAGATAAGATAAAAGTATGTCTTCTAAAGAAAGTAATAAAACTGTATATTTGGGTAATTAATAATTAGAATAACTTATTTAGGAAAAAAAAAAGTAAAGCAATTAAAACTGGTAGAGGAAAGAAGAAAGCTATAAAAAAGGCTCTAAAACAGAACTGGAAAGGATGTAGAGAAGTTTATTGATAGTTATCTCATATAGGAAGAGGATATGCAGATAACAGATGCCACTAAAAAATTTGTCTGTACAGTAAATGTTTACAGAAAGTGAAATGAAAGAGATGCCACTCCTCAAAAGTTGAAAACTTCAACACATTCTTCCACTGGCTAAAAACAGTCAGTGAAAGGTTTTCCTTCATTGCAGTGAGATATATGCCAGTTAGTTAGTAAGAAAACATTGACATCAAACATTCTATGAGCTCTGAACATACTAAAAATGCTTAGAAGCTTTGGTATTTAGAACAACAACAAAAAAGTTGATAAAAATAGTTTTGTTTCCATAAATGACATGATGTAAGCACTACAGTAGTAAGTCTGCTAAAGGCTTCTATCAAAAATGTTATCTTAACTAATTCTGATCTCATATCTCAATTAAGTAAACATCAAATTGAAGTCTTTAAGGATTGAAAAAGAATAATTTTAATGCTGTTGATGTGTAATTGATCATAGTGATAGAAAACACTCTGCAGTTTTATAGAAAATTCATGGGCTCATATACATAGTTAAGCAATTTGTTCAATAGCTAATTCTTCTTTGTAACAGGCCAAAAGCAGCTCTGACTTTTAATGAAATAAAATTTCCCTTCTTTATATTATGGGAAGGAAGTAGGCAGGAGTGCACATTGTCTCCTTAATCTTTTTCCCAAACCCTAGGACTCTAACTCAAGTGGATAAGAAGCACTAAGTCAGGAAAACAAAATGTTCAGGAATATTTCAATAAACATTTTTATTTAAATATAATACATTTTTTTGCTAACCAGAATATTTCACTGAATGATGAGTAGACCCATGTGTTCTAAAATGATTCAGACTTTTATATAAATCTTTGAAAATCTTAAATGTCAGTTGTAAAATTACAGATTAAGAGAAGTTATCAGTTCATAGAACAGCAGAGGTTAACTGGGCAATAAACTCTCCAAAATACTTCAGGAAAAAAATCTCATCTACCCTAGAGGGACTGTATAATTTTGACATTAAATAGTAATTCCTATAAATAAAAAGTTTTAAACCGTAGGAATATGCAATTTCTTGTATTAAAAACAAAAGTATAGAGAGCCAAATTTTCTATAAGATCTGTCTTTCTAATTTCAAAATTTTCTTTTATTCATCATCAAATATGAAGTTGGAATGGATCTGAAATAAAGAAATCTCCATACTAAAATTCAGATACTTGGTATATATATGCTAAACAGTATACACCAGCTGATTTAAACATTGTTTGACACTGTCCAGACAAAGTTTAATTTTTTTTTAAATTAATACATAAGAGTATAAGAGGGCATCCAAGAGGGGAATTTTGACTGCTTTCAGTTTCTGATCGTCCTTCTACTACACCATAAATTAACCATGTATCATTATTTAGTTACTTAGGACACATCGTATTCCTAAAGCATCAGTGTAATACACTGTCTTTTACTGACAGCGACATCATAGTGTAAGGGTTGTATCCTTAATTTAATCTCAGAAGTTTGGGAAAAAATCCAATGTTTATGTTGCAGATACTGCACAAACCTTTAAGAAATCCAGCACGTGGTTCCTCAAAGGGAAGTTCTTTTTCAAAATGCACTCACATCTGTGATTCCTAGTAGAATTGAAAATTACTATTATTATACAAGCCTCCTTGTTATTTAAGTCCATTTTTCACAAAGTGAATGGGAAAACAGGGTGTAAAAGTTGAACTAGCAGTTGAGAGCTGTGGGTCTCTTTGAAGCCTGCTGTTTAATAACTTCCTCCAACAAACTCTGCTTCCATCATTATATGCCTTTAGTGGGAAGTCCTGTCCCCATAAGCAACTTGGTATTCAGCTTTTCCTGTTCTTGTCCATTGAGGTTTGGGCCTGGATACTTTCAACTCAGCTTATGCTTCTTTGACAGTTCATCCCTGAAAGAGTTAGAGGGTATCAAACAGCATTTAAGCTACACAAGTAGTCCAGGATATGCTAAATATTCTGATTCTGACTTCAGGCAAATTTATGATGGATGAAGTGATGTTCCACTAACATTTGAAAGCATCATTTAGCTTTCCCATTTATTTCTTTCTGATGCTGAAAAATGATTATTTCTGTCAGTAATAAAATAAAATCTTAACAATGTAAATAAAAAATTGTTTTCTCCCTCATTCTTCATATGACAAAATAAATCTCCTTTTGTAAAAAAATATAATTATTAGAGCTTCTCCACATGAAACTGAACTTCAGGAATTGGTGCAACAAATTGACTTGATGGTAAACAGCAAGAAAGTGGAATGGGAAAGGAAGATAAAAGATTTAGAAGCAAAGATGAATATCCAGGATCAAGAATTAGCAAGTGCCCAAAGCAAACTGGATCAAAAAGGTCAAGAGGTATTGAAGAATATCACCTTCTATAAAGATTTATTTTGGTAGTTAGTTAACAGTACTCTCTAACTGCTCTATAAGGGCACCTATTTGTTCTATCATGCAAAAATACCAAACACCCTTTAAAGGTCACTAATTATCCTTCTTTTAAATTGTGCTTCTGTTTTGCAAAGTGATTGTAAAAATGTCATTGAAAGTCTCATATTTCTTCTATTTCCCTAAAGAAATCAAATATTCTCAGTTTAGCTGTAAAAAGATAATTTGATGGTTTTTTCTAAATGCCAATATTTCTAGTTTCATCAGAAATGTTAAAAGGAAATGTACCGTTCAAAACATTTAAAAAAATTATGCCTTTGTAATTCCTGTTTACACCTGATTTTTATCATTTTACATGATATACTGTCTTTGTATGATATTTTTCTTGTTAATAGTGAAGATTCTAATGATATTGCCACTTAGACTTGATTATCAAACTGAAAGCCCCAGCATACCTGATACTGCCATACTTCACATTCTTGTCTGCTGAATATTCATTCAGAAGCATCAGTAAATCCTAGCACAGCATTCAGCTCCACATCAGGACATCTGAAATTGTGTGTTCACACACGGGCATCCTTGTGTGAACTAGGTGTCTAAACTGCCAGTGGGAGTTTTGAGAATGAAATAACTCTCCCTCATGAGCATTTAGGAACTTGCCCTTAGTCATTGCAGAGGAGCCAAGAGAATAATTCAGCTAACCAATCCTTACAGCATCAATTTATTTGTTTGTACGGAGATATTACCTGAAATACTTTAAATATTCTAGCTAGCTTCCAGCTGCCCCTCCAGAAAAACATAGGTGTCATGTATGGTCTTTATCATATTTCTCAGACCTCTGTGAAACTCCGATAATTCAAGGTATCTCAAATGGTACGGTACTTAGGCAGCTGAAGTAAGTCTATAGTGTCTCCCAACAATTGTACATAAGTAGTTGAAAGTCATTTATGTGATTATATAAGCCATTCAAGGCAAATTTTCACAATTGGACACAGCACTTTATACAGTTGGCTCAGAAAAGCTTTCATTAAATGGTCTTTCATGACAGACTCATACAGCATTATCATTAAATGAAGCATACAATGAAATTTTTTTACTACCCAAACTTGATGTAGACACAATCTGGGTTTGTGGTATGCAGTTCGATTATTAAATTACTGAATTAATATATATTTTTAATATTTATATCCTATTAATTTAATATTATATAATATTTTAATATTTATCTCTTAAGCTATCATCTTCTTTCAAAGTTTCAGATTACTATTTCAAAAATGATGGATTTTGGAACGCTTCAGAGAAGGTAAATTTGAATGTTTATTCTAACTTTAGGTAGGACTACTTCGACAGAAACTGGAAAACTTACAGAAAACTAAATATGAAATGGCTCAGAAATATGAAACTCAGCTTCAAGCACTGCAATCCCAAGTAAGAAAAATGTCACTTTCATTATTTTATAATTGCAGTATAATGAGCTTATATGTGCCTAATGTTATAGGTGTACCTTTATGGATTTGGGAAAGATGAATCATGTCGTACAAATGATGAGGACTTCAGCTTCCTACCAGTCTCCATTGCCATTGCTGTACCGACACGTCCAAACTCTTTGGATGGATTTTTGATATGATCATGACATTTGTTATGAAGACTCAATTACCTGATGTGAACTAATAAACTAAAACCTTGGTGAATGAATAGAATGACTAACTAGATTCATGCTAGTAAGACTCTGATGCACATTAGAAATGTTAAGACTTAAACTGCTCTCATTATGTCTTTGCTGTATTTTTTTCTCATTTTAGTTTGCTTGATTTACAGGGATTATTAAAGTGGACTGATAGCTTTCCATAAGGGAACATACTATAAAAACTAGAGTAATCTGGCTTCACAGAATCACAGTATGGTAAGGGTTGGAAGGGACCTCTGGAGTTCATCTAGTCCAACCTTCCTGACAAAGGAGGATCACTTAAGGCAGGCCACACAGGAATGCATCCAGGTGGATTTTGAAAGTGTCTGGAGAAGAAGACTCCAAAACCTCTCTGGGAAGCCTGTTCCAGTGCTCAGTCACGTTCTCAGTAAAGAAGTTTTAACCTCATGTTGAAGTGGAACTTCCAGTGTTCCATTTTGTATCAATTGCCCCTCATCCTATTATTGGTCACCACTGAAAAGAGACTGGTCCGATCTTCTTTGACGCCCATCCTTCAGATATATGTAAACATTAANTGATTTAGATTGTACATAAGAAATTTGTTTATAATGAGGGTGGTGAGATGCTGGCACATATTGCCCAGAAAAGTTGTGAAGACCCATCACTGGAAGTCAGGTTGGATGGCATTTTGAGAAACCTTATGTAGTGGAAGGTGTCCCTGCCCATGGCAGGNGTAGCCCTCCATTGAACTCTCTCTAGAATTTCCCTGTCTCACTTGAACTGGGCATCCCAGAACTACGCACAGTACTCCAGATTATTGACAGTGGGAATTTGTTTTGGCTTTTTTTTTTATTACTGAGTGCATTTGTAATCAAGAAAGCCAACTGTATCCTGGGCTGCATCAAAAGAAGCAGGGACAGCAGGTCAAGGGGGGTGTTTCTGTCCTTCTAGTCTGCTCTAGTCCTACCTGGAGCACTGCATGCAGCTCTGGGGTCATCAGTACAGCCTTTTGGAGCAAGTCTAGAGGAAGGCCACCAAAATGACCAGAGGGCTGGAGAACCTCTGCTATGAAGAAAGGCTGAGAGAGATGGGGTTGTTCAGTGTGGAGAAGAGAAGGCTCTGGGGAGATATTATTGCAGACTTTCAGCATATAAAAGGGGGCTTATGAAAAAGATGGAGAGAGACTTTTTACTAGAGTCTGTGGTAACAAAAGAGGCAATGGTTTTAAACTGAAAAAAGGTTGATTTAGATTGTACATAAGAAATTTGTTTATAATGAGGGTGGTGAGATGCTGGCACATATTGCCCAGAAAAGTTGTGAAGACCCATCACTGGAAGTCAGGTTGGATGGCATTTTGAGAAACCTTATGTAGTGGAAGGGGTCCCTGCCCATGGCAGGTGTTGGACTAGGTGATCTTTTAAGGTCCCTTCCAACCCAGACTATTCTATGGTTCTATTATTCTATTTGGCTGTGTTTGCTCTGTGCTTGTATTTTAGTATCTTCATTATTTTCCACTTGAGTCATGAGACCATATTCTTACCACACTTCAGTCTGTTCTGTTTCTCAGATTTTAACCAGTGAACACACACAGTCTTGCATTGTTTTTCCTGCTATTCTAATGCTTCTTTCCCTAGATTATCCTACCAGATGATATATAATATTTTATAATTAAAAATTTCCCATCACACTTATCATAGAATCATCTTGGATTACATAAATTGGATTTCGTTATTTTCATTTAGAGGTGGTAACACTACCCAAACCCATCAAATGAAGGAATGTGTAACTTATTTTTAAGGTTATGTTGCCTTTATTTCCTCTTTTATATGTGGAAATTGATTTGGAAATTGCTCACAGTTCTGTGAGTAAGCAGAGAATGTTTTTGTTGGTATGTAGTTAACACTTTTAATCATTTGGGCAACTAGTTAGAAAAAAAAGCTATTTTCTAATTTACACAAATTACAGAAAAATAAACAACATCTTAGTGTGATTATTGGGAAGATAAACATACAGTGAAAAATTATGAGAATTATTGCACTTAAGCTGTAAGGTACTTTTAGCAATCCCCCAAAATATAGCTTATCTCTCTTTTCTCATCCTTTTCACATTTGCTGCAATATTTTTATCTTCTTATTTTTGTTTTAATCACATGCTAAAAATGACTGGGTTTATGTTACATATTGTTGTGAAGAACTTCATGGAAACTGAACTTTCTGAAATTGAAACTCTAGGTCATTTTTCATAAAGATACTGACTTTGAAGTTGTTAATTACCCTACAAGTCCTTTCCATGGGCAAATACAATGTTTCCTCTTTGTGAGTTGTTTTTTTAAGAATCTGACACTTCCTAACCTACAAGATTCCCTCTGTAAACCTGGTTATACTTCTTGCCAAGATCCTCCTCTTTAGTTACCACTCAGACCACCTAGCCTTTCTTTCAGTTTCCTGAGTGCATCTTCTTTCTTTATGCAGGAAGTTTGGATTTCTACCTCCTAAGAACATATATAACTTTACTAATCTTGTCTCCAGACATTTCCTTCTCTCTCAATCATCCTATTTATTTTACCAAAGGTTCCAGCACTGATGTCTTTGCATTTTCTTTTCCCATTCCCATTCTTCTCCTTTCACCAAACCATATTTTTTCATGAAATATTCATCCAGTGAACACTGACTGCAGAAGAAAACTCTTAAGTGCTGAAGGAGAGAGGACTGCCTAGATTCACTATGTGATAATAAGAAAGTTTGCCTGTCAGAACAAATCCAAGCACCTATGCTAGATGGTAGAACTATCCCACTCTGCTCCTCTAGCATTCACCAGGTCTCCTTATTCCTGGTTTCTTTCTTACAGTGCTACAGTGTCTACAACAGAATGACTTTAACGTCCTCAGTTCTTAGCTGGAAAAACTCCTATCTAAAATATAGAGCTTCCCCAACAATATTAATCTTGGCCTTATCTCCTTTGTCTCCCTTCTTTTGGTTCTTACCCTCACTTGAAAGTTATACCTCCTTTTACACTGTATAATCACTTCTACTCTGTATAATCTTAAGAGCTGCAATTTAGTTTTACACAAATAATGTATTACTATTTACCAGTGGCATTATATGTTTCTCTGCAGATGTTATTCTTAAAATCCCTCCCCACTTTTTGTTCCTTTCTAATCTTAGTAGAAATAGAAAGCATCACTTTTTCTAGATCTCAGAACACTCAGCTATTCAGAACAAATTTCTCTCTGATACACTACTTCTCCATTCCTTGGTGCTTTTTACTTGCTACTGATAAAAGCAGCTGCTTAATAAGCAACATTCCCACTGAATTGATTGTGTGCCTGTTGAATGCAGAAAAACCTCTATTTTTCTTGTATTAGGGAAATAATTCCTGGCATGTAACCTGTAACTTGTAGGCGACACTGCTGTACTCATTCAGATGTATATTTTGTCATGATGAAATAGCAGAAACTTTAGGGGCTCCTCTTCATTGCTTTTTTTCCTTCTTTTTTTTTTTCTCTATTAATGTTTAATAGTTATTCTCATTTTGAATATGACAGAAATTCCTCAGCAAAAGAACAAGAATCCTTTCTTGCTTTAAGCACTTCAGCAACCAATTGCCTCACTGAGACATTTAAAATCTAGATGACTATGGCTGAGCTACCTCAGGTTCCTGTCAGAATCAATGAAGGGAAATGGACACTCCTAGAATATAATTCATGT
This sequence comes from Chloroceryle aenea, assembly GCA_013399075.1. Taxonomy (NCBI): domain Eukaryota; kingdom Metazoa; phylum Chordata; class Aves; order Coraciiformes; family Cerylidae; genus Chloroceryle; species Chloroceryle aenea. The sequence continues at coordinate 54,628 of VWZY01010820.1, forward strand.
TAATGTATGACAAGAATTTAAGAGAGCTGAAATGACTAAGCATTTAGAGGCAGATTTTTAATGGGAAGTCCATTTCTAATGGAAAGTCCAATACCTGTCTTCATCTGAGTTTGCTCTTCCCAGGCAGATCACATATGCCATTATATATTCAAAAGCAAAACTTATTTGAAAAAGGATATCTTTCTTCCAAAAGCAATGTTTTCTGTGTTGTTTGAGCCTGGATACTCCGACCCATTTTAAGTATTTTATCTCAACTGTGTTCTCTGGCAAGGTCAATTTCAAATATAGGCAGCTTACCTGTGAGACTTTTGAGTTTGTTTTGAAAGTGATATCTCAGCTCTGTAAGTCCATGTTACAAGATTTCTGTTCAGAAATTAGAAGTTGGTCAAATTTATTCTTGGATCTCCCCGTTTCATGAAACTTTCTAGTCCAGGACAGTCTCTGTTCTTATCATCTTTTCAATTCTTTTTTACTGTTCTACATTGTGAGTTACCCAAATCATCCCAAATGTCTCTAGGAAGTTTCCCGACTTCTTTGGCTGTCTTTGTTATCTGCACATACCTCAATTGCTCATTACAGGTAGGTTCAATGAGATTTCATTCTATTTCCTATTCCTTCCTTGGAAGTAATTTTTTTTCCAGACAGTAATTTGCTTGAGCAGTTAACAAAAATATGAGATTTTATGGGTTTTGTTTGGTTAGGCAAAGAACTTTATGTTAGAGTCAGAATTTTTAAAGCCATATATACCTGAATGTAAAGCAACAAAATAACAGGAGACATGATCAGTATTCATAAACTCAAAATTCTTTATAAAGCTCTTTCACTCAGCTTCCCTCAAGACCACATTTTACTATTTCCTTTGCCAATATCCTTGGTTTTCCTTTTTTTTTTTTTTTTTAATACAGATGCATGTATCTCACAAGACACTGTGAGTTTGCGCTGTCAAACCTGTTAACCAACACCAGCCCCTTAGTTTGTGTGGTATAGATAAATGTTGATCAAACCATTCATTTTTCTGAAGAGGCTGAAGAATCTTCTGAAGAAGCTATTACTTCTACTGGTAGCTTCCCTTCTCTGCCTCTGACTCCTTTGCCTCTGACTCCTAAGAGGTGCTTTCATGGTAAGATCAATAGGCAGAGCTGCACTTAGTGTATAATTCTCATAGATGCTCCTTGGTGATGATTCCAGAAGAATGTAATCACCACACATATAACATTTCAAAAAATTTCGTGATGCAAAAGAAATATGCCAGTTTAAAATACGTTACTGATAATCCTTCATTCTGGCTAGTGAAGCACCCTTTAAAAATGTTAACACAAGATGGCAGTAAACAAGTATAGATATAAACACTGGCGAGGAAATGACGCTATGGGTAACAGTGTCATAAAGAACCCCGGGACTTTCAGCAGCTTGGTCTCGGGGTAGGCGTCCCTCCCTGCGCGTGACAGGGGGGTTGGAGTTAGATGATCTTTAAGGTCCCTTCCAACCCAACCCATTCTATGATTCTATGAACTTCATCAGAATTAAGTAGCTGTCAAATCAACTCAGTTGAGTTACCATCTATATGAGACCTTAGTCTTGTTCATATCTATGAAATTAACTTTATTAATTGATTCTTTTCTACATTGATTAAATATTTAGAATGCTGAAGCTGCCGTTGGTGATTGTAGTCTAAAGAAAACTTTGGCCACGTGCCAAATCTATTTTTGATAGATTCTGCTTGTTCAACTATGCTTTCATTTCTAGTTTTCAAAGCTGACACATAGTTATGAAAAGCTACAGTCACATCACTTAAAACAAAAGAAGGTTGGAAGCAGAGAAAATTGTGAGAAAAGCCAAGAGACAGCATCCGAAGTGAGCAATTTTTACAAGAAATTGGAGGTAAGAATACTTGGTTATATTCTCATTTTAATATGTCTTTAGAGCTAATTTGTGGTTTATAGTTGTGAACTTTAATTTCCTGATAATTCTAGAAAAAATATATCATTTTCTTGCTCTGGCAAGAAAAGATACATAGCTTAATATCCATTGTTCTTTTATCCAAGTTTTATTAGTGTTTTTAGTAGCTTTATGAGTTAATACAGATAATTTTCTTTGTAAGTATAAATACATTTTACTTTTTTTCCTGATTAATGTATATGTACTAAATAATATAATCTGCTGAGGCATAGAAGAGTCCTTACCATCAGAAAATCTCTTATGCTTTCAGTTGCAACCTACCTGCCAACATCTGCTACTACAAGAAGAATAAATGGGTTATACATCTATCGCTGACTAAACGCATCACTACTGTCAAACTGTCTGATCCAGCTTATTTGAGAATGACCTTATTTAAGATTGAAATGTGAAAACAGTGTGACACAATGCTATGATTTGATTAATTATGCAGAATGAAAAATGAGTGCTTGGAATATTTTCAGCAAAATCTAGTGTTCAGGAAATAATTACTGTGTTGAAAATCTACTAAGCTCAGCAGTGCTTTAGTGAGGCCTTGAACCCACAGTCCTCATTAAATAGTCTTGAAACTCCATTGGTAACACATTTTGAAAAATGGGAAGATGTTTATTCATTTAAAATGCCAAACTAGATATTAGGAAAATCTAACAGAAGATTTGTGTTAATCTTTGTTGGAAAGCACTTGATTTTGTTTCAGTAGCAAATAATTATTTTTATTTTTTTTTAAAATTTTGGGAATTTCTTGGTTTCGGGTAATTATAAAATTTCAACTATCTTTTTGGAACCAACATTTGCATTGTGAAAAAGAGTTCTCATAACAGCTTATAAGTATTGTAGTTTTCCCTGTATAAAACAGTATACTCCTATTTTGCTAGTTCTCCATAGTAAAAGAGCAACAGTTCTGGTATCTGGTATCCTACTTACTTTGTAGGATACCACCTTTAAAGTCTAGTTGTGAGCATATAAGTTCTGGTGTGACTTAAGAGAAAATTAAATACGTGATTAAGAGGAATGTAAGTGTAAATACAAAACCAGTATTAGATAAATCTGATATAATTATTTAAAATTTTGTTTAAGTTAGGTGAACTTAGAAGCAGAAGCAGTAATTGTAAAGAGAGCAATAAGTAAAATTTATTCACAGTAGCTGCTGACCCATTTGCTCAAAAAAAAAAAAAAGCAAAAAAAAAGCAAGCTCTCACAATGTTTGTCTGAATATTAAGGGTTTGATTCTCTTCTGATTATTCTGCTTGGCACTGGTACAGCTTTAAAATCACAGGAAGAATCCACCAGCAAAACGGGTATATTAGAATCATAACGCTTAATATTTACAGCAATTAGTATTATTTAAAATATTTTCTCATTTTTATTCGATAATGATGTTTACTACACAATTGTTTTCAGCTTAACAACCTTTAAGATTGGTGGGGATGACTGGATGTCTGGTTTATATCATTGTTCTTTATTTCTTCATTCTAAAACTGTAAATCTGAACACAAGAAGCTTATAGTGAATCTGACAATACAAGGATATATTGGTAGAGAATGTATTACTTCAGGCTAGGCAGACACATACTGAAAGATATAATGATACGTACAGTTAATTCTATTTTCTCATTAATACGATAAAATGAATAAATTTCTCAATGAAAATGGCAATATTTCTTGTTTTAAAAGTCCTGCAAAAAGCAGTGCATATTCCTTTTTCCGTTTTAAGTATACTGTGGAGATACTTATCATCTATGCTATTTACTAACATACAATTAATTTTGATGACAAATTGTTAAAAAGTGTCTTCCCAATTAAACTTTACATGACTCAAATATAACGCTTCCCAAATCTAAGATAGCCTTCAATTTTTTGAAGATCATAAATATCCATTAATATAATTTATGAAGAAAAATAATTTCTATATGCTACTCTACACAGTTGGAGGGTTTTGTTGGATCACTTTTCCCTTTTTTTGTCACATTTTCCAGCTTTCAAGTTACCATTCAGTCCTTGACTGACTTCATGATTCTTTTTTACTTGCCAGTTTTCTTTTTACTTTTTTTTGGTATAGCTTATTGAGCTAGTATATTTTTATTTCTTTAATTCCTTCCAATCCAGAATAAAACATTGATTTTATGATGCCTTGATGACCTATCCTGCTCTGAAAAATATTACAAAATAACTTACAAATTAACTGGGCCACCTGACAGCTTGAAAATTAAGTGAGGGGTAGACAATTACATTGCTGACCAGTAATCCCCTTTTCCACTGTTACTAGGCTCATTAGAAAGTGAAACACTTTCTCAGTAGCTCCTAAAAGACTCTTCACCCATATCCAGAGTTTCCAAGGATGACCAAAAGTTTTGCTTTTCAATTCTCAAAGCATTATTTTGCCACTATTGCACTTCCATACAAATGTGTTAGAAAAGCAAGGCTTTGACTGGACGAAACTACTGACTGAGGCATGTTGCTATATATTTAGATAAGTCAAAATAGAGTACTCAGGGTGATCATCCACATTTTTCTGTTGAAGCTTTCACCGCTCAGTGAACTTTCTTTGAAAACAATTTTCTTCACAACTGTAACAACACTAATTTATGAAATGGAAGTCTGATGGACTGTTGGCCTTTAACTGTTTTTAAATCATTAATTTGTCCTGTGTCGTTGTCTCAAATTCCTCTTTTGTGAGGTCTTTGATTTCCAGATGGAGTCTTGCACTTTATTTTTCACAGGATGCTTTGACACTTTGGTATGTCAAACTCAGATGCTGAGGGAACCTTAATTTATTATCTGCAGAAGTGAAACTTACCTGCAAATTTCTTTTTGAATTTTATTTGATATGCAGCCAGTGGTGAGTTGTTCAGCCAACGTAAAGTAAGGGAATATAGTCAATGACATCAAAAGCTGTCTAACTTTTTGCAGTTTTTGTCACTGAAATACGGTATTTGTAATGCTATTTATTTTTAATATACATTTTCTTGCTCAACTTGATCTCTGCACATGATAGATGGTTTCCAGGCTGTATTTTGTTGTCATTTTTCAGCTGATTCTCAGTCTTCTGAAAGATTATTGCTGCTTGTTAATCTCCCAGTAGAGGGATCCCTGTATTTTTTTAAGCAGCAAAACCATTTACCATAGTGATTATGGTTCTTCACAATGCCTGTGAATTCACAAATATTGGCAATACCAATTTTCTTAAGTTTTGGTTTTCATATTTTGATTATTACAAGAAACTGAATGGAGTGTGGGACTCTGTAGAATGTACAAATATTGCTCCCCGAGTTTAAGGACAATGTTATCAAAGAAGTACAGTTCCTGTAGTAACTGAGCTGTTTATACAAGAACTATGTAATGCCAGCCCTCTAGTCAAAGGTTAATAACTATCCTGAGGCACACACACACAACTCCTGAGTTTAATAAATCAAAGAACATTTCTCTCAATTTATCTTTTATAGGTAACTGCTTTGACTAGGTCATTGTAAGCACCTTTTTCACATTTGAGGCTAATTAACATTAAGTGTTAGGGAAATACACAGCAGAGGAGCCAAATCCTTGAGAAAATTCTGTGCCCTTAAAAGTTTCTGAACCATTTTTTTTACTGAAAACAACAAACATGAAACCAAAAAAGAAGGAAGTATTCTTTAGAAAAATAATACAAACTATTACAATTGTGCCATCTTTTCTAAGCAAATCCTGGTGAAGATAGAGATAGTTTTATGATTTTAGCAGCAATGGTTTGATCCTAACAATTTACATATAATTATTGAATTTCATTTAAATGATTTTCTTATTTTATAGAAGCAGACCCGAGATTATCAATTCCAAATAAGCAATACAAAACAAAACCAAGAAGAGGTAATTACCTTTGCCCAGCCCAGAAGTGAAAAGGATGAACTGATTATCGAAAAGATAAAGGCAACAGTGAATGAAATAGCAATACGCAAAAATAAACTAGAAGAAAATCTGAAACTCCGTGAGGATATAAAAATGTACCAAAACCAGTGCCAGGTAGTAATAATTTTTCTTTTTCACACTGACTGAGGAATTAATGTTGGAGTATATTTTCAAAAACTGTACTGAGATGCATATATAGAAGCTCTGTACATTAGGTATATTCTTTGCAGGAGCACAGGATGATCTGTAAACAGTACCATTTTTTTTAGTAACGCAAGGAAAAAACAAATATTTTGATATGTAGTCATATATTTTATTTTTGTCTGTTCATCTAGGGTTTTATAAATTTCCTATATTTTTAGCATCTACAGGAACTTAGCCTAGTTCACTTGCGTCCTTGTATATAAATGACTTATTTGAAATCTCTTTATCTAATTTACATCTTGTTATACACTGTGTTGTATAGTTAGTTAATAAATATATAGAAATTTGTATGGTATACTATATTATCATTGAGAGAAGATTGAATTTTTAAGTTGCCAACTATGTGAAGAATCATCAGTTTTTATCGTGCGCCTAGCTTACCATTCTTCAGCTCTGATCTATGAAGACAGCCCCTTGGGCCTCTTCCTCTGGTTGTGATACATGAGTTCTGACATGATTGAGATAATGCAAATCTTTACAGCCTTTTTTATTAGCTATGTTTGAAACAGATCAGGAATGAGATTCTCAGAGCTGTTTTGTTGTTTGGGGTTTTTTTCTGGTAATATATATGTAAATTATACTTTTGTTTATGTATTTAAACACTTCAAGGTTCACTAATATACTGAGTGGCCTATGGTAACTTCAACTCTTTCTGGAGAACATGGACAACCGTGCAAAGTTGTAACTTCATATGCAATATACTTTATTTAAATTAACATATACGTGGTGAAAATTAATTTAAGGTCTTGTCAGAAGAGGCACTCAGTAATTTACCTATATACAAGTTACTGATATGCAGTCAAAAACCTCTTGTTTGGGGCCTGTCATAAAGGCTACCATCAAAGGTAGAGTGTCTAGAATACGGAGTGGAAAAAATCATGACAATTGGAGCAGGTGGATGGATGCTGTACAATAGAGAGAGTAGATGTCATTATGCTGTAGCCTTTAAGCAAGAGGATTTTTGAAATTGTGCGAACAGAATAGAGAAGCTGTAGGAAGCACTGAAGAGATTTTAAGTAGAAGTGGAGCTACATGTACATAGCATTATCAGCTAAAGGACAGAACATTGCAGAGTAACTGTGCTGGTGGTGTGCAATCCTGCTGTGATATTTGGAAAAGACACATTTGTAAATAGCTGCAAAAGGGAAGCACCGATGTAAAGCCAATGTATGGTGAAAAGGATGTGCAAGGCCTGTTGTCAGCCAGAAGCAAGCAGGTTTTCATGAGGGATTGCTCGGAGGAGGATGGGAATAGATGGACTTGATGTGTGTAAAGAAGGGAAGAGTAGACAAGAATTTTGGTGGTAAGGCTGATGGCAATGAGAGCAAGCTTAGCATCGTGCCTCATATATTTTCTGTGCCTGTGACAATTTTATGTCTACTTCTAAATATTTCTCTCGTACTATTAATTAGCAAAGAAACAGTGATAAAGTGAAATGTATGGAAGAACTGGTTTATTGGCTCTATAGAAAATACGGACTTCAGAAGATCCAAACAGAGACAGCAGCATTCTGAAAATGTCACACTGGAGATTTGGTTCTTGGAAAGTGTGCAGCTATTGGCCACTAATTTACATAGAAATACAGCGTATAATTGTGTTTAAAAGGTTGAACAGTGTATTGCATTTGAATGGCAAGGTTAAGTAGTGCAGGGGCTGCAGGGGTGGCTTCAGTGAGAAGCTGTTAGAAGCTTCCCCTGTGTCCCACAGATCAATGTCATCTGTCTCCAAGATGGACACACCACTGGCCAAGGTAGAGCCCATCATCAGTGGTGGTAGCACCTCTGAGATAACATATTCAAGAAGTGAAAAAAATCCTGCTGTGCAACTGCAGACAGAAGGAGTGAGAATATGGGAGAAAAACAATTTCACAGACACCAAGAACAGTGGACGAGGGGGAGGAGGTGCTCCAGGTGCCAGAACAGAGATTCTCCTGCAGCCTGTGATGAAGACCATTCTGAGGTGGGTTGTCCCCCTACAGCTCATGGAGGTTAACAGTGGAGCAGATATCCACCTGCAGCCTGTGGAGGACCTCACAGCAGAGCAGGTGGATGTCTGAAGAAAGATGTGACCCCATGGAAAGCCCATGCTTGAGCAAGCTTCTTGAGCAAGCTTCTGGCAGGACCTGTTGCTCTGTGGAGAGAGAGGTGCCCATGCTGAAGCAGGTTTGCTGGCAGGACTTGTGCAGCCATGAGAGACTTGCACTGGATGAGTCTGTTCCTGAAGGACTACACTCTGTTGGAGGGAGCAGGGAAAGAGTGTGAGGGGTCCTCCCCCTGAGGAGGAAGGAGTGGCAGAGGCAACACCTGATAAAATTCTCAGAACCCTGGTTCCCAATCCCCCTCTGCTACTCAGGAGGGGAAGGTAGAGAGCTCAAAAGTGACGCAGAGCCCTGGAAGAAGGGAGGAGTGGGGGGAAGATAATTTAAGATTTAGGTTTTATTTCTCATAATCCTACTCTGATGTAATTGGCAATAAATTAAATCCATTTTCCTGAGTCGTCTGTTTTGCCCATGATGGTAATTGCTGAGTGATCTCTCCCTTTGCTTATCTCAACCCATGAGCCTTTCATTTTCTCTCCCTTGTACACCAGAGGAGGAGAGTGATAGAGCAGCTTTAGTGGGCACATGGCATTCAGCCAGGGTCAACCACCACAAACAGCTTTGAGTAGAATTAGAACAAGATCTAATCAGGAAATTTTTGAGATTTCCTTTTGCTATCAAACATGGCAAGCTGGTTGAAGCAAAACTTCACAGAAGAAAAGACAGGATTTAGCAAAGCTAAAACTATTTTTATAGTTCTATTTCATTAGATATTTTCTGAACAAAACCTAAAGTTTTCTGGTTCAAAATTAATTTTCATTTTTGTGTTTTAACTAGATGAGATAGATATATTTAAGTGTATTTAGTTATATGTCCTAAAGAAATAAGTGGTACATATCTAAATAATTTTTTTAAGTGATGTGTGAAGCTCTAGATCTGAAGTTCTGTTTCAATTATTATTGTGGCTGCTGCTGTGGCTGCTATTGTTCCTCCTATTATTAGAATTCACAGAAGAAAATACAATTTATGTAAATATGTATGATCACTGCAGTCTACCACAGATGATATGACTTCTACCACACAACTGTGCAGCATTCAATCCCCTTATCCACTCCAGAATGAAATAAGAGGGGTAGCCCTCCCCCAGATTCATATATTATAATCGTGGCTATTTCTTGAATGTTGAAGTCATGAAGATGATCACAAGCAAGTCTTGCAGACAATTTTAACAGTTCATTAAGCTTTATTTCACTTGAATATGCTCAGACTTGCATTTCAGAGTTTAAAAAAGCTCTCTCAGCCTTAATTTAACAAAGGATAAGATGAATGAATCTATGTATGCAGCTCCTATGAAAAACGCAGAAGCGCTTCCTATCTGTCTTCAGCAGCCCTTTCAGCCAGAGGAAAACCACAGGCTTCTTGGAAGGAAGGTCATTCTAATATGAGGCTCTAGGGGAAACAAATCTTTGAAGTTCCTTGCTTGCAGTGTCATTCTTGGATTCCAGTTGTCTTTTGAAAGTTTAAAGGCTTTATTTTTGCCTGGAAAAAAATTTATTAGATGGAAACTTACTAAAATAAAATGAAGAAATGATGAAAAGTGCTACTAGTTTTAGTGTAACAGTTTTAAAGGCAAAGGATCAATGTAATTGGAAGATACATTTAATTTTTATTTTAATCTGGAACGTGATTTGGATCTGGATATTATTATTGCAAGAATCTGATTAACTATTGCCACTTTTGTTACATGTGGGTTGTATTTCCAAGTTCTTACCCTTAGTACATTTTCAGTATATTTTGAGAGAATTCTCTTTTTTTTTTTTTGAGAATTAAGATTTTATGATGCCAAATCTAACATGCAGATTCAGGTTGTGGAGTTAATTTTAATAAGCAATTAACTCCGGGCAGCTAGAACTAGTTTTGGAGATGATTGAGCACACACCTTATCTAAGTACCTAAATCTAGATTTATCTGCTCCAAGCTCCCAGGCAATGTACCTAATCCTGCCTTTCTATAGCCTTATACTTTTCAAGCTTATAAATTTGGAAATGCTGTTAGGAAAATAGAAATTGGATGTTACTCATGTCACTAATTCTTGCATTTGAAGCATGTTCTAGGATTCAAAACCTGCTGAAACAAGCGAACTACCTATTTCAGATGCATTTAGTCCCATAAATATCTTCTAAATGATGTTTCCTGTGGTAGTTTCAGAGACAGATGCAGTGGAACACTGCACGAGCTAAAGAATATTCAGCATCTGATTTTTAGATGACATTTCTAGAGAAAGGAACTGACATGAAAGCACTGCCTTTTTCAGAATTGAAACTTGAAATAAAACTCAAGATGAAAGCATGCGTGTCCTTTCATACAAATTATACAGGTATTGAAAATGATGTGTTAAAATACATCATTTTGAGTATCTCATTTTATTTAACTCTTTATTTTTTTGCCTGTTGCTTTAGAACATGGAGGCAGGCTTTTCAGATTTAAGAAATGAGCTGCAGTCATGGGATGCTCTCTGGAGAAGGATACAACTGGAATGCCAACAGTTGTATACAGAATTCTTGAAAATCAGGGAATATAAAGATATGCAGGAAAATAAAATCAAGTATGTAGGTTAAAAATAATATTTAAATTGACAAGTACTTCTGAGCTAATAACTTTTTTTCTTATGTTTGATTTAAATTCAGTCTGTTTACAAAGATACTCTGGATTTAAATGTCAGATTATAAACAATTTTAGAGTAAACATTTTCAACAGCAATTGTATATGACAAGATTGCAGGCAATAGATGCAGGCTCTGTAAAAAGGCTTTAGTGATGCCTAGATCTTTACAAATCGATGCATTTCATGTATTTCTGTTTATATGTTTACAGTGTCTTTCATTTTCTCAGCATTAAACCACTTGGGAAGTAGTGCAATTCAGATTCTCCCTGATGTCCTTTGAGTAAAATGTTCATCCTTTTATGGTTTATCTAATCTACTGTAGCTGTTTGGGATTATAAAATATCAATCTCGAAGATATTTCAGGATTCTGCACTCACTTGCATTGTCCTTAATCTCTAGAAATCTCCAGAAATCTCCCAAATTCCAACCTTGTTTAGGCCAAATCTTTAGCTGGCTTTGGGCTTTTTTTCATCAGCAAGCAGTTCTTCCACAATTTTAAACTGTGGGGAGGACACCGTAAGGTAAAGGTTATTGAAAGTTCTGCTTGCTTCATGTTTTGTTTATTTCTTATTTAAAGGCATCAATCATCTTGTGTACAACTTAACGAGCAACTAGAAAATAAAAGCACTGAGTTATTACTATTGGCACAAAGTCAAGAACACCAAGGAGAAGAGGTAAACAGGGTATTTCATATTATGAAGTATTTCCAGATCTTAACTGCAGCATAGGATTTTTAGAAGAGAGAAAAATACTGCCCTTGGGTATGTGCATATGCAGAAGAGAGCAGAAACTGGTTTTAGAAGAGCATGAAGTTTTCATATATGGTTGCACGTCTGGAGATAGTTGGATAGCTGTATAACTGACATTTTGGTTCCGTGCACTAACAACAGATTTAACTACTTCATGATACTAGTGGAAGAGACCATGCCTAAGCATCACTGCGATTGAGATAATACCATGCAAGTAATATGCCCCCTACAGGGGGCTTTTATTACTCTATAAGTAATTAATAGGCTATAGGAGTTAAGCAGTAGTTTGTAGGTGGTCTCAGAGGCCAAGATATGCTAACTCAGCTGATACAGGTCACTGTGGCAGGTACCCACACAAAGCTAAGCTTAACCAGCCACCTCCTGAACAGCCTAGGGCAGTGGTCTTTCGTTTGTACTGTGCACCACAAACACTAGTGGCATGGCACCATGGAATGGCATACAGATTGGCAAGTCAAAACACTCTGGGACTAGAGGATGCTCAGAACTCCTCACTCAAGCATGTTATGATTTTGCTGAGTAGTAATGTAATCAGGAATATCTCCAATTGGATGCAGCTGACTTGGATGCAGCAATTTTGGCGTGATAGTCATAATCTAGCTCTTATTTTTTTTGCATCTACATCTATTTGTTTACAATTCTAGTAGTTCTGTGTGGTTTGCATAAATAAAAATGAAAAGCCATCTGTTACTGTGTTCAGTACTGTGAGGAATTATTAAAATGGGTTCAAAGTTTGTTATGCTGGTTTTGGTAGTTTTGTTTCTTACATAATAAAAAATCTATTCGTACTAAATTGTTGGTTATAGTAGAAAGATTATGAAAGCAATCTTTGTGTTGATTCTCTGGAGAACTGCACAGGAGACAGAACAGAAATTCTGACTTTATACATAAGTTGTTTAATTTTATAGAAGTTTGATTTTATATATAATGACAGGAATAATTCTCCTAAAATGATTTACCATATACACTTTTTATTTCTAACATAGTTCCTCATTAAAGAGTCACTGGATTGATTTATTTATGTTGCTCCTAAGTTAATTTAGGCTGCATTAAACTTATTTTAAACCTAAATTAACTTAGCAACAATATAAATAAATCATACTTAGGTTTAAGGAATGGATATTTCCTTGGATACTGTTTGCCATAAAATCCAATTCTTAAAATTATTTTTATTACATTCCTTTTTAAATGTTAATTTAAATGCCTTATATTTTGTTCATTTCCAATACTAAATAGGCAAGTGCAAGCACAACAGAAGAGTTGGAAAAAAGATGTAAAAATAACTAAAGCTATGTTCACTGAGTCACAAAGACATTTTATTACACAATCTCAAAAATGTCTGATTCAGTTCTAAGAGTTGGTGTCTTGGAAGCAATAGCAGAGAGAAGTCGCCGATAGGTACCTAGTGATGCAATCATATTTACTGCACAACATTTTTTCGTTTTGAAACCTATTTGCTACAGATAAGAAACTATGTTTATCAAGAGGAGCAGTCCCATTGCTCTGAGCAGGAAAGAATGAAGACAGAAATCTCTGACCTGATAGAAGAGCTTCATCAGAAGGAGATTACTATAGCAACTATCATGGAGAAAGCGAGTCTTCTGGAAAGACAGTTAAAAATGGAGTTAGAGATAAAAGACAAATTGTTAGCAAAACAACAGGTATGCAAGCAGGCAGAACCAGCCTAGATCATTTTACTCCACAATACTGATAATGGCAAACATTGTCTGTGAAAAAAAGACATTATCATTCTTGCTGTACTTTTCATCAGCCATGTAGTAGTATCTGTGAAATATTCCTAAAGGAGCCAAATTGATACTGGAACAAGAAAGCACCAGTAAATGTCAACTGTACATCTAAATTGCAATTCATTCTGACCATCAATTGCAGTTACCACCTTAGCATGCAGATGATCTTGAAAACTTCCAGGTTGTTTTTATTATATGCATTTTATCATTAGAACTGTTTATTAGATTATCTAGAACATTTCCTATTTTTTCAGGTATTTTAAAGAATTTGTAGAATGTTGCATATCTGTTAGAAAATTATCGTAATTTTAAAGCTGAAAACTGTAAGATATCAGTGTTTTAATGGCAACTTTCAGCTTTAAAAACAAATACATTATCTTCATCACTTAATTTTGTAAACTAGAGGAACATTCTTATTTAGAGATTTCTGGCTATCCCTGGGTTTTCTGAGAGTGTCACTGCATATTGAAAAAATTTGATTAATGTAATACTTTATTTTTGACAATAGGAAAGTTAGTGTTTGGGAAAATGAGAGACTTCTTGTGTGTGGCACCCGTTACTAGGCCACATTTTCTTTCATATTATTAAAAGTGTTGATGTTCTTCCTAGGCTTCATGACTAGGATTTCAGCCAATTTTAGTGGCCTGCAAAATCTGTCCCCGTTTGTATCTTGTAACTGCATATAAACTCCCTCATTTTCCCAAGTGACTACTTCTTCAAAAAGGTAAATAAAATCAGAGACATTACGTTCGTCTTTCTATTATAGGTGGTTTAAGACTTCTTTCTGCTTCAGTATTCCTGTATTTAAAAAAAAAAAACAAGAAAATTAGTTTCATCATCCTTTCCGTATGTTTTGTAAAATTAACATAGATCTATACTCAGTAATATTTCAAATTAACAGTAATATGGTTTCATTTAAGTAAGAATTGAATCTTTTCCTGGTTGTTGGATTTCCAATACAAAGTTATCAGATCTGAAAACACACGTCTAAAAGGGATGGTTGAAAACCAAGAATGTAAAAGTTGCATGGTAATTTTTATTAATTTATGCAATATGAAGAACAGTTACTTACTTTTATTGTAAATATAGATTGAGATCATGGCAGATTTAGAGATTTCTAACTTGTGTAACATAAATAAAACCAAGGTGTGTGATATAATCAAAACTAAATAGTATTCACACACCACATCAATATGGGTATAGCTAGGAATAGGTCTTTATTAAAAGTAAACTAGAAGTAAGCTAATTTTTTTCAGTTACTGTCTAGTCATTAAGCAGTTTCTGTGAGCCTATCCTTTGTAAGTGATGTCACTTCAGGAAATAGTTATTTTTTCACAGTCATCATTCTCACAGATACAAAAATGTATCCTTCTTTATTATTTTACTCCTTTTTTCATATGATATTTAATTAACAGTGTGAAAAACTGACACATTTTACCCCTATCCAGCTTATTTTCAGAGTTTAGTATTTATTTGTCTCTAAACATGGGTTATTACAAGTTTAATCCATTAAAAATAATGCTATAATATCATGTCAAACTATAGTTTATGTATATAATATCATGTCAAACTATAGTTTATGTAGATCTAATTAATATTACTCGCACAAAAAGCTTCTAAACATCCTCTGCTTACAGAACATCTGCAGTTATTATATCTATCACTAGAAAAAACATCGGAATGTTGCTTGTAAATACATCTGTAAAAACATCTTTGGGGATTTGTAGCCTGCCAGTTGTCTTATTATAGACTGACAAATGCATGAAAGAATGTCACATTCTTCCACCCTTAAAACGGTGCATATGTCTACCTGTGATGTATTACCTACATATACATGTGCAGTATTATAGATACATGTATGTGTATATCACAGAGTCACAGAATATTCATGGTTAGAAAGGACCTAGATCACTAAGTCCAACCATACCCATAAGAAAAAAAACACCAAAAAAAACCCCAAATACCTAAATACCCTGATCAAACATGACTTCAAAACCACAAAATAACTGTCTACATGGCTGCCACTAGAGCATGTCCTGAAGCACCAGGTCTACCTGTTCCCTAAATACCTCAGTAGTATGCAGTGCATCAGCAGGCAGGGTTACTTGTTTAGATTTCAAAAGCAATGTAGCTGTGCCAGCTGAGTTTTGGGGTTCATACCTTTATAACTGTGCTGCTGATGCTACTGCTATTAGTGGTAAGGTGACTTAGGACTCTTCTTCCTCTGTTCTACCACTCCACTTATGAGACATAGCTGAGCCCCTGCACCCCATCCTTGCACAAAATACTAAATTTTCTTATGCTTTCTGTCACTTCCATGCCAGCTTGGCTCATAAATTTCCCTTAAAACTAGGTATTCAAGGCAAGGTTTATAAGAAGAGATGTCATCAGACCAGTTAATGCAAGGAATAGACATGCTTCCAGGTGCAGGAGCCCAGTTGTGCTAGCACTATACTAGGAACTAAATCCTTAATACTCATGAGTTACTGGAGTCCAAAAGAAAAAGGTAAATCTAGAGACACATGAAAGCACAACCTAATAAAATGCATGGGGTTTTAGTCTCTTGTGTGTAATCTGATAAATCTTTTGAGAATTTCTGTTGATGACAGCATGCTGTTACTGCAAATACATTTACACAATGCAATGCAGTATTCTGCAGAGAGGTAGTTCCAAAATAGCTAGCTTAGATGTGCAGCATAGGAATAAGTGATAGGATAGCATGGAATAAGTGATAGGACAAAAATGGAATGGGGTATCCTGGCTACTTCCAGAGCTAATCTCCATCTTCACCACTCGATATCCTAGTGGATGGATCTCCTTAGCCCCTGGTCTCAGGGCACGTGTTGCTTGCACATCCATTATTTTGACTTGTATACTATGTAGGCTAACCCAACTGAAAAGCAGGGTTTAGTAACATTGCTGGAGAGCACTGTGCTGATGTGGCTTTACTTGACTACTTCTGAAACTGAAGGTGACTGTACCTCAAAACAGATATTAAATTGTGCCTGTAGACATATCCTGTATTTAGTATAATAATGAACCTCTATATTTTTTCTTGTTATTTTTTGTACAATTGTTACTGGAGGGAGTAATACAGTCGGCAGCTATAGCTGGTGTGCTTGCTTTTAAGTCATAAGTTTTCCAAAGCAAGTGATGAATTTACAATAATATTTTGAATGCATATTTGCTGAGAAATTTTAATTGGTTTTATTGTGTTATAGAGGCTGTTATCCCTTCTTTTCCATTTATCTACAGTGGTTTTTTTCTGGAGGCAGTGCTTTTGGCTTGCTCTAAGTGCTGCATAATTATACGTGGTAGCAAGGTCTGTCTTTAGCACAGAACATTGTTTTGTATTTGCTTGTTAAAAATACTAACATCCATTTATTGTGGAAAAATAACTATTTAACGATGGTTTTATCTCTTTTAACAGAATATATATTTATCTAAGAAAGAACACGGAAATTTCACAGCTTCCATTCACACACTGGAACATAAGAATGTAAGACTACAAGATAGTCTTGATAAACTACAAAATGACACAGAAACTTCAATACTGGGTTGCGTGGATAACTATGGAGAAATGGAGCTCAGCTGCCAAACCCATGCAAAGAAGCAAGAAAAGGAAGAGAGGTAATACATAGATTGTACACATATGTGAAACTTTTCTGGAAGCATCTAACTGGGCCAAGCTTTTTTTTTTTTTTCTGTTTCTGTTCATCCAGAACTCCCTCCAACATGAATAACAGACCTAGTTAGTATGTTTCTGAGAATTTGCCACATCTTTCTGGGCGGATAACTGAATTTGGCAATAAATGAATTCCTAGGAATGTTTGATCATTATTTTAGTATTTTTCACATGAAACAACTTTAAAAACTTTTTATGTGCTCCTTAAGTTATTCCTAGTTCCAGATTCTGCAAAACAGGACAGAATGCATTTTCACTGCCAAATAAAAACAAGACAAGGGAAGGATATAAAAACCAACATGAGAGGTAAACTGCTCCACAGGAGGTTATCTTAATAAGCAGTTTGAACTACAAACCCTGCTGAAAAGCTTTGTGTCCCTCCAGTTTCATTTAGTTGGAAGTTTCATTAAATGTATTTTAATGCCTTGTCTAGTTTTGGTGTTCATGACTGACCTGATTTTTAAAAGGAACACAATTTCAGATGTGCTGAATAAATCATAACTACAATAAACTCCTTGTTAGGAAAAAATAATGAGATTTTTAAATACTCAGACTCATAGAAAACAATGTAGTGATGACTTCCTTCTTGTTTCCCTGTATTCAGTGAAGCACAAAATTACCTTAAAACATGTTATAATCATGGTATTGCAGTAATAAAAAGAAAATTTCATATTTTACAGTACAGGGTAGTAGAAATTAATCGGAAGTTAAATATTTTAATTATTCATTATAAGTGATAGCACTAATGTAAAACACCTCTGTGAACTGAAGTTTAAGTAATTGGAGCCAAAATCATACAGGTTAAGATTTCAAACTCATACGTTCAGTCTTTGGCAAAATTTAAAGTGATTTTTTTTTCCCACAAATTAGGAAGTCATTCCATAATATGTAGCTATGTTCTTGCCTAAAATTTGCTTCTAATATGATGTTTAGTGTTGGAGGTAGTATTCACATGTGTGTAAATATATATATGTAGGCATGTAGATATATATATGCATATACAAAATACACACATATATATGCAAATGACAGGTATGGTCATTTTCCTGCTAAGTTTCAAATGAAGTTGAAGGTTTTGCTGAAGCAAATATTTACAAAGCAAGATACAGACTATTATGCACCTGCAGTCTCATCAAAAATTGGTCAGTGCAAGTTTTGCTCATACTTTCACTCTCCTTAAGCGGGAATAAGTACGAATTTTTTCCCATTTTCTCAGGAATTACATTTCCTGTACATGAGGAACTGTGAAATTTCATTCATGAGATTTTAAGTATATGAGATAATAGAACTGTGCAGGTAATTTGCAGGATTTTTATTTTATAGACATTGAAGACCAATGTTAAACTGAGACTGGGAGAGAGGAACCTAGGAGAGCTAACCTTTCTCACTACAGAAATCTCAACCACACTGCAAAACCTATTTAAACTATGATGCTAATTAATCTGATGAAACAGATACATTGAGCCTTGTTTTAAAAACCCATGTCTGAAACATGAATTTGATTTATAAATGAAAAGCTTTTGCCTGAATAAATATATACAGAGATTTCAAAAAATGTACAAATTCCACATGTACTGTATAGACACATAAACTGGGCAGTCATTTTAAGACTGGGCCTTCTCTGTACTCTCAGTTCTTTGTTCCCAAACAGGGAACTACCTCAGGATTTTCTCAGAAAAATAAAATTAAATTTTCAGCCATTAGGTGTATGCAGATAAACTAGGCAATTGATGTTGGTTAAGTTAAACTCTGGGGTATATTTTGTTTTATTGTGAGCATAAATCATGTTATTTCTATTTTAATTTGCAGTCTTGTTTCCATGTTAATTATGGCATGGGAGAAAGGGCAAAAATATTTTTTCTATATAGTAGAAAAATAGAAAACATGGTGTTTGTGCAAGGGCGGGGTTATGTATGTTTGTGTAATAGCAACATATATAGCAATTTTCAGAAGAGGTACTTTTTCATCTTTGCATTCAGAAATGCAGAAAGGTTTGCATGATTAAAAAAAAATAAATTCTTCAACCACATATAGTCTATACTATTTTTCAGGAATATCTCAAAATTAGTACTAGAATCCCAGGCATGGGCACTGTCATTGGTTAGATAGGAGACCTCTAGAGAAAAATACAGGAATTGCATGGAGTTATACCGGTGATTTGGAAGGAGACATGATTTCTTCTTTCATGCAGTATACAGTGAATTTCTAAAGATTACAAAGTAAGATATTTCAGGAGTGGCAGCTTTTTTGCTAAAAAAGACTGTGGCCACAACCTGCCTATAACTACTTTAATGAATTACTGGTTTCATAGATAATAATTGACTTCTAATTGCGATTTACATAAGCTTTCCCCACCCTCGAGATTTCAATCCTTTATTTATATCTTAGTCACATACAGTTGATTTAAATTTTGGCATGGTTGAAGAGGACTTTCTCTGATGAAGTTAATGTGTTTAGCCTGCTTCTTCCAAATTTTAACAAGCGTGTCAGTTCCCAAAAAAAGGTTACTTATTTACCATTAAAATATACACAAAACAGGCAACTGATCAAACCAAAGTGCAATTTCATGATGTGGCAAAAGTTAGGAGCTAAAGGCTGAGACTGAATGTCTTCTAAGTTAGCTGAGGAACTCTTAAAGGACCTGTGTTGGCAGTGGCCTATCTGTCTCCACTACACTTTGGAAGTCACACACTCAGCCAAACTCACCACTCTATCAGTTATTGCAATAGATAAACTGGAAGCAGTGAAAAATCTCTTCAGAAAAATCCTTTTTAAACATTTTTGAAAATCAAGCTAGAAGTTATGCTTGCAAGGGAAAAGCAACAACATGAATTCTGATGACATTCTGGTTATTGAAGACTACTTGTTTTCTTTCCTAACACCAGGTATGTCAACCAGCACAAGCCGTGTAAGGAATTTGTTTTGCACCACTGAAGTCATTGATCACACAGGGACCAGGCTGATTTTATGTATGAGTCTGGAAAAATCAATCCTGTCTATATAAATTCTTTCTGCAAGGACATCGTTCTTTCACTTCTTGTCCCATATATCACCATGTCAACAGGGATATTATTTTTGTGAAGTACGTGTATATGTCAAATACTTCATGACAGTAAACCCACTGAAAGCATAAGTTATTCAACTGTAATTATTCTGTATTTTGCATTGCTATGGTTAACAAAAGGACAGATTTTCACAAATTTGCAGATATTTGCCTACTTCTATATTTGTATTCAAAGCAGGACTCTGTTCTAAGATATTATTTTGCACTGACCTGGCAGAAATTTAAACCGTACCTGTGAAATCTGTCTGAAGTGAAGGCATAGTATCCACATTAAAACACCTAAATGTAGGTGTCGTGTTTTTCCAAGATAGCAAACAGCCCTAGCAATCCTACAGATTACAGTAGGAAGTGGAATTCTTTTTAAATATCAGTCCTTTTTTGAGAGGCATCTGGTTTTGCTATCTAAAAGGTACCATAACTGTAGGCACCCAAGTCTAAAAATTCTGGTCTTAGTGAAGTAAGCTATAACATAACAGTAATAGCTGTTATTAAATACATAGAGAAGCAATTCTTGGGGAAAAAAAGGCACACAGATCACAGAGACTTTACTGTG
The DNA here is from genome assembly GCA_013399075.1 of Chloroceryle aenea. Classification (NCBI taxonomy): domain Eukaryota; kingdom Metazoa; phylum Chordata; class Aves; order Coraciiformes; family Cerylidae; genus Chloroceryle; species Chloroceryle aenea. The sequence continues at coordinate 75,188 of VWZY01010820.1, forward strand.
GGTTTACAGAGGAAATTACTTCCAAAAAGGTCAGAAGACAAGATGAAAAAAAAATTGGTGATTTTATTATTCATGCTATCTATCTTCAGTTGTGGCAAGTTTTTTCACTGCGCCCTTCATCCAAACAATAGATGGAATGGACTTTAAAACAGGGGGAATGAAGAAAAAATTCTCCTGTGCCCAAAGGGCAGAGTGTATTTATTTAAAGAAAAGCATGAAACAAAACAGAAAACTCTGCCCCCTTAAAGGTAAATATTTTAAGTGTTTTAGAAAACTGGAAGGTTTGGTGAATAATCTCAGAGAGTTTTATGATAGAATGTAAAATAATATTACAGTATCATGACTAGAATTTGCATTCAGAGTATTTTAATCACTACTTTTTTATAATCAGAGAAAAATATGTTCTTCATTAGTTTTCTGAGTTAGGTTTTTGCACAGTCCATTTATGGAGTACTCAGTTTCATATTTCAGGGTTTATGTATAAGCAGGGTCCATTAAAACTGCACAGCCACCCTCTCACAACACCTAATATTTAAATTAACTTTAGAAAATGATAATGTGATCTTTCTACAGAAAACACTATCCTTTTCCTGTGCTTGGTAAATTCTTTTTTGGTTTGTTTGGTTGGTTTTGGTTTTTAAGATATTTTCTTTAGATCTGAGCAGCACTGCATACTCTTGAATATTTATAATAATTATAGTTCAGTAGCAGAGAACTTGATCTTTAAAAGCTTTCATAGTTGCATTTCAAATTAGTGATTGTTTCAGGACATTTGCAATTATAGGCTCTTTTCAAAAGGCTATCATGTTTAAGTATAGCAGTTAACTCCAAAGACTAAAATTTTAATTTTAGCATAAGCACAGACATCAACACAATGGAAATTTTTAACTCAGAAATATTGGAAAATAAATCTAATAAAAACTAATTTTTTTTTTTGCATGTTGTGGTATATAATACAAGATGCAATTGAAAATTAGTCTAATTCAGCAGAAATCTAAACAAACAAGTCTCAAAATTCTATGCTCATCAATATTGTTTCAGAATTGTTCAGTTAACTGTCAGGAAAGAAGATACTTTCAGTGGGAAGAAAATAGCTTGCTTTTTTTTTTTTTTTTTTTTAAGTTCCTGTTAACCATAATAGCTTTTGCTCTACAGAACTACAAATGAATACAAATATACACTTCCACATCCATTCTGATCATTGTATATGGGTTACATTGTAATAAAATACTTAGAAACTCTTTTTTAAGCTTGAAGATTTCACTCATTGGTAAGAAAGCATGTTCTTGTTACAATTTTTTTAAAGTGAATTTCTCATCTTAATCTTCAATGTGTTAGCATCAAACCCGTGGCAAAACTAGAATTACAGTATCAATACAAGATTCCTGAACTATTTTTTTGTTTAACTGATTTAAACATTCATTCTAAGTTCTAGCTATTTGAACAGAGTTGTTTAAGGCAATATTAAATCAAAACTGACTAATTAGCCAACCACTAATGGTAGGTTTTGTATCCTGTCTCACTCCCACTTTCATATTTCATTTCCTCTACTTGTGTGGCTAAATTCAGTCGAGTTTCCTTTATACTGTAAGCTAAGTTACCAAGACATGGCTGATGAGTGCTGACAAAGCTTCTTCCACTGAAAAGCTAAAGGGAAACAATGGGTAACAAACACTTAAGGACTATTGGTATCTTCAATACCTCAAGTGAGTTTGTGGTTTAGCTCTTGTCCTGCCACAATTATATTACAAGGCTACTCAATTATATGACAAGGTTACTCAACTGAAGATCCAGTGAAAGGGTTTAAATTAGTGTGATTTAAGTCATGGCTGAAGCAGAGAATGTACACTCAGACATTTACAGTAACTTCAGTGGGAAGTTGCTAAATTGCTGAAACTTGGAAATGCTTCATCTTCTGCCCATAACTTGATGCATGAATCAATTTGAACAGCTAAATAATCAGAACTGTATATAAAAAAAGAAATAAATTAAAAAATAAAAACCAAACAACAAACCAAACCACAACATCCCTGGCTTTGCTGTGACAGTTTAGAGTTTTAAGTGTTTTTCATACATTGATTTTTTTTTTTTCTCTATCAGAACTTTCCAAAAGAAAGATGAATGGGAATTGGAACAATGGACTGCTATGTACCCAGCCAGTGGATACCTCAGAATCTGTAGTCCTGCTTCATATGGCCACAGCAGTATCACTGGTTCAAAAAGTGATAGCACTTTATCTTCTCATAAGCTTCAGAGAGGCCATGGAAAGAAAATAGATGACAAATCTCCATCACCACCAGTGAGTTATCCTTTGGGCTCTGGTGGGCTGTTTCCTGAAAAGGGAAGAGCGGGCAGCTTACTGAGCCCTTCTTACAATGCAGAAGAAATAAAATCATCAGTAAGTAACTATTTTCCTATAACACATATATTCTCAAAAATCCATATGTGGATCCAGCCTTGGAGAAGCCAAAAATTAGATCACTTCTGTTGTCATTATTATTTACACAGTGTCAGCCCAGAAAAAATGGAAATACTTTATCCTAAGATAAATGCTTTTTTTTTTCTGGAGATTAAACATCCCCTGCTGTGCCATACCTCTGTTCTAATAACGATGGTGATAATTACCTGCCATTATGTGACTGTGAGAGAGATTTCTACATTTTAGCTCATTGCTTTCTATATTGGGGCACTCTGCTTCATATTGCCTTCTGTAAGGGCACTCTGCTTCGTGTATTTCTATAATGACTGCAAACTTACTGCCTTAAGTGCTGTTAGACAAATAAAGTTTCTACAGCATTCGAATGATGGATGAAATTAGAGGAACTGCAGCAACACTTTTCTATGTGTTAGCTATTGTATTTGAAAAGTAGCAGAAATGATAACTGCTGTAATCCTTACTTTTCTTGAAATGTAAGAGGAATAGTGCAGCATTCTTTCTTTCAGTTTTCACAGACTGGAGATTACCAACCTCCATGACAAGTGAGACAAATCCCACTTTGCCTACGGCAACTTCTTAGGAAAAAACTTCCCATAATTCTCTGACTTTAGATCTCTCTGTAAATTTGAGTTTTAGCCTCTTCCGTAGTATCTTCTATTCTTCCTTAGGCCTCCACTACAGGCCACTAATTTCTTCCATTTGAAAATTTAGCACTTATTTTCCAGACCTCACAGCACACAACCACGCCATTGTTCAATAACGATTACTACTGAATGGGCTGTAGCCATCAAACTGTTCAGCTGTGGCACGTGCATCTTCGTACCCAAGAGACACTGAACTGCAGGTGTGTGGCTGAGCCTGTAGAGAGAGAAGAGGGAAAACTTCAGCATTTACTAGGGAGAACCAATAGGCAATTTGCTTGCCACTTGTCACCTTATGTAGACAGAGAAGAAGCATCGTGACAGCAACAATCATCTTCAAGCAGTTTGTGGTGGTCATACACCAGTTCTGCTGTCACCTCAGAAATGGGCACATGTATTTTCCTATTGGAGACATGGCTGCTGGAAGCCTGTCTTCATAGTCCAGAATCTCACTGTTGATAAGGGAGCACCATGGGGATGGTCTGCCTGGGAAGCTGAGATTGCACTGCAGCCCTTCACTGACCATGGCACTGACAGCTGGGTCCCAGTAGTCAGAGAACTGTGAGAATCATATAGACCTGGGCGTTTCACCTCACTTCCACTTTTATATTCTTATGCTTCACATGAACTTTAAGTAAATGGGTTTTGGTTTCTTATGTCTTACTTTTTCAAGAGAGTCTGATAAACACTAATTCACCTCTCTTCTATCAGAAGTGTCAGAGAGAGGCACCAGATAACCTGCTTCCAGCCAGTCCAGGGAAAATGTCCATTCCAAGACACTTTTGCTAGCTAAAAAGAAACTATTTCCTAGCTGGCACTCAGGACGGGGCTGATGCCAAGACAATTGGCTAGATTATAAGAAAAACACTTTCCATCTGGTGTGTGGGTAAAGTCCATAATGAAACTGAAATATTTTTCATACAGAGTTTAAGTCCAAATTGGTGGCATCGAAGCAGGTACAAGTTCAGAAGCTTGTCAAAATTATATCATCACTCAGACTGATACTTGATACCACAGCTTTAGTGAAGAGATGATTCAACAGTCTGCTACTCTAGAGTTCTGTGTTCAGAACCATTAAATATGTTGTAAACCAGACATTTTTGACAGAGTTTTCAGGACTGATGTTTCTTTCACCTAAGTGAAATCTCCAGTATGTTTAAAACTTCCTAAGGACCAGTTTTCTGAAGAGTGTTTGTAGCACTGCTTGGAAACTTTGGAATTGCAGGTGATGTCCTACCAAAATTACTCTGTTGGTATTTAAGAAAGAGAGAAAATGGTCTTCAGAGCTTTAGACAGATTTAAGAATATGGGGAATAAGGGTGAGACACTCAAAGACTGGAAGAAAAAACTAAGTCAGGATTAATGCAAATAAATGATAATAAAATGAAATTTATATATGAATATATGAACCCCCACCCCCACAGTGGCAATTACATCACCACCACCACTGATGTTGTGGAACAGGCACTGGGGAAGTCCCAGACTTTCTGGGAACTTTGTTCAGGAGCTGGATTCTGGTACTGGAATGAGGAGCACATGGATCAGTATTGAAGGCAGAATGGACAGAGTCCTCCTTGGATGCTGGCCATTAAAGAAGAGACTCGATCCTCATGATCCCCCAGCTTTATACTGAATATGACATATATGAGATGGAATCCCTTGTTGGTCAGTTTAGGGTCACCTGTCCTGGCTGCTCCTGCCTGCAGGTGTGGCCTCTTACTTTCTGCACCTCCAACCTGGCACATAAAGTTTAGCAGTGACATTGATCTGCACAGAAGCAAGTATAAGCAAGAGCCTTTCTGCATATCCAGCATTATCACTGCTAGAAGCAGACACTGTCTACAAAAATATGTAAGCTTCAGACAGTGCAGTTAGTTAGAAGAAACTGAGCTGAAAAGGAAAACCACTGAATGGAATGGGTTCTGTTCCAGCTCAAACCATGACATTTAAGCACATATTTCAAATGTGGAAATATACAAGTGCACTCCTTCATTTCCAGCAAATGATGAGGCAAAAAGGTGGTTCTCATTACTGCTATACACCAAAGAAATACAGGATCAGCTGATACTGTAGAAATAAAAAAAAAGTAGAGTCCTTGTTGCCTAACTACCCAAACAAGTTAGGCTGAAAGCTTACCAATGGACCTATTTCTACTCAGCTCCAGTTAGAAAACTGAAAGAGATAGAAGAAGTGTTATCTGAGGAAAAGACATTCAAAATTAGAGACTGCGAATCTCATCTGAGACATGGATTAAAATAGTTTCTTTATGGTTTTACTTCCTCAGGCACTGAAAGTAAAGCCGTTAAAGAACACAGTGAAAGCAGAGTTTAGTTGCTATAAGCAATGTTGCCTTTTAGACCTGTTAAGATACAACCTTCTCTCAAAGCACATAAAACCTAGTGCATTAGGGACCTTTGTAAAATGATAGTGATGTCTGATCCTCAGGTAAGGAGTTGCAGGAAACCATGATCTGCTTATTCTAAATGATAAACATTCTTCTCTCAGCTCTGAGGAAATTCAGAAATATCTCACTAGGAGTTTACAGTGTATTTCAAGAAAAAAAAAATCATCATCGAAGTTGATGTAAGTTGAAGCGAAGGACACTAGCATTTTAGGAAGATAGCTTGATCATGAGGACAGTATATTTCTAATAAGTCAGCAGTTGTAAACTACATTAGAATGAATCTCTGTGAATCTCTCATAATTTGACATAGCATTTCTGCAGATTAACAGTTGTGTAAGTCATATGTCCATATGGAAATGGCCAACACGACTTTTTCTCTAGGTGCTGGCACCTATTAAATTAATATTTCAGATTCACATTTTCACAGTTTCTTAACTTCTCATTGGGAATATTTTATTTGCTCAATATTGAATCAGTGACTTCAGAGTTGGTATGCAAGTGAAACACATGGTGATTCTGTAAGTAAAGCCTCCAAATCCAATGTCTTCTTCATAGTACAAAAGCCTTCTTCAAATAGTTCAAAATAGTTCTAACATGGAATGCAAATGTCAAAAGGAGATATATTTGTGATTTAGTCCATGAAGAAATAAATGTGCATGTAGCCATGGCATTCAGAATCTCAGGAACAACTCTTCATATGAAAAGAATGATGATTTATGGATGGAAAATCATGCATGTGTTTCTGAGGACAACCAGAAGACAGGTGATCTCCCCACAGAGTTTCTCAGACATTGGAAGATTAACATTCTTTCTTACCCTTGCTAGTGCAGGGATTGATAGAAGAGTTTTTTGGCATGGTGTTACGATTTATTTCAGTTCCTTATTCCTATATGGAAAATTAAGGCACTTTTTATTCCTTGCCCTCTTAAAACACTAATTTGGAGGGACTGGAAAAAAAAAAATTCTGCTCGTGAATTTCATTTTAGGAGCCCTATACATCAGAAAGCCTATGTCACTTTAGAAGGATGGTTTTACATTCAGAATTTACTTCTGGCTATTGCTTACTTGCTGTACTTTGAAAAGGGGTTTCCTATAGGAAATCTCTACCTTTCATCTCGAGGTCTGTGAAGAGTCTGAACTAGCCTTTAAAGCTTTTCTCTAGTTCGTATCTTTTGGCCTGAAAAGCTGCTAAAGGGCCGTTTTAAACCAGGTTGAAAGCAAAGACCAAATCTGTCTCTAGTTGTGGTGGAAATGGGGAGTGTCCCATTCTGATGTAATGGACCCTAGAATAAAAATGTACAGGTGTAATATAATTGGCCTTTTCCATAAAACATTTGAATATTTACATAATTTGAAGCCATTCCTATTTGATGTGCTGACAGGTAGGCTTTCTAGGAAAAAAACAAAACAAACCCAAACATTCTAGACTAATAACAAACATAATATCTTTAAGTAAAGAAAAATTATTTGATATTTATTTTGATAAAGACATTCCAATGAATGCATCTTCATTAGTAGCAAAAAGAACTAACAAAAATTGCTGCTTACAAATTTAGAACTTGTTCCAGTAAAGATTCACTCATGTCCTATGCTTTATACAACTCTGCATCCCCTGACAACAATTTAAAAACCAATTTTGGTATGGTTTATTTCTCAGTCTGCTAAATGCTCATTAAATAGAAAGATTTTTCAGTGAACTACTTGCAGCGCATAAAATTTCATACATTCTCCAAAATACCAGGGCTTGAAGTTGATAGTACTAAAATGAGCATAGGTTTTCTTCCTTTCCTCCAAAAGCTTCACATCACAGAAGCAGAGAGCTAAAATTACAGGAGGCAATCAGCAGTATTCAACACTAGTTATTTTCTGTAATTCCAAAAACCAGATTATTCTCCTCTGTCCTGGTCTAAATTATGCAAGTAGTGAACATAACCTTCAGCTGATCCAAAGGTTTTCGAGGTTCTGAAGCAGCTTAATACTCTTTAACAGAATATTTAAATCTACATCCTAATGCTGTGAATATCACAGGTATTCAAACATCCTGTTCACATTGTCATTGAGGCACCTGAATATCTTTAGAAATAGATGCCCAAATTCATGTTTTCTTGGAGACCTATAAAGTGTTATAGCACTGTTAACTGCTGTAGGTTAAGATCTCTTCCAAATCTAAAACTTGGTAATGCAAACGTGTTATAGCACTTGCTGTTTTTTACTAACCATGATTTTCTATTCATTGCTCAGTCTCCCCACGAGATGTCTTTCCTTGCAAGAACAGAAAAATTCCTTCAAGAGGAAGAGAAACATACAAGAGAGTTTGAAGAACGTATAAATTCACACCTTGAAGAACTGCAAAGACATTCTGAAAATACTTTTGAAAAACATGCCAGGATACAGCAAAACAGGCATACTTAAGGCAGTCACACAATTAAGAAAATAAACGCAAGTAATCACCCAAGAGTTTCTTAAAATTAAAATCTGCAACTGGCTGCTTAATGTATTTAGGCACATTGCCAATAGTATGTATTTATAACACCAAGGTTTCAGTAAGGTAATCATTACCCTATGGATTTGGGTATATTGTAACTTGACTATATTACTAAACTACTACTTGAATGTATTATTAAATTGTGTGCAGCAGAGACTCTGCTGCAGCACTGTAAATTAAGTAAGATACTTTCAATTTTGTGATGTACAGAGGCCTAATAAGTGGAATTATTCCCTTGAAAATACAATCAGCCAAAAGAAATTCTCTAAATTGCGCAGAACAAGAAAAATAGCGGCCTTTAGCCATGTCATAGCTCCTACCATAAAGAGCTTATCTATGCTCTGGTTATTCTTGGATATAGAAATAGCCCTTGGGACCCTTGCAAAGAGAAGTTTGAGCTCTTTCTTCTTTCTTCTGCTCTAAGCCATGCAAGTCTGTGAGAGGAACATGAATAGACAAAGCAGGTATTTTGAAGACACCAGTGTTGCTCTGTTTACCAGACCTATAGAATTCAGCTAGGGCAGAGCCTGATCTCACATGGTTTTCATGCTTTATATTAACACTTTCCTTTTTTTTTTGGTATTGATGTTTTGATATTATGCTGGCTCAGTGTTTAACTACATTAGAACAGGGGAAAAAATCTTTAACTTTGGGCAAATTGTGGTCAGTCTTAGGTAAGGGCCTAAATTATTTATATATTTCTACAACACAGAAAAACATTCTAAAACAGAGCAGAGTTAAATCAACTCCATGTGCCAAAAAACTGCATGATGATGAGAATCCTTTTATTTGCAATTCATACTGAATTCTATTGCTGTGCAAGCGAAACAGAAATTACAGACAGTGTTGATGAACCACCAATTTCAGTGAAAGAGCTACTGAAGAACTGCTTTCCAGTGTATACCGTTGCCAACTTCCCGGAAAAATCTGGATAAAAATAATACCAGACTGTCAAACAGCTCCAGTTTGTGAGTAAAAGAAATCTCATTAATATTCAAGACCACAGCAAAAATGTAAATTGTTTTTGGAAGCTGTATATCCATTAAGACAAAATATACTACTTCATAGTTAGACGAAATACCAAGATTTTAAATACCAGTTTGGCTTGGTTTGCAATAAAATGAGTAATGAAAATGAGGACATCAGAGAACCTTTTACAAGAAAATTCAGGAAAATCACTAGACTCAGCTGGAGGAACAAGGACTGACTAAAAAGATGATGGGGTGGCATCTGAACTAACTAAATATATATATGTGTCCTCAACTTAAGGGGAGATGTGTTTGGGAGTTGTGAAAGAAATAATGAAGACATTTAGGAACCTCTCAAAATGAAGCTAAAGTTGAAGTTGGGAAATATCTGTACAAGCAAAGACAGCAAAGTGTTGTCTTTCAGAAGAGCAAGAGGAAAAAAAAAAATAAAAATGGGCTATTAGACAGTTAGCCAGATTCTTTTGCCACTGCACAATATAAATATACAAGAAGACAGTATGTTCCAGATCTTCAAAGAAACTAGTGTGTCTGAGTCCAGTCCAGGCCTGAGGATCCCTCTCATGGTACAGGTCTGTGTGGTGATATGCTGAGAACTCAGCTCAGAGGGCTGTGATCAGTGGCACAGTCTAGTCAGAGTCCTGTAGCTGACAGAGTTCCACAGGGGTCAGTGCTGGGTCCAGCCTTGTTCAACATCTTCATCAATGACCTGGATGAAGGGATGGAGTGTACCCTCAGCAAGTTTGCTGATGACACAAAACTGTGAGGAGTGGCTGATACACCAGAAGGCTGTGCTGCCATTCTGGACAGGATGGACAGTTGGGCAGAGAGGAACCTAATGAAGCTCAACAAGGACAAGTGTAGAGTCCTGCACCTGCAGAGGAATAACCCCATATACCAGTAAAGCTTAGGGGTTGATCTGCTGGAAAGCAGCTCTATGGAGAAGGATCTTGGAGTCCTGGTGGGCAGTAAGTTCACCGTGAGACATCAGCGTGCTCTTGTGGCCAAGAAAGACAATGATATCCTGGGGTGCATTAAGAAGAGTGAGGGAAACAGGGAGAAGGAAGTTCTTCTCCCTCTCTGCCCTAGTGAGGCCACATCTGGAGTACTGTCTTCAGTTCTGGGTTCCCCAGTTCAAGAGAGACAGGGAACCACTGAAGAAGCTTCAGCAGAAGGTTATGAAGACAATTAGGGGACTGGAACATCTGTCTTATGAAGAAAGGCTGAGACCTGGGTCTGTTTAGCCTGGAGAAGACTGAGAGTCAAGGGGATGGGGCCAGACTCTATTCAGTGGTTCCCAGAGACAGGATTATGGGCAACAGGGACAAACTGAACACAGAAAGATCCATCTGAATATGAGGAGAAAACTTCTTTCCTTTGACAGTGATGGAGCACTGGAACAGGCTGCTCAGATAGGTTGTGGAGTCTCCTTCTCTAGAGACTTTCAAAACTCACCTGGACACTTTCCTCTGCAACCTGCCCTAGGTGATCCTGCTTTGGCAGGGGTGTTGGACTCAATGATCTCCAGAGGCCCCTTCCAACTTCTACCATTCTGTGATTCTGTGTGAATGAAAATCTCAAAAAATGAGTAAGATTTTTTACTAAAGCTTTTTTTTTAATCTAGCCAAGCTACTAGCTTTGGATAATGAAATAACAGAGTTAGTTTCAGCCTGGCCTCTGTGTAATGTCATATAATCAACTCCCTGTGAAAAGCACTGAAAACTGCAGTACCTGAACAGCCTACTTGTTTACTGTTATTTCCTACTCTGGACACATTGTGTCACAAATGTGCTGGGACAGTTGGGATCAAAGTGTCATTTTTTTAACACATACTTACCTGAAAGGTCACCCTTCTCTTTGTTATGCAAAATCAGCAACAGTTGCTCCTCTGACAATCCCCAATTTAAATGACACCATTTCTGACAGATTATAGTGGGAGCCACACTGCTGGTTCTGAATACTTTAATTGCATTAACAGGGAGAAACTTGATTGAACTGGCGAGAGGTTTCTGAAGGAAAATACATATTCCTGACGTTATCATGCCAAAAATAGCTTCTACAAATGTACCACATTTCAAGTTGTATGGAAAGCTGTTAAAAGAATGATGGACAGCAGAAATGATAAAGACTGAAAAGTGATCTACTTTATGAACAGGAATTGGAAATGTATATATATTGTCAAAAAATGGAGTAATCTGAAGGGTCTAAGGCTATAAATGCCTGAAAGCACCAATAAAAATAAAGAAAAAAAAAATAATCTTAAGTTCATTTGACAGGACTAGGTGCAATGTTCAGGAGCTACAGATTACCCAAAAGATACAGAAAATTTCTATTCCTCTTTGTGAATAGCAAGGCAATGGAAAATTCTTGTAAGCTGCTGGATTTCTTTCATGATTTTTTTCAAAGCTTTCCAAAAAAGCATTTTCTTGGCTCACAGTTGAAAGACTTGGTTTAAATAAAAAGAACAATGGTTTAGGCTGCCACCAGCATTTGTCAGTGAAGGAAAAACAGAGGTCATGTACACAAAGTTGCCAACATGTTTCATCGAGATATAATTTTGAAATAGTTGGTGTAAGGTCTGCCAGACCATTGCTGTCCAATTCACTTCCCAAAACTTACTCTGATGGGGCTGTCAGTGAAATGTCAGTAACTGAACAGAAACATTTCAAAGTGGCTCACATGAAAGTTGGGTGTTTAGTGCTTTTTCTTCCTACCTTTTCTTACTCTCTTCTTTTTTGTATGGGAATTCAGGAGTATAACAATGGGAGAGTGTCAGGCGTGGATACTCTGAAACATGCAGAGAGGAATGCAAACAACAGCAGGAAAACACAGTGCCAAATGATCACAAAAATGAGCAAAGGCACAGCTTTCTTGTTTTTCCAGTGGGTAGACCTAAACACTAGCTTTAGCTTGCCCTGTAAAAGGCTAATAAATCTCTGTTGTGATCAGAGATACTACAGAAAGCATCTAACACCCCAGTCTCACCATTCTGTCTTTATCATAGTGTAGCTGTGTGGAATTCCTGATTTAACAGCAGTACTGCAGTGGAGCCCAGAATCAAACCCACCACCACCTAGTCATTTTAAACTAGACTAAGCATCACCATTGGGAATGAGAAAAAAGTCATCAACAGAACCTGTCTAATGAGGTGAGCCCCAGGTGATTTCACATCTATGGCACGTCATGCTGGTCATCAAAGTGTTTTTTTCAGAGTCAGCTCAGGCATGTGCTGAACTCCATTCAGTCCCGCTGCTTTCTGCCCTTGGGTCTCTCAGAGACCAAACAGCTGGAAGAAGGCAGAGGGCTGTGGGGGGAAGGTCCTTACCCTGTATCATACGGATGATAAGATTATATTCCCATCTTGCTTTACAACCTACAAAAGCCAATTATATCATTCACAATCAGTTTTTGTTCCTTTTAATTCTATGCAAAATAACTGTCCTTTAGATTTTACACCAACTGCCTTGAGCTAGGTTTTTTTTTCCTCTCGGGCACAGCAGTTTTCTGAGAAAATGTTAGGTTAACGATTGTATGTAGCAGAAATCTTTTGAATTGGCCAAACCAATGTGGGAACTGTGTGTTGTTTTTTCCTCACTGTAGGGTTTAGATCTCAAAGTTCACTGTGTCTGAGTTACTATTTAATCACATGGACAGCCTCAAACCCGTAAGTAGGCTATAATTTAATGTACTGCATCTAAATTTCCACTAGTGGATTGAGCAACGCCCCCAGACACTCATACACTGCGCTCCAGTCATCCTTCCTAAACCAACAAACCAACTGATTTGTTCCTCTGATCTACTCTTAACCAAACTGCCATGGGCTTTGAAACAATTTATCAGGAACGTTGCTGCCCAATTACCTTACCAGAACATGTCTGCATGCAAAGAACAGTCCTAAACCACCCTGTCACTGAATTTCCTGTGACAGATGTAGGTAGGATTTACTTTACTTGATGTAAACCTTTTTACAATCCCTGGTGGAGCAAGAAATCCTACAGCATTCCTAGTCCTTGGTATCCCACATAAGCACCATAACAAGAATATTTTTTTGGTTGAAATTTTTCAGCCAGATAAAGGTAGTGCACAGAAAACAACATCATCAGCTTACAGCTCCTTCTGTAGCAATGATGAAGATGCTTGTCTGGGATGTGGATGGCAGGACTTTGCTGGTGCATGGCATGTGAACTAGAACTACCTGTGCCCTGGTAAGAAACATCTCTATGATGCAGGTCATAGCCAGAGAATCAAAGTGCTCTAGTTCACAGCTCCCAGAGCATTCAAATCTGTACCTGTACCACCCAGGCACTGAACACAAACGGCCTGAAAAAGAACGGTGCATTTTCTCTGCCATATGTATTTAAAAAGCACTGTTTTCTGAACTTCAGGATGTAAGTAAACATTTTGCTTGTAGACAGATTGAAATAGAAGACCGAAGTGCAATTTCTCTGTATTCTGAAAATGCAAGTAGTTCTTCCGTCAGTCCACGGGCAGTGTCGCTGGTTTCTCCCACATGGTGTTGGGGAGCAGGGGCCATGTATAACACAGATGGGCATTTGCCCATTGCTAGAATACTTGACACCATTCCTTTATACCGATAGCACTTCAAAGACATTTCTAAAACTCTGTTCGAATCTTGATCTTATTTGCCTCAGATTTGATTTATGCTTTGAAAAAATTGGTTAAAAAATTGTTTTTATAACTTGATTTGTCAGAAGGCAATGGCAGGTTTTTAATGACTTCACCTGATAATGAGCACTCTTGGAAACTGTATCATAAGGCGCTGCTGAAGAAGGATCTCAGCAGGAGTTTTCTGGTAAAAAGCTTGTAATAAATCATTCAGTTTTGCCCACAAGCTATTGTGTGCTGGGAAAAGGTTTGAAACCCTATTTCTAAAATAATTTTGAAGGCAACTGACAGTTGGAGTAATATATACAGTTAAAAAACAGAGACGCAGTTACACCTTCGGCTCAGAAGTTCACAGGAGTTGACATTTGGCCAACTGCCATTAATTTACTTCCCTATTATTTCCCAGTGATTTTTGACAGCTTCTGTCTACAGAGGCTTCATACCATTTTTCCAAATGCGCACTCTCACATCCAACGCTAGTGAAAGGGAATTTGGTAGCAAATCCAGCTTCATTGTTTACTGGACAAAAATATATTTTCTCTTTTATTTTATTTTTTTAAGAATCAAACTGTGAAATCAATTCTACTTTTTGCACAAAAAACAATTCAGAATGTGTAACACTATTTCCCCCTCAATTAGCACTCAGTGGAATTGCACATTTCAGGGAATTGAAATACACAATGTCTCTTATTAGCATTAAGCTGTAAGTTCGTGCTAATAAACACTTGGCTCTGAAAAGATTATTATTGTGACCTGAAGAAATTTGCAGATGACAAGAGACAAAGGGAGGGCATAAGGAAAAGCAGCAGAAATGAAACATCTCATTAGAGAAGTAATCTTAAGTATCATCTGACCTTAGTGACCTTTTGCCTGTTTAGTTATCAGCCAGTTAATTGCTCTTATGTGTCACAGACTCAACTCTTGCAGAAAAAGTTGGTGGGGCTGGGGGGGAGGCAAGGGGAAGAAATCTGAGCAGTTTCAGGGAAGGCTTTGCAAATTATAAAATTATTACTTGGGCTGATAAAAAAAAAAAACCCACCAACCTGCAGGTGGATTGGACTGAAATAAACCTGCTACTTGGAGACGGGAAAGTCACAGGGACATTGTCAGAGCTGTCAGAAAGTATGACAGAATGCAGAGCATCAGGAAAACCCTGGTTAAGAATCTACAGAAGATGAGAAGGAGGAGGAATCTATGGCAGAGGTTAGCTATTCTAAGACGTCCAAGACACCAAGTACCCTACAGAACACACCTATTTAAATTACACACACTTTTGTACACTTCCTCAGGCACAAATTTTATTCAAGCTGAAAACCCCCTTTCAGAAAGGAGCAAACTATCAGAGCTCCATCACACTACCCATGACTGAGGATAAAATAAAAATAGGACAAAAAGGATTTGGTGCCTGGGAGAAGAGAAGCAGCTGGGAGATGACACAGAATAAGCAATTACTTTTACAGATGCATCATTTCCGATCTTTCCAGTTGGAGGAAGCAGTTCTCAGCACCAACGCACAGATAATTGTCAGTCTTCGTGCATGGCTCGGTGAGCACAGGGGTTCCACAGCAGACTTCCCACTGGTCACTCAGTGGGTGAAAAGTCTTCCAGACATATCACAATGACCATCTTGTCTGCGGAGTTTGTTGTGCATATAGCCCAACCATGCTGCAAGTTTTGGGGGCAGGGAGGTGTGTGCAGAGGGGAAGGGTAGGAGAAGGGAAAGGAAATAACTTAACAGTTCATCCAAACCCATCCTTTTAGCTTTTAGCAAATTTTTATTTCAAAAACTTCTTAGTCTGCAGGGCCATTTTAATTCTAGGTGCTGTCAACAGCAGTGGCACAGCAAGGGTCGTTAGCTGTGGCCATCCCAGCATTACTGGGTATCTGTCTCATTCGGAAGTGGGTTAGTTTATAGCTGACCATAGACTCACCTCACTGGGGGAACATGTGCCTTAGGGCAAAGTCTACTGCAGGGAAGTGCATTTGCTTGCCTAAGTTGTACTTTTTTTTGGCAAAACCATCTTTGGTTGGTACAGAAGCAACACGGAGGGTTAATGCAGAAAGCAAGGCATGGTCTTTGATTGGCATGTATACAAACTGTCTCCCTGACTTCACTGGGACTATCCATCTGCCAAAACACAGCACAGCAAGTAAAGATTCGAGGGGACTTTGACTTTCAGCACAGAAATATTTCCTGCTATGCTTCTGCCTACTGCTTGGCTTCTATTTAAGCAGCAGTTAAGAGTTCTGAAATTCCATCCTCCAAGTCTTCTGAAGGTTAATTCTTACTGAGTGCCTTAAAATATTTGGATGAGAAAGGGCTCTATCAGAAAATGGGATTACTGAAGTATTCTGATGAGATTTTATAGCCTGATTTCCTAGAATAAAACTGCCCAAGCTGTGCTCACAGCTTCCTTTAAGTGGGGGGGGAGAGAGGGATGTCACAGGGCAGCAGCTCACTTCAACAGATAGATTGGAGACCTAAGTTACACTAATGTTATTCTTCCTTCCTTTATAGAAAAAACGCCAAAACCATTAAAAAATCATAATCAGAGGCTGCATCCAAACCCACCTTTTTATTGCCACTTATACAGATTTAAATATTTATCATTCAGATAAACAACTATCTGTGTTTATGTAGTTTGTTATCAGTTACTTCACCATAACCCAGTAGAATCTCCAGCTTCTGTAAGATTCCTCCCAGCGGATCCTGATATATTCACTGTGCATGTTGGCATCTCACAGAAAAAAAAAAAAAAAATCTTTTTGAGTGAACCATACAGCGCTCAATGAAAAAAATTATTACACAATGCAGGCTTTCACAGTAAGTCACTTTTTTTTTTTTTTTCCCCAAAATAATCTGAAGATTCCAAGTAAGACTTCTCTCTTTTATTCAAAAAAATAAATATATCCTTTCTGAATCAAAGCACTTCATATGACATCAAGTACAAGGAAGAAATGTACTTCTTTGGAAGTTCTGAAATAGACATACAAGAGCTCATGGGAGCAACATTATCTGTAACAGTGATAAAAGCTGAAAGCTGATTTTTTAACAAATTTATAGCAGAACACGATTTCTTTTTACAATATAGAGCTTCAAACAGAGTTAAGAAAAAACACCATTTTAAAAGTCTGAAAGGCACATGAACTGGACCATAAAACGTACTGGCACATTCACTAATACGTTTTATGTTACATTCCTAAAGAGAATCTGGGGGAGTCTAACCAAGAGAAAGACTGAAAATACCAGGAAGTTCTTTGTAAAGTATTAAGAGAGTGGCAGAGTTCCTTTTTGCTCTTGATAAAATTATTAATAATCCAAAGCTAGAAAGTCTGAAACGCTGCATCATTCAGTTGTATTTGGACGAGTCGCTACATAAACAAACAGAACAATCAGCAGTACTACAACAGCCAGTGTGGGAAGCACAACAGTGGTGATTTGCTGCCGGGCCTCTTGCATCGCCTGTTTCCTCTCCTTTTTATCTTTGGAGGTCTCTTTTTTGGGTTTTCCTCTTAGCTGCCTCATCCTCCTCTCCAGATCTTTTGTTTGCCAAAATGGGAGAGTGAAGGGAGTTGAAGAGCAGAAAACAGTCCAAAGTCTTTTGAAACAAGGGGTTGGATTATTCCCTCTCCTTCAACTGGTCGGCTGTGCAAGAAAAAGAAAAAGAAAAAAAAAAATCAAAACACCAAAACCAATTCTTTTGAGCAAGACCTACACATATTCCAGTTATTAAAACCATTCGCAGTTCCACTTGGTAAATCTTTTCTCGAACTGTCACCAATATCTATGCAGCTTCTTTCAAGCAACAGAATCAGAGTGCACTCACTCAGCTCATCAGCATCCCCATAAAAGCTACAGCAGCTCACCGTGGTGTGTGTATTTCTCCAAGAGACAGAACTTCCTCTCTGTTAAGCCAGACGCTAAGCCCAGCACCGTACATTTTATCCTCCAAGGCAAACAAGATAACACAGCTAAAGACTTAATGAAAATAATATGAATTAGTCTTGCATCAACAGAGGGACCAGCTGCCCCTTCCGTGTCACAGTTAAAGGTCCGAGGCTCCCCACAAGCCTGCAGAACGAGGACAGGCGAGCACACGCCCTGCTGTAAAAAGTGTGAAGCGTTTATTGTCCACACCAGGTTATTTATTGGAATAACGGGTAGAAATACGGGCAAGGAAGAAATATGGGGAAGGAGACACTTAACTTACACTTCTGGTTCTGCTGCCATAGAATAAAGTCTAAATCATGACATGCTTCAGTTCTGTCACTCTTCCCACATCTGTCATTTTTATAAGAACATCCTAAGTGATAACCAGTCTGCTTACAAATCACTGGTGTAGACAAGCAGGCATTAATAAGGTGGTTGCTCTGAAGCATCTACTACACTGATTTTTTTAAAGCAGAAATATCTACAAAGTGAGATTAGGAAAAACACTGCATGACATAAAAGCCTCTCTGAAGTATGAAGAGTAAGTAGGTGCTTAAAATTTCCATAGGCTAAGGTTTTTTGCCTGCCCCTAAGCTGCCTACAGCTCTGTAATTCACTGACTTACAGTGAATTACGTAGGAGGAGGGAGGATGCCAACTGTCTGGCCCTATTCCTCTTTGCCACATCCCCCATTTCTGCAGCGGTGCAACAGCTGGATACAGGCCAGATATATCTCAACACAGATTTGGAGGGTAACAATGTTGTCAATTACTGATTTGAATTAAAAGTAAACTATGAACTGATCTTTTTCTATCATTGCCTTAAACTCGGAATAAAACACCTGTAGAAATTAATCGGTTAATGGAACTACCTCTTCTATTTCCCTCTTCTTTATATCAAACTATGAAGATGTTATTAGCAAGCTGCTGTAGGTGAGGAGCAAGGATCAACAAGCAAAGCTGCAAAGCTTGCTCAGTTCACCACAGACACTATCTCTTGATGTGTCATCTCTAGCAGATGCTACAAGTTGTCTTATGACTACTTTTTAAAAAACAGAAGAGGCTTTCACTGAAAGTAGGATGCTTTCTGGTGGTGTTAGCACTCAACCTTATTTGTCAGCCTGACCACAGGAGCAAAACGAACACTTATGTACAGAACAAGAATCCTCAGCTATGGGTTATGTGCAGGAGTTTTCATCCTTTCTCATAACAGCAGCAGCCTGCCTGCTGTGAATCCCCTCTCAACAATTAGGTTGATGAGATATTGCATCACTTAGGGAAAATATGGAGTAATTCTACTAACTTGAACTTATGGAGGTGACCAGACTATCACAGCAACCATGTAGTACTGGGAAGCCAATAGCAAATCAATGTGTCAGTATTTCTGTCCTTACATGGTCTTTTCTGAATGCAATCCAGGACATAAGACCTTCAGCTGGATTCACCAATCCAGTGTCGCATGCATACGCAGCTTTCAACCATTTGCTCCCTCTGATCATAAATTTTGTGAATTCATCCAGCACTCTGAGACAAACATTTAATTTTGGTTTTGATAAAGTACAAAAGGGAAATTTTGGTGCTCAGGATGGTTTGCAAAAGAGGAAAATATGAAGTTCAAGTCTTTGAAAGAACCAGTTTCTTCTGCAAGCTGAAGCAATAGGATAGAAGCACTTAACAGATTTCTAGAGACCAGAAGTGGCCAGGGAACTTCATAACAGGGAGCTAAGCAAGAGCTGGATGCAGCAACTAACTGCACTGTCACAACCTTTTTTTCAAATTGGGCTATTAAATTTCTAAACTTTCAGAACTGTTTCTTCACAGCAAATCCTCAGCTCTCTTACTGATAGAGGGCAGAGTCTTTGCTACTCCATCTTCTGCAAGTTATGGGTTTCTGGTTTGGTTTTGCTGTTTATCACTTCTCTAACTGTCTGGGGCAAAAAAAAAATTCTCTGGTTTACCCCTTCCATTTCCACCCCTTTTGCTCCTGCTCTAGTCACAAGATTTATTACCAAACTTTAGAAAAACTACTATGCAAAACTACTATGCCGTTCGGGATAATTAGGCAACCAGAGAATTTCAGCCGACAGTATTTTCATATTGTTTCCCATCTCCACTGTTAATGTACATCAGTGGGGGTTGTATTTGGATTACTAACAAGACTCAGGAAGTAATGAACAGGAAGAGACTCTGGGACCTTCTGTGTACCACAGTAACAAAGAGGAGCTGCCATAAACCCATCCTCTCTAACAATAAATGTGTGCCTTGCTCTATGAAGCATCACTTGCTACCCAGACATTAAAAATCAGGAATTTTTTTAAGTCTCTTTTGAATGAATATTTCATTCTGAACCAAATTTTATCAAGTTAATTACATACACTAGCTAACATCTGACGGCTTAGAACAGAAAGCTTTCCTGCAAATGTCAGCATCACTTGAATTGCAAACCGATGCTCCCAGTTTGGGAATCTGGCAACAATCTCCACATGCATTTCCAGTAGGCTGGGTTACTTGGCTTTGCTACTGGCAGAGATGGACTTGCACAGAAACTGGCCCACAGTTTTCAGAGATGAGCCTTAGGGTTCATCTTAACTGAAGCATAAAATGGGAGCAGTGAGTCCTCCAAGTTGCTGCCAGGCTCCTGCTGCTGCGAGGAGCCCGGACGCGACTGCCAGCGTTGGACGGTTGCTGCAGGAGACAACACTCCCTGCAGGAAAGGTCCAGAATGTTGTACATGCTTCTGTGTGCAAATTTTGGTATGAAACGGCACATAAAAACCAGCACTCAGTTGCAGAAGACAATGTTCTATGGCCCATGTTGTGCGAGTAGAGTAAGAGAGCCACAGCAATCCCCTTCCACTGACAAGCCTCTTATTGGCCACCCGTGGACTTCACTGGAAGGCAGGTGACTACCGGCAGTTATGGAAGGAAAGAAACGCACACATGAGGTACAGTAAGTCAGCGCCAGACCTGAGATTACAGCATTAGAGTCTCGTTCCCTGTGGTGTGCACAGCCCATGAGAACAAACTACCTCACATTACTGAGCTACATCCTTCTTCAGCCAGTAACCACCCTACCTGTGCACCGGGAAGGCTGAACTCAAGCAAAGAAAGGGGGGGCAGGGAACAAAACGGTATTGGTACGAGTGTAACTAACAGTCTAGTTAGTACTGCTCATTTAGAACAACTCAGAGCAAGTCACTATCGGAAGAGCTATAAGAAAATGTCTCACAGGTATTTCAATCTTGCGCAAACTCTAACCTTCATGACCAGCTAACCTCACTCTGCAGAAGGACTGGAAACTCTTCTTCTCTCCTCAAATAGAAGCCAAAAGTCTCCTTTCCATTCCTAGTCTGCCTCAAGCAGAAGAGGGCTCACTGCCCCAGACTGCCCACATCCTCCAAAGACTGCTTCCCGTTACAGTTAACTGCTCAGCCTGGCCTAAGCATCTGCCAAAGCTGAAAGTGATCACCAAACCAGTTCGACTACTGCTCTTACTGGCAAGTCGGCAACACCCTCAGCTGGGACCTTTGTAGGAATAGCAATGGAAAGGATTAACAGACGCTAGCAAAAGCGGAATACCCATAGTCCACAGAGTGCAACAGGAGCCTGACACTAAAGAGAGACTGTAACTTCACCTTCCTTTTATGAATTTTGCAAATTAAAATTTGATAATAAAATTGCATGGGGTGAAGAGATAGTTTTTAACTTCACCATAGCAAAATTTCCCCCCAAAGAAGGAACCTGCTGGCTAGAAAGAAACCATCCCTGTTGCCAAATCAAGAAAATTAGTTTGAAGCACCCATTTCACAGAGGGTGATCCTCCCCTCAGATACGGCAGTGCTCCAGCTTGACACTGAAAAGCTAAAGTTTCAAGCAGAACAAAACATTCAAAAGTTCAAGCTACGGAAGACAAACCTAAAGACGTCATTCTTCAACATCATAAAAATTCAGCAATTTAGTACCCTGGCTTGACATCTAGAGGAATTACGTTCCTCCTTGCCCATCATCCAAATTGCTTTTTATATATAAAAATGTGCTCATATTTTACCTGCTGGGTTAAGTCACCCTGAACTATTTTTGCAGAGCTAACTTCAAAGCCTAAAAGCATTCATCAGTGGACTTGCTGAAGGCACTCATACCAATGCTGAGGCATTTGCCAGTATCTTAAAGCAAGTCAGCTCCAGTTAAGCAGGGATCATTTTGCACCAGAAGGCAGTAGTCTAACTTGTAGGGACTGGCATTCTTCAAAATATATCAACAATCTTTCAAAAGGAATTTATGGCAATCCACTGTGTCCTTTTATTCATTTGGGGGGGTGGTGGTGGTTAAAATTAACCCTGACCACCAGTGATCTGCAATGAAAAGCTCCTCACACCACACGTGGCTATTCCTGCAAGCCAGGAATGGCAGCCTTGACTCCGGCTACACCAGCATTTGCAGAGTGCTGCAAATCTGCACCTCCTTCTACAGGCAACACATGCACTGAAGACTTTGTTTACCTGCATTTAGTGTAATCACATGTCTAGACATCCAAAGAACTTATTACCACCAACCTTACAGCATGAATGTATTAGCCATCTTAAGATGAATAGTTCTTCCTCCAAATTACAAGCGTTTGCAAGCCAATTTGGATTACCTGGCTGCATGATCCTGCTACTCCCACTGTAACATTTCCAGAAGAGCAAAACATCTTGAAATTCAAACAAACAATCTGACAAGAATTATTTCTTATCATTTACTTTTTCCCCCAGGGCCATGGATGTTACTGAGACATTAAAAATAAAACCAAACAACAAACCAGAAGACAACCAGGACACACTGTATTCAAACTGCCTGCCAGCAGTATGGAAAAAGGACACAAGACACCTCAGCAGACAATACTCGTCTCATTATTTGAGCATTAAAAAGCCCCAAAACCAGCAGCTCCCAATCATCAGGACACAGCAGCAGCAGAGTCATGAACTAAAACCAACAAGCTTGTTAGCCTGATACTTTTTTTTTGCTACTGGGCTGATTACTTTAGGGTACTGCAGCCAGAGGCTGGATGAAGAGTGAAGTCCAAGAGATGTCAGGAGGAGTAGGTGGGGACCCAAGGGGCAAGAGGAAGCCTGGTTAGCAGGGAACCAAGACTTATTTTAGGATACCCAATGGAATACAGATTTTTTATTTTTTTTTTATCATTGTTCCATATCTGACTTTACCATGAGGTGAAATACCACGTTTTGGATGGGGAATTTTCTTTTCTGCAGCTCTAAGGTCTGGCCATTGCTAGAGTAGCACCAGCAAGGTCACCAATGCCTAAGGTGATTTGGCCAGCTTAGAAATGGAGCTAAATGAGAATTCAAAAAGTATTTCAGTAGCAGCCTGGGACAGATTAACAAACAGGAATGCTTGTGCAACAGAGTCCTAGGTGGGGTCTCCAGAGACAGTTCTGCATGCAGCCTTTCCATCCATCCATCCATCCATCCATCCATCCATCCATCCATCATCCATCCATCCATCCATCCAGGTCCAATCTTTTTGAAAGGATTGATATCCATGGCTGTCCCCTGGTTGATACATAGAAATTTTACCAGTATACCTTTTTACTGTTTTTTTTTTGTGTTATACAGGAGCCTTACTTGTATTCTTTTCTTAGCCTCACTTGCATAGTTTAGCCATCTATTGGGTAGAGTTGATAATGGGATGTTTCAAAACATACAACTTCTTGCTGGCAAAAATCAAACAGGCCTTGAGATGGTTCATTAAGTCTGAACACCCTGATAACAGGGACTCAGGATGTCAAGGTAAGTGCAGAAGAGGATGATAAACACCTGAAAACTAATTTAAACTGACCTTCTTGAAGCATCCTAGGGCCAAAGGATGGATGAGCTAACTATGACCATGTATGGGCAAAGGAAACCCAAAGTTCAACCAGCAGACAGTGTGAGGAAGACTGAACGACCACTGAGGGGGAAAAGACCCCAACCCTAATTTTATTACACATGCTCAGACTACGTAAATGACTTCTGGCAACTCATTAGCATAAGACTGCCCTTTCCAGAAAATCTGATTAATATGTATGTTTTTTCTGTATATGAGCTGGTGCGTTTTGCTAATTCATTGGAGCACTCATGGTAGAGCGATGCCCAGTGCTGCCCAGCGCTGCAATAAAGAATACCTGCTTAATAACAGCTCTGTTGTTACTGGGTATTGATCTTGGAATCCCAACCCAGCCACACCTGGCCTCCCACCTCGGTGAGGAGCATCAGAAA
Organism: Chloroceryle aenea; assembly: GCA_013399075.1. Classification (NCBI taxonomy): domain Eukaryota; kingdom Metazoa; phylum Chordata; class Aves; order Coraciiformes; family Cerylidae; genus Chloroceryle; species Chloroceryle aenea. The sequence goes on from VWZY01010820.1 coordinate 98,950, forward strand.
GCAAGAGGCTTTGGAAGCTCCGATTTTTGTTTCACTGTCCCTTGATTTTTTACCTCTTCTCTGAAGAACACCTTCATGCCTTTGGGTGGCGGCTACCTGGGTAGGATTTTCAGGAGAACATAGACCAGTTCACACCCAACTACCTCACAGAGACAGAAACTAAACCTGCTCCTTCCTCTGTTTGTGTCAGACTCGTCAGGCATCCAATGCCTTGCAAATCTGCCTCTGAGGAGGAGGGTGCTCTTTAAAAAAAGCAAGCCTGATTGTAACAGGTTTTTATGCAACTGCAGTAGTGATTGTCCAGCACTATTTCCATCACATTCAAGCACACTTATTACACTCCAGTTTAAACACTAAATGTAAAATGATAGTTTAAAAAAATCTTCATTATTTGACAGGCTCTAAAGGAGCAAAATGTTCTGTGTAATTGCTTGTGTGGGTGACAAAGATGGATGGAGCAGAGATTTGCCAGTTTGACTAAGTGAGCTGAACCCTAAAGAGCAAGCCTGCCCAGTGGATTAGCAAAACACTTCAATCCCAGTCACATCCTCCCTGCCCCCAGACCTCCCCAGCCAGCCCACTTTTGGCAACACAAAATCAGCTCCATGATGAAGTGAAATATTCCTGTTGCAGACAGTTCCTTTTGGTACAGAAAGGCGACTCTGCCCGCCCACTAACCAGGGGAAATGATTATCTATCACCTGCCCAGAAAAGAAACTTTTCCCTTGTACCAGCCATCCGCCTAAGGAAACAAGAGCCACCTAAGTGAGCAAGGACTCTGCGGGAAACAGCCACACAAATAACTTCGGCTTCTGCACCATCGAAGGCTTTGGTCACCCAGCTCAGGACTTTTAAAGTTGCCCAGCAGAATTAATGGAAAGCTGAAGATAACACTTGCAGTGCTACATTTGAGCTTTTCTGTTTCAGTGACACTATTTGTCATGTGTGCTAAAAATGAAGAAAATCATTACGAAAAAATATTTTCCTCTGTAAAACATGGATTTTCACGTTACAGCATAAGGCCAATTCTTAATATCATAAAAATTTACCTCAGTCTATTTGACTGTAGCAAGGAATTTCGATTAGCAAGTCAAAACAACCCCGTTTTCAAGGCTAAAAGCTTTTAATTACAAACATAACAATACAGAGCTATTAAAATACCATCTGAAGTCAGTTTAACATTAGTTTTTAGTGCTGGTAGTTTTTAGTGCTGGGAGGTGCCTTTTTTTCCAAATTACAAATCTACATCTGAACTGACCCATCATTACTGCAACATCCCATCTCACATTTACTGTAAATGTAGCTTTGAGAGTCTCCAAACTACTCACAGCATTCAGAAAATGAAAGGCAGCATTGAATGCTGCCAGAAAGTCAGAGAGAGCAAGGCCGCCAAAGCAGAACGCTATTTCAATACGATTTTCACAATTCTGAGGACTTGGATATAGCGAGTAATCTGTATTAGAAACAAAAAGCCACACATCCCAGCATCTGGGAAGGCCTTGTTCAACAGAGATGAAGTGACGGTATTTTTGGCACATACAGCATTGCAGTGCTATCCTATCTGCCCTGAATGCAGCAAGGAAACAACAGAATTCAATTAAAAAAAAACAAAAACAACAACATAAAAAAAGGCAAGTCCTTTTGCTCCATGAACAGGCAGAAAAATAACCGTTATTTTTCTCTGTAGATAAAGAACCAGCATTAAGACAACTGTTGCAACAGGCAGTCCAACAAAGAAATACGATTAATGTTTACTGAGAATACAAGAAAAACAAACATGTACTTCTAACATTGCATGAATTCAATTCCATGGGGAAGCTGTAAAAGAAGAGCCTGCCATTCTCCATCTATACAGCTACAGGTGATCTTGCACATAAATGCTGTAAAGCACAACACCTAGCATATGACTTGACATTATGTGTTTGCTCAGCTGTTTTCTTAAGAAGTAATTTTCTCAGCTGTTCCCAACAAGACTCCTTTGGATACAAAACATTTATCTTTCCAGTGTATTTATGAAAAATAACAGTCAGTTTCTAAATAGCGACGCTTAAATAAACAAAAAGAAACAAGCCGTAGGTGTCAGAGCACCTCCAAAGTCACGTGCTGCTCTCCCAGACTGACCCCAAGAGTTTGGCATCTGCAGGAAGGTGCAGCAACAGAAATGTGGTGTGAAAATAACAGTTCTGCTTTCCAGTACAGCTGCATCAGGGTCACAAGCCCACCCAGACCCAGACTGTCACATCTAACTCACACCACAAGCTGAACTGTCACCAGAAGGTAGCAGCGCTCATCCTCTGAGCTGATGATGACCTAGATGGGAACCACACTTTTCTACAACAAAGCATTTGGTCTGGTTGTTACTTCTCCCATTCAAACTCATGGGTTCCCAATACAGTTGTGCTGTGAGAGAGCATCGCTATAAACAGATTCCTGAGACACACTCCAGGCAGAACGCAGAGAGTCCGAAACCTGATGTTACGGTTTTGCAATGCAAACAGGAGAGTTGAGGGACTGTTGCTGCTTTTCATTATAATTCTACCATCATTAAAACTTTGGCACTGAAAATTCAGTCCAGGCAAAAGCTTGGCAGGCAAAAAAAAAATAAAAATCCATGCCCACAGCAAGAATGGATTGTTAAATCTAAAACCACAAAAAATACCACCCAACACAAACGCAAGGGATGAGCCTCAGGCAGCAGGGATGTGCATGGACTTGTGTGTGTGTGTACTGGAGAGGGGAGTGATGAAGAGTGACTGACAGAAGAGAAAAGCTGAAAGAACAGCTCCCAAGATAGCAGGGCAACATCCGGAAACAACACGTGTACTCCCTGACCACCAGACAATCTGTGTATGCTGGACACAAACTATTTGTGAAACAGTTGGTTCCTTCAGATGGCACAAAGGGAAATCTCCCTCTTCTAGCTCAAGACACAGATCTACCTGCCACAGGAGAAAGCAGGACAGATGTAAGCCTGGACCCCTGAGACCCTCCAGGGACGGTCCTGAAGGGCAAAATGGGCAGCACAGCACCCACAGCAGCACTTACTGTTTTATTTTAGCCTGATGCAATCAATGCCAGAGTGCACTGAATGAGAGGTTCGGATCTCAAACTCACCCCCTTCAGGGCTTGTCTGAAGCTCTGGGTTTTTCAAGCGTTTCTTGGCACAGATGGTTTTCCCGCAGGAGGCTGAGGAAAGACTGCTGGCACTGTGCCCATCTCTCCTGGATTCTACACGTGCCAGGCAAGCCCTGAATGACACTGGAGAGTAACTAAATCACACAGAAATCAACCCACATACAATCCTTGAAGTGGGTGCCTGTGTTACTCTCCCTTCCTTACTCACTTTCCAAGCTGGGCAGGTGTTAAAGAGCTTGTGCAGTGCTGCCACTTGGCAGATTTCTCTGCCACCTCTCTTGCCATCTACACCCTCTTGTTTTATCCAGGTAATCAAGTTATCATGAATGAAATAAAAACTTCCACCTTTCTGTGAAGCAGCAGCAACGGGTTTAGGCCACAGCTCTTCCTCTGGCAGCCACAAATCTGCACCTTTCCCAAATTCCTTTCAAATTACATAAATGTTCTCAACATCCATGTGACAACAATGCAATCAGGACACCTTTTATCGAGGGAAAGGGAGATAAGAACGGTGACTTGCAACACAGGATGGGTGGGGAGTTTGTTCTTCCTATCCCTGGTCTCATTAAAATCTCATTTTGTTTACTCCCCAGCTTTAACCTGTAGTCTTATTATGCTGCACTAAACAATCCCACATTATAATAAAGCAGCAGGCTTTCCTGCCATGATTGATAGACTCTGTTTGCAATTATTTACGAAGGCACATAATTACCTACAGCTGGATTAGGCTGATCAAATCCCTGTTAGTGTCTGTCAATATATGCATAATAAGACAGTGTGACATTAATGTAAACCAATTTAAATGCAGAAAGTTTAATTAAGACTTAATAAAATTACAGACACAGAACAAAAAAAATTTTTGCACAGTTGAACCAAAGGGAGTTTCCCTACAAAACCACCCTCTAAACACAAACCTGTTTTGCCTAATCAGTTCTGCAATACTAGTTCTTGCACCACCTATTTACGTACTCCTATTCTCAGTCCTACTGCCAGGACTTTACATCAACTGAAAACTCAGAAGCAAAAGCAAATGCTGTGGAGCTGTGTGTGTAACAAGTCCACCACAAGTAAGCCCAGGTAGTCAGAGAAGGATGTCTCAGAAGCTCCTCTACAACATTCAGCAGCTATTGATCACTACCATAGTTCCAACTACTGTAAAGTTCTTTTAAAGTACTTACCAAGAGCAGAACATTACACCCCCCTATGTAGCAATACTCATATTCATATTCTCCCTTCTCATTTATTACTGTACAGCCTCCCTTTCCACTTGTGTGGTTTTTAAAGCAGTCAGAGTCACCAGTGATACAATCATCCATTAACCACAACAGGCTCAGCACAATGCACCAGCTTCATTCCCTGATGAACTGATCCAAACATTTCCATGGGTAGCCATGCTCATGCACCTCCTAAATTGTCTTTTTCATGCAACTCATAAAATTCCTAAACACGGATAAAATAAATGTTTGGGATGGCACACAAGCCACTTTAGCTTGTGTAAGCCCGTAGATGCAGTGCCAGGGGGATCTGGACATGGACGCTAGGAGTCCTGTTGTCCACACATCTCCCCTTTCCCCCGGCGCACTGGGATAACAATTCTACCTGTTCTGCGCGTGCACATCTCTTATCCCCATTTCTAACCTTGACACCTTCACTGCCTGTACACCAGGCATTTTTCAAGAGAGTGAGACCAAAAGGGTGCAAGATGACCCTGTGCCACCACCAGCAACCGCACTCATGCTTTGCTACATGAAAAATTAGGACCTCAGATCACACACAGGGCAATTTGCTGCTCCCCAAAGCATTGATTTTCCCACACTATGATTTCCTGATATGTATCCTGCCAAATTAAATCAATTTGAGTATCTCATTAAAGAAAAAAAAAATGCAGATTTTGATTCATTTTTAATAAGTCTATCTGCCACTTGAGCCCGATGCTCTGAACTGGTTTACTCGAGTTTGTTAGCTGTTCTGCTCAGCCACCTCTCTGCAGAGGCCCAACAGTGTTTCCACAATTTTAGAAAATGCTGAACAACAAAAAGGATCCTCACTAGACCCGTAGCCAAAAAAGCAGCAAAAATTCTGAGCAAGTCCATTTCCCAGACATGAATGTTTCCTGCAGAATTAGTTTTTGTCAGCTGGAGGAAGGGGAGTGGAGCGGAGCAGAGCAGAGAAAAAAAACCCAACAAACAAACAAACCCCCAACAACAAAAAAACAGAAAACTTGAAAAACAGAAGTACTGGAAAGGATCATAGTGTAATCTCCTGGATAATATATTAAAATTCAATACTGGCCAAAAAAATTAAGGCCTCCTCTGTTCAGTCGCATCCCACCAAAGCTATCGTCCATCCTCTCCGCAAATCATCATTGGATAAACTTTTTTGAGCAAGTCTATCATTTATTCAAGTTTACGTTCCCTTTCCTTTGGCAGAACAGCTATTTAAGTCACCCATCTAATCCACAGCCTCTGGTAATTTCTCTTTTCTCTTCCACTGCAATTCTTCAAAGCATCATAAAGGCAAATTTAATAAGCACCTCAATTTCTATTGCTTTCTATTTATAATACTGCAAGCACCTGCTGCTGAGATCTAAGCAGGTATCTTTCTTACTTTGTATAGATTAATTCAGATTAATCTTAATAGTTTCATATTTTAGATCAATTTCAAAAAGAATTGCTGTAAACTGTTGGGTGTGTTGGTTGGGAGTTTTCGGGGGTTGTGGATGGTGATGGCATTTGTTGGTTTTGTGGTGCAGTTGGCTCTCCCTCTACCCCCAATTTTCATCAAGATGATGCTGACCAGGTCTTAAAAATGTGACTCCTTCACACAGCCACATTCAATAGTCTTTCTTCTGGCACATTCACTAGATCCCTTTTATCACTGCCACTGCAGGCACTCAACAATCAAACCACTTCAGGTTGTACCCTGAACCTGAAATAGGGGAAGTCAAGTCAGTGAGGGGGGGTTGTGGACAATTTGGGAACTGTAGGTGTGCAGGGAACAGGTATTGAAAGGTACCTGCCTATGATCCAGTAAAGGTAGGCTTTGGATCACATACTATTTGACCTTCTCTCATAATGGGGATATATTAGTTTTTAAAACTAAAAGGGTGAGAAACTTGAGTCTGTTTACACTGGAGAAGACTGAGAGGGGATCTTATCAATGCTTATCAGTATCTAAAGGATGGCTGTCAGGAGAATGGGGCCAGCCTCTCTTCAGTGGCGCCCAGTGATAGGAAAAAGGGTGATGGGCACAAACTAGAACACAGGAAGTTCCACCTAAACATAAGGAGAAACTTCTTTACTGTGAGGATCACAGAGCCCTGGAAAAGCTGCCCAGAGAGGCTCTGAAGTCTTCTCCGGAGACTTTCAAAACCTGCCTGGACCTTTTCCTGTGAAACCCATTCTAGCAGAAAGAGCAGGAAAAGCCCCTTAGGGCACAAGAGAAGAAGCAAAAGAGGACGAGAGAGAAACCACTGCATGGAAGGAAAGCTGCATGTGAACAAAATAAAGACTTGAAAGAAGTGGTTGGAAGAGACAATCTATCAGAGAGCACAGACATCAATTATTAGTCTCACCTCTACACTCTGTTTATTTACTCTTAGTGGCTAACAAGCGAGGTTTGTACATCTCATCCATCTCGTACCTATGTATTTAGGTGTGGTATAGCACACTCCTACACAACTGGCCAGGAGACCAGATTCATGGAAGACTTGAGAGGGCATTCGGAGGACAACTGTATCTTAAGAGTGACTCTCAATGCCTCAAACTCCTACTCAGAAGGATGCTGTGCTATTTGCCTCTCTGCAGAATTCAATAAGGGCTTTAATAGGGGTAGGATTTTAAGTGCTCCCATTAAAAACATGCACCTTTCTCAACAAAAGAGACTTTTGTTGCTGTTTTTATTCACTCCAGTCTTGCCAAGACTGATGTTAACTTAATGAGAAAAGCATAGCTCATAAATGCATAGATCAAGGTTTTCAAAAAGTTTTTTTAACTGCATTTGTTGAAAACCTAAGCAAATTAAAAGGCTCAGAGACACAGGAAATCATCATTGTAAGGTATTCAGTATTACGTTCTTCTCTTGCGTATCTATCAACAGCTGAAGCTCAATACAGCCACTACCTTGAGAATCCATAGGTTTTTAATTTTCTATGAACAGAGAGGTGATGACACAGATTTCCTTTAAAAAGAAGAGATGCCATATATGCTTTCAGCCTCTGGCTGCAACTTCCAAATTACTGTCCCAAAACACGTGTAACCTTCATGTGTTCTCATCCTCTTCCACATTTAGTTTTTAGCATGTGAGAAGGTTTCAAACTTTTGTGACGGCTATATTGAGTAAACCAGATATAAACAAACATGCTGTAGATACACAAGCCGATAGCTAATCATGATCTTTAGTCTTCCAAGCAAATAGGACAACTTAAAATGGCAAGCATTGCTCTATCTACCCATCCATAAATTAGGAGTGACAATAGCAGATTATTATTCATTCACTCAAAGCATTTTTTTGGCCCTGAGAGAACTGGCTTTATTTCAAGAGCTGGCAACCATTGGTTAATATACATGTAAATGCTTTATTTCTCTCAGAGTAGGCAATTTCACAAAATGAAATACGGAATTAAAGATGACCCTAGTTTTTCTGTTGATGACTGTCTCAGATGCAGTGCTGCTGAAGGCCTTTGCAAGCTTTTCCACACCGAGTCAACAGGGAAAAAGCCACCGTTTCTGTTGAGGGTCAGCCAATTTCACTGTGGAAGCATGAAAGCTTTTACATATATTTTAACCATCGAAGTTATCCGGGAGTTAACTGGATGAAGACTAGCTTATATAAGGTTGCAGTACTGACTTGGTAATAGTGAGATGTACTGAAATGGTTTTGCAAGCATTGCTCTGAACAGGCAGTTCTTTAATACTAGACCTACAGAGCTAGAAGCAGATTGAACAAGTGCAATATTTTATCTGAGGGTACTATAAAATAGTACTTCAAACCCACGTAATCCAAATAAAGCCAAGTGTAATGCACCTATAACTTGAACACGGGCTCTGCAAAATCAAAAGAATCAACAATTCTATGTGTTTGGAATGAGGACAGTGCACATCACCTCCAGCAGGTCTCTTGAGAACCATCTTTTTCCAACAAAGGTCTAGATGTATCAGAAGTTACCTAGATGTAGTTCTTCCTCCCATGATACAGGACATCAACCACTGCTTACCCCTCTGTCCAACAGAGAAGTGAGACTTTAATTTACTTTTTCTTTTTTCCACAAATTAAGAGAGTCTGAAACTAGAGCTACAACCACAAAGCAGATTTTTGAGAAGGGGAAAAGAGAAGTAGAGCCTTTTATCTGCTCTACTGTACCATATGCGTCATCTCATTTTCCTTGAGGGCACACTAAAATTTCAATCAACTGGGATAAGGTTAAAATTGTTCATAAACCTTTAGACAGAAATGACACAGTATTAATATATTTCACAATAGCAAGTTGAATTAAATACAAACTAAGGGAGAAAGCACTGGCTAAGATCACAGTAGTGCAATAGAACCCAAGTAAAAAAGTATACAGAACTAAAAAAAAAAAAACCACCATGACAGCTGCAGTCAAAATTCACCTCCGTCGAAGTGCAAGGAAAGATAGAAGATGAACAAATGCTGATGGTAAGCAACAATTTCCAACAGCAGACGCCTTTGAAAGATAAAGGACCACGCACATGTGGCAGGAGTGATGAGACATTCAGTTCCCATCTGGCAAAGTGCCTCAGCTGCTACTACAGTGCTCCACACATTTCAGCCAGGTACCTCTCTGGACACGGAACAGCCAGCAGAGCTGTATTTTATGGAGATAAATACATCAAAGACTGATGGCATTAGAATTGTTCTTCCTTATATTCTCCATTTAAACAGGAAAACAGTTTCAACTTTACAGGCTATTACATTAACTAAAGCTCCTTTTGAACTTTTTCATATTTACTTCCCCAAATGATATGGATTTTCTTTTTTTAACCTGCAGAAAATTAAAGGGATGATTCCAGTGGAGCGAGCACACTGGCTAGTACTTGACAATACTTTGCTTTGAACCTTGAACCTAATGCTGCATTTTTCAGTGCTGCTTTCACACAAAGCATACATATCTCCCTCCTCTTGGATGTTCCTGCTTACAAGACACTAAGATCTCACAAGGAAATCTGCTGAATGGAAGGGCAACACAACAGAACAAGACGGTGCCAGGTTCAGCACTGAAGAGGATTTTAAAATTTATTACAGGGTATCACTTCCAATGCTCAATGTTATACGTGGCTGAAATGAATACACATGCCTGGCAGAACTGCAGAAGTCGCCTCTATAAAAGGCGACAGCACTATTACCAGATAAGCTACCAGTTAGACATCCCTGATTAGCGCACCAGACAGAGATTTTAACTCATCTAGAGAGCAGACAGATAACTGGATTTCTTAAAGGGCTTCTCTCAGTTTCACTGGGGCCAATGCATATAGCATATAGGATCTGGAAAGAGATTTTTCCCCAAATAGCACCTACCACTCTACTACAACATTCTGTTATCACCTTGGCTCACACTTATATAAAGTATCAGGTGGAAAGCGAGAAGTTACATGAACAGTCACTAAAAGGTTAATCATTAAATTCAAGCTATGCCAGGGCAGCAACAAAGCTGACCTCTTGAATAAATTNCAATCCATTTAAAATGCAGACAATATTGTTCTCTCTGCTTGGAGAGAAACTGAACTTCACAGGACTTCAAACCTCAGGGGGGAAAAAAAGGCAAAACAGAAGACAAAAAACTTTAAAAAAATCTGTCTGTCTTTAGTCTACAAGCTTGCCTTCCAGCACTGAAAATCCAATGTGTATTTTTTCCTAGCTACTTTTATCTCTATACTGTTCTTAAGGCTTTCCTAGAAAGAAGCTTCCTTAGCACTCAAGTGAAAAACTTGAATGTGCTGAATGATTGCAGTGAAAAGACAAAAGAGGTAAACATTTGAATACGTTACATGACTGGAAGTCTTTCTGCCATATTTTCTGCTTTCCAGCTCTAATTCTCCCATTTGCATTTTAAAAAAGCTATCAGAATGAACCAGTTGACTATTAGAAGCTAGACCATTAAACAGAAGAGTTATTTCCTTACCTCCAAGTAAGATAAAGATCATCCACAAAAGCAAAATGATCCAAGTTTCCGATTTCCCACAGTTAGTACAAAAATATTGACCTCACTGTGGCAATTATGCCCATGACAAATGGAATGTCTTATGGACTTCAGGTTTCCTAACGTTCTGAAATTACTGGTTTGAGCCACTCACACCTCTGGGAATGTGAACCTTAGTTAGATAGGGTCTAACAAAAAGTGAGAAAGAGTAGAGAGACTAAGTTGACCAGAAAAAAAAAAAATAAAAAAGGAAAAAAAAAGGCAACTACATGTCTTTTACAAGGAATTTCTTACTCTTCTATTTTGAAAACCTTGCACCTTTCACAGTTACGCAAAGTTTCCCCAAGAAGCCATCCCAATTGCATTCGTTTGGAATTTTTATGTACACGAGTGTTGAAATATGAAATTGAAAGCAAAAAAAAGTATACTAAAATCACAGGATATATACATTCCCTGACCATGTATGCATCTCTTTGGAGAGCAGGAACAAAAATAAAATCAAACATGAAACTGGACATGAAAAAAAGAAACAAATGTAGTCAAGAATGTAGAACCTAAAAGGCTTTTTTGCTTAAAGACCTTAATGTCCTAAGAATTTATTAAAAGATCATGTTAGAGCACCTGAATTTCAGAGAATTACTTCAGAGATGGCTCCTGTCGCAGCAGTTTCTGCTGGAATATTTTACTCTGGCTGTCAGCCAAATCTTTTCTATGCTGATGCCAAATAAATGATACCCAATTTCAACGACAGATGCTGTTGTGTTGACACATAATTGATACGTTTATATTCAGGCTCACTGGAATTCTGTAATAGCAACACTTTATTCAGAAGAAATACAAGCGGCAGCAGAATTCAAAAGGACTAGCACATAGCTGACGCCGATACACTGCTGGTGCTGTGAGTCGAGAGTGAAGTGATCACTAACTGTCCAGGGCGGTCAGAACAGCAGAGACCACAAATTTTCCAGGGCAACAGAAAATACAGAGAGATGGCCCAGCAGTAAAGGTAACTGGCTCGGCCAGAAATCAGCTTGCTCAGAGAAACAGGAAACCTGAAAGTTTTCAGCACAAGTTGCATATCCCTTTCCTGCAGGGCTGGTAACTGCGTAGGAGATGGAAGTCATAGAAACGCCACAGCACCAAAGTAACAGATATGTCCATAATCTCCTTCTCTTTTTTACTTTCTTGGTTTCCTAGGCATGAAACAGATTAGCAACCTTTAAAAACATATTTAGCAAAGGTATGCTCCAAAGGAAACATTATATACCCCCTCCTTGCATGTTCACTCTCCTGTAGATAACTTGAAATGAACTTTCATAAATAGTATTTATTTTGGAAAGCAACTATATCCCTCCTCAAGCTTAACAACCCTTCAGCGTCTACTGTGATTCTTGCAGGGAAAAAAAAAACCAACAAAACAACAGAACAATGACATTACGATATACACCTACGACCTAAATTTTCTTTGGTTTTACTTACACAGCATCATATTATTTTCACGCAATGAATAAAAACATTCTGAAACAGAAAACTCGTACCTGTTCATTTCACAAAACAAAAAGAAACAACGCAAAACAGAAACAACTAAAATCTGGCACAAAAGACAGCAGCAAATAAATGTCACACGGCAAAATTTTCAGTCCACTTATCCAGCTAGTATATGTTGTTCAGCAAACACACAATGTGGAATATCCTGCTATGATGCCTCTTTTTAATTAAAATAAAGTCAACCTTAAAAATACTTTTGAATTGCATTACATGTGGATTATCAAATACATTTGAAGCTTACAGATGAAGGGGAATCACTAGCTGGAAGTCTTTTCAACTTCTGGAAAACCTGTTTTGTTGACTGTTTCTTAAACTGTATTTTAGAACACCAATCACAGCCCAGAAGGCTTCTGCTGCTTGTGGGGCCTTATCTGGCTCTCACTGTTTGTGCTTCTCTTGCTAGTGCCATGGGAAAGAGGTCTTCCTCCAGTCACCTGTTTCCTTATGTTATATGAAAAAGAGACTTATGCTAATTCTTCAGACTCTGCACATTGCAGCTCTTTCCTTTAATTTGTCCTCTCCTATGCTTCTAAGGGTTGCTAAGGTCAAAACTGTTAGATGACCTCTCTTCACACTGAATTTCTCCTTCAGGAGTGCCCAGCAGAGTATAAAGATAAAGTCAAACAGGGAAAAAAAAAAATTGCATTTAGCATCAAAGCTTGTACCTCTCAAAACCTCAAAATTGCCATTTGGTTCAGCATCATGGGATATGTAAAATATCTAGGTTTATATCCTTGCAAAAGCACGAAGTGGTTGACAAAGTCAAGGAAGTGCATTAAGTAGATAAGCTTTAGGGGCCAGGGCATTCTTTTCACTGCTGCAAGAGGCACTGAAAAACCAATCTTTGCCAAGAAAATACATCCGTATATTAAAAATTTAAGCACCAAGTACTCGGGTCCCTTCTTCCAAAACCCCCAAACCAAACAGAAAGCAAACAAACAAAAACAAAACAAAACACCACAATAAAACAACCAAAAAAACCCCAATACTACCACCCACCAAAACTCCACAAAAGTTTTTCAAAGTCACTAAGGACAGTTGAGACTAACCTCCCACTAGCAGCTGGGCATCTCAAGAACATATGAGGATGTGGATATGATAGAACAGCTCGGTCATCTGTCAGCAGCTTTGATTTGCCAGAACCAGTCATGGGGCATGAAGGAGGGGTACACCACAGGCAGACCCAATCTTTTTCACTCCAGTTCTGAGAAGATCAGATGCAAACCAGCTCCAGTTCAAAGGCTGCAGGGATTGGTTAGACTGGTGCCATGTCCAGCCTAAAAAAGGGCAGTCTCTCAGCACGGCATTTTAAGTTGAGCACAGCAGTGAAATAACAAAGCTGGAAGGATTACAGAGAAAATCAAAATCCTGTTTAATTACTTGAGAGTGTGAGCAGAGAAGTGGAGGTCAGTCTGCAAGACATTGGAGAGCTACACCCTGTCTGTGTTACGAGGGGCATAATTAGTCCAGGAGGAGATCGATGTTAAGACATACAGAGCAACTGGAATATTTCTGCTTGTTACTGAATTTGCTCCAAAGTTTTATTCCTACAGGTTTCCTTGGGTGTTTGGAACTACCCCTTCTCCTCAAGCTAAATTTAATAACTTCTTTTTTAAAAACAAAACAAAACATCATGTTCAATAGTAATAACCCAGCCTGTTATTAACAAAGGCAATGGTTTGAAAAGTCAAACAGATTCTCGGTCCTACTCCAACTATTGGCTTCTCCATTTTGTTCTGTTTGGACACAGAACAGAAAGGTCTCACTTCCACTCAGGAAGGCAGTGCTATAGCTGGAAGACAAGGAGAAAAAAAAAAAGTAAAAAGACTGTATAAAAATGTTTCCATTTCTCTTCCCCAATTTCTAATGTCATTAAAAAAAAAAAAGGCAAAAGAGTGTTTGGTGGAGATTACTGTACAATGAGTTAACATGATAAATAAATTAGCAACAGAAAGAAGCCAGTCAGCTTTAACTTACAGAAATGTGAAAGATTAGAAATAAGTCAGGCAATCATATTGCAGAGCAAATCTTACTTTTACAGACACTGTTTCCTATCATGTTAAAATATTTCTCTTGCTACTGTGGGAAGGAATTAAACAATGGAAGGAAACTGGCTAAGGCTTGCTCTACAGACTGAATTATCTCAATTCAGCAGCAAGAACCAGCATCGAGACTTCCAAATAACGGTATCAAACCTGAACATTTAGGCGAGAAGTTGTCATGCCCTCTCCTCCATGCTGAATTCCTTCACCACAAGTAACTCCCGAGTCTCCAAGCCTTCAACATACTTCATCGATTATAATGGTATAACTACAAGCCACTCCTTTCAACAGTTAACAAATCTATAAGCTTGAGTTTTTCTGATGCTATGCAGCATCAACACCTAAGCCCTTTGAGCTGCTTAAAACAAATGTTAATCCTTCAGTTTCTGTCCTAAACTATGCTGAAATTCTCCTGTATGCTTCCCCATCCAAAGCAGCCTACAGTATAATGGTGGGGGTGTGTGGCACAACCCATCACAGTAGGTGTGTTGGTTTCTAAGCACACCTAAGTTTGCAAAAACAAACTACTACCCTGAGCCTCTCTGTGGCTCAAAGGCACGTCTTATACTGACACCAGTAAGGTCAAATAAAAGGCTCTGGGATCTTGAATCTTATTTTTATCACGATAGCCATGTATCTAAGACAGCACACTTCTCTAACTAAAAGCTGCATCCTGCAGCTTCACCTGAACAATTTATCCTTTTAGCTGGGTGTCAAAGTTAAGCACAAGGTCTTTCATAATGCAGTCACACTATATAAAGTGCAACATGCTATTGACATTTAACTACCAGTAAGCAGCCATGCTAGAAACAACCACTTTAGAGGCAAAGCACTTCAGTGAGTTTTAATAAGAGATTTATACAGAACAGCTCCTCTCCAGACGTGATACTCAGCCCTGTCCCATGGTCAGAGAACTCCTTTCCAAATACACATTGGGTGAAAAAGCAGTGAGACCAATTTCTAAACATAAAGCAGCCTGAGAAGGAGGCAGATACACACCCTGAGGTTTGGTACATCCAAATCATTATTATCCTTACCTCTAGCGTGACACAAAGCCCAAAATCGACATGGCCTGAACACAAGATTTATATATTTAGTAATTAATGAGGCTCAAGGAGCCTTATTAAAGACCCTTACCAAAGAGCCTATCTGCAAGCAAATAGTACTTCAGGCATTAAAGCCCCCCCCAGCCACCTGCCCTGATTTAACTTTTTACCAAGTTTACACACAGCCAACTCTTTAACCATGGTATCATTTTACTCTGAAGTTTTTTAGAGCTGCCTATAGCCAAAATAAAACAAATGGAAAAAAAAATTAAAAAATCACAGCTACACAAGTACTTGTAAACAAAGATACCAAGGCAATACACAATCTCAATCAAAGTGGATTGGATTTGTTACTGCCAGGGTTTAAGGGGTTGCCCATATAATATAAGGCCACATCACTCTGCATGCCCCTCACCCTACCAGCTCATTTCAGCCTGGAGAAGTCATTTGTGCCTGCAGCAGGGTAGGACACATTTCTACTTTCACGTGACAAAGACACAAACACATTGGTTTAGGCAGAAGCAGCTTTTGCACTGATGCTGCTCTTTATTTTCTACTCTTTTTGTGAAATGCAGAAACAATTTCTGAGCAAAGCCTTTGGGGAAGAAGCTTTACTCAAAATCACTAGTCTTCTGTCTAGCACAATAAGAGCAGAGAATGCAAATTAGTTTCAATAAAAGCAGCTGGCAATCAATAAGAAAGGGATGGTCTCCAAGAGTAAAACCGGTTCCTCTAAGGATAAGAATTAAAAGGGGAAAAATATAAGAATGATGAAGAACAAAAGAAGAAATGTAAACAACACGGGAAGGGGTTGCACAGAAGAAAAATCTGAATGATGCAATTAAAAAATAAAAAATCACAACACTGACAAGAACAGCTGGGGGCAAAAAAGGATAGTAAAATACAGATAACTATAGTAGTGTAAGGAAAAGGATCATTAGAAAAATCTCTAATGGAAAACATGTGCAATCCAAACAAGATAAAATAAAAATCATGAAAGGGAAGAGATAAGAGGCTAGCTAGCACTAAGTCTTAAGGCACCAGTCACGAGTTCATGTTCTAGCCTGGTTCACAGGCATTGTTAAGTCTGATAATGAGTTTCAGAATTCCTGCTGCAGCACATCTGGCCATTTCACAAAACCTTACACACTTGCCACAATGCAGAAAGTCAATACCCACCTGAGTGGGCCAGAACCCACACACCCTGCACGCAGACAGACTCCTTTTTTAAGTCCCTTCCACCTCAGGAACTCCAAAAGCAGCTGCACAGGACTGAGAAAAGCCCAGCATTATTGTACCCCCCTGATTCAAGGAAAAAAAAAATAAAATATCAAGATCTACACTTTCACTGTGTCTTCCTATTATTGTGTCTAATTTTTTTTAAGCCGATTAGTTAAAGAATACATTATAGTCACAGAAGCCACCTTCCCTTGCAGCTGTTACAGGTAGCACTCGAGAAAACAGGGAAAATACAAGTATTTTGGCACTATTAGCAACCTCTGCTCAAGAGAAACCTAAAACTCAAGTGACTTGCTTACTGCAATTCAGTGTCACAAATCACTTACTGTCCATCTTCCTCTACAAACCCAGCTCCGGTTTCTGGCTTTATCAAAATCCTCCTCTACCAAACGCTTGGTTAACATGGACTGAGGCCTCTATCTTGCATGTGTCTTTAACACTGCGTATTAGCAACTAGGAAAGCAAGCAGTTACTTTGCTCAGGACCTTTTCAGCCCCAAAGATTCTCACCAGCAAACTACAACCTCCCTAACTCCTTTGATCCAAGAATGTAGCCCTGATCGTTAATAAAGTAGCTGCTTAAACAGAATACATTATATGGTGTGGAAAGTGGTGTTTTCAACACACACATGAAACTGCAGGGGAAAGTCTTATCACTTCTCAGTATTTATTTAGATTAAATTTTGAGCAGCATACTGATGGGCTAGACAGAGAAGTCTCTGCCAGGTTGCTAATATACTTAAAATTATACTTTCGGAACTTTAATACAGAACAATTCGATTGGGGCATGCCCTAGCTTCGGGAAATTCTACAAGACTTCCAATAACAAAAGTGGTCAGAAAATTCCAGTCACACTGACATCTAAAAGCATAGGTCTCTCATTTTAAAGAGAGAAACAAGTGACAAACTTCTTTGCAACTAAATAGGGCGTACAAAAAATCAAGAAAAGCAGGATAGAGGAGACAAAAAAACCCAAACCAACCAACCAACAAACCAACTGAAACTAACTAGTGGTAGGGCAAAAGACAACAAAGAGAATATTATCACACATTTTCATGCCCTCAAGATACACGTGTGCCTGAAGGGCTCTCAAACATCTGATCTCTGGCTGTTTGCCATATTCAACACACAAAGCCTGCTTCCGCTATTGCCTACAGCAATTATTTTAGGGTTTGTCTTAACAAGTAAAAAATCTCTCAGAAAAATAAAAAAAAAAACAAACCACAAACAAACAAACAAAAAAAAAACCACACAAAAAAACCACAACACCAGGAAAACAGAGACTAGTGTGGGGAGAAGACCTGCACTGTCGCAAGAGTTTTACATCAATAACCTTATGGCCTGCCACTACTGTTAAGACAATTACAGCATTTTAACAGCACATTTCCCTAAGGTAGCAAGCAGTTAAGACCTTTATATACTAAAAGAGATGCCCTTCCACATTAGCATGGCCTATTAGCCACAAACAGGATTAAGAGCTCAGCAAAGCCTCACAGAGACCACATCTGTCAACATAACTCTTTCCCATAATGGGCAGAAAGGAAGGTAACTTCTCAGCTTTACAGAGCACTTACTGGAAAGCTGATACTACAATAATTAAAACAAAACAAAAGCAACACAACAGCAGAGTCATGGAGACCCCTCAGGATCTCTTGTGAAAAAAAATGCAGTTGTGGTCTCAGAGAAGCCTTGCTGTTCTTCTCATGGCCTTGTATAGCAATCAACCTTAGGGGATCCCCAGAGAAGGCAACAGCCAAGATCTCTTTGCAAGACATTTCTCCAAGCATGATAGGATTTCATAATCAGTCAAAAAAACAAAGACATTCAGACTGGCATACAACACAAATTGCTACTGGACATCATGGACATCAATCCACTCAAAGACACTTCTTGCAGTGCATGATGGAGTACAGAGACAGAGATCAGTTTATTCTAGAGCACATGGACCACAGCAGTTGAATCAAGAGATGATAGATCCCTTCTCAAAGGGCTCAGATAGCTTTGGGAGCTGCTGGGGCACAGCTGTAACAGTAGAAGCAAAACTCTGCCCAATCCAGCAGGGAGAATTAGTTCTCAGTTCCCTTAAACCCTGATACCACTGTTAGAGATCAATGTATCTCTCTCTGAGCGAAGTCCCCATGACAGCAGTGCTAGCTGCCGAATCAGGGCAGGTCTCCTGTGACTCTTACGGAGAAATTCTTTCAGCTCCTCTACACCACTGCTTCTTGGTAGTTCACAAATCATCAGGACAAGCCTTGTTGGGCTTCAAAGTAAACAGACAAGGGAGAACGATGATGGAGGAGGAAAATTTGTAACAAAAACTAGCAAGGAAACTGCAATACATTGCACATCAAGTGCCACAGCCAAAAGATTTAGTGTATAGTCTATCTACTGTCCCATACAGCAGCTTTTATCACCTAATCAGCACATATATCTTACAGCAGTGCAAATGCATTTCACTGTATATTTAATGCATGGAAAAACATGATTAGATTTTTAAAAACCCAAACAACGAGATTATTTTACTAGCATATGGATACAGCAGTGGCCAGTGAGGAAATAATCTACTCTCTTACTGTTGCTGTACACACCTCCAAACCACAAACCAACGGTCAGCATTGTCACCTCACACACAGGGCAATGTTGATGCTCCGGTGTAACTTCAAAGCTCAAGGTGGTGTTCCACAAGACAGAAGTTGTGGGCATGTGGCCATGCCTAAATATCTTACATCTCATGCAACGCAGTCCCATCAGTCTGTGAACACCAGCCCAACCCCAAAGGGTGTTATGCATGTTAAGGACTCCCTAGAAGGAGGGCTTTCCGATGTCCAGCGTTCAAAGACGGCTGGCTCTGTAAATGGCTTATCTTTATCTCTGGAGGTCTGCCAATGCTGCCCATGCTCTTCTATATCACCCTGCATTTGTGGCCAACAGCTCTGCCAAAAACCTCTCGAGGAGCAGGTAAGAGACCTGTGCAAGTCCACGCTGGAAGAAAACACTAAAGAAGCAGGTAGTTCCTAAAGTTTCCCATATGACAGCTGCACCCAAAATTTCTCTTGGCAGATGTCCCTTCTATGTTTCCCGCAAAGCATGAGGCAATGAAGCAGCTAAAATTGCTGTGACAAGGAGCAGTTCATTTATCTGACAATGATCAGTGAAATTTCTACCTACAAAGGTTGAGAACACTAAAGTCAGATTTCTTAACCTCAGTCTGTAGATTAGAAATAGGCCACTAAAAGGCAGTTAAGAGAGAGAGGGAGAGGAAAAATGTTATTAAAAATGTACTAATGAGAAACTAATTTTTTTTTTTTTTTTTTTTTAACAGC
>VWZY01010820.1:119536-146206 GCA_013399075.1 Chloroceryle aenea
CCCGATCTTCTCCCGCCTCGGCCCCCTCGGGTGTCGTCCCGCTGGCTGCGTGGTACAGGTGCGCGGGAGAGGCTTAGAGACGAGCGCGGGAAGCGTTGTCAGCCCGGGCGCACATCTCGTCCGGTGCCGCACGGAGAGCGGTACTGACGGTCACTCGATGTTGCATTTACTGGTGAATCAAGAAGGAGAATGACTAAAGGGGTGAAATCACAACAGCAGTTGCTTTCTTGAGTATCAGCAGGATGGAAGCGCTTGTTGAGTTGATCAAATTCGGCGATAACGGGCCTGGCATAAAAATGGAGAGCAGTCTCCACATACTCCAGGAACAAAGGCTGACTGGGGACAGCAGGAGGCTAAATTTGCTGAGGAACCCTGTCACACCCTCTGCTATTCATCTCTGTACCAACAGGACCCCAAAACACTGTAGCTTCTTCACAGTTTCCATGGTTTAGGCTGGCTACACCACGGAGATGCTCTTCTTTCTTACAGAGGAGAAGAAACCTCTTACTGTGTTCCTAAACACGGTAGCTGTAACTGGTAGAAAATAAAAGACCTCAGACATGTCTTTGCGTTTTCTTCTTTCCAGGATTACACGTTTTGAAAATAGAGGACATTACCGGGGCTTCATGGTTGCAGAGCACCTGACAGAGAGGTTTTTCTATGAAAAGGTCAGTTGGGAGGAATGTCACCCTTCTTCCAGGTTAATAACAGCTACAAAACTCTTCCTAAGCTTAATGGTGTCATCCTTTTCCTCATGCCTTTCTTAAAGTGTTTCCTGTACAAGCATTCATGTCAGGCACCTTTAGTGTAACCTTAATATACCTTCTAATTGAGTGATATTAAACTGTCGTGTTGTTACCTTCTATTGCTCTTCTTTCTGCTGAAAACATCCATTTCTTCCAGTGTCAGGCAGATTTTTAATCTCACGGTGCACTGCCAATTTGAGGTTAGAATCTGACTTTGAAGTTGTACAGAAGTGCTGTTGCTGATGTTCAAATAACGCTGAACTGCTTAGGGCTAGAGCAGAGAAGAAATAAAACTGTGTTTTTCTAAAACACCTCTTGCACTGTGCTTATCTCAGAGGGCTCTGTGAAGTAATGTCAAGTAAAGGAGCACCTTTACTCAGAGCAGCCGTTTTGTGCCCAAGTATACCTTTGAACACGGAAATGTTGGGCATTAGAGCTATCTATACTCATTTGGTAGGGTGGTTACATATGCTTAACGATCACTTGCAGTGCCATGAGAAATGTGCAGTAATGGTCACCACTTAAAACCATTAAGGAAAGATAAAGTATGAGTACATATTAAATTCCTCCTTGGGCTGACTCCAGGTAACAAAATGCAGCCCAGTTGATTCAAAGTTCAAGTGAATGTGTGAATCTTTACAGCGTATTCCAGTAAAGCTGTTACATTTCTAAAGTATGTCATTTGTTGGTTATTATTTATGTATTTATGCTAAAGTACTCTAGCAACAAACTGTACCCAAACTTGAGTTTGGGCGATAGATTGGTCTGATGCTGGCTGACACACAGTTAATTGCTGCTGTAATCATTCCAGCTTCAGCAGGGCTCTAGCAACAGGACACTGCCATTTAGGAATCACAGATGCATTTCTGAGCTTTAAGCAGAAGGCAATACGTGGACCATATAGGATTTTCCTATCTGCATCTGTCCAGAACAGATATGATTAAGTGCATTTTTGTTTAGCTATTGATTTCTTCACCTGGCTTCCTCAAATATCAGATATATGTATGGTTTTTGTCCAAGAAAAATAGGGCTCTTTGGAGTATTGATTGCAGCAGTGGAATCTGCAGTACAGCTCAGTAAAAGGTTTGGTTCACATTTTAAGACATCGCACTGTTCTTTCATAAAATTGCATGTCCTTTGGATGTAGATGTAAAATCTGCTGGCAGGATTATTTTATAATCTTTATTGTTTTCTTTTTAATCTAGGAAAAAAAAGTCTTTTCAGATCTATTCAGTGTTCAGTAATCTCCCCTTAAACCTGCACAGAATTTATAGATTTCTTATGCAGTACTTAAAAAAATGGAACTGCTATTACTGAAATCCTTATTTTTCCCTTTTATTGTATCCTGTTTCTGTGACAGTAGCAGCTTAGTCTTCTAATAAATACATCTGGTTTTACGTGTGTGTGTGTGTGTGTGTGTGTATATAGAGAAATTTTTTTAAATCACACATGAACAGCAATTGAAGTGCTGCAGCTATGGCAGTGGTTACAAGTCGAATACAAAATGTTGTTTGGGGGCATATATGTATATACTACAAGGGCCTTCCCCTAGAGATTGGTTTTCCTTTTTCCTTTTTACAGTGGCAAAACCTTCCAGACAAGATCTTTCCCAACTGGCAAAATATTTTCTGATAATAAGAAATAAATGTTGCTTGCTAAGGTTCTTTGGATTTGTGGTTTTCACAGACTCCAGTAGTTCAGGACTTCTTTTTTCTCCAAAGGGGGCTGGAGCCACAGCTCTCTAGCAGCAAATCCTTTTCACCTTTTGGTGGAAAGGATTCTAAATCCTTTTGGCATTTTTGCCTCTCAAGAATTCCTTTGCCTTTTGTTGATTTCTTTTTGGCTCCACACTTCCTTCAGATTTACACATGGAAATTTCCTGTACAGTTACCCGAAACACTCAAGCTGGGTGGGTGATACTCTTCTGTCAAGTTTTGGATGGGAGGGATGTGCCAGGGAAGTGCCTATTTATCTTTTATTAACTATAAAAAGCACATAAGAACTACATCAGTTTTAGACATTTAAAGCAGAGTAAGATCAATGCCATTATTATGAGACTTCTCTCTTGCCAGTGAAGTCAAAGACAAACTGAGTAATTTCAGTACTGAAAGATAAGACCCAGAATTTTTTTGTCCTGGTAACAATGGTACCTGAGGTGATGGATAACAAATGCCTTCTTTTCTAGCTCAGCAGCTGCCTCAGAACACCAGTGACCATTAGTTATTACTGTCTGAAAGCAGTTTGGTAGTCTCTGATAAATGATAAATCCACCTGGCTCTTAATCTGTATTCCCAGAGATGACTTCATGATAGATGTCACTCATTGAACTGTCCCACAGTACTCTTCCGGAGAGGAGATCTTTGGAGCTCAATCTTACTGTGGTAGAACAAGTGTATCAAAGGATCAAATCATCTGTGAACTGGAAGTACTTATGTGGGGAACAAGATTTCAGGAACAGACTCTTCAGGCTCCCAGATTAAAGTTAAAACTCAGCATATTCACGCTAAGAATGAGATTAAAAATGTGCGAACAAATAAATAGGGAGAATAATATACATCTGGTATGACTTGAAAAGTGTCTATAGTGGTAAAGTCTAAACTGAGACAAGATACTTTCCTTAAAAAATTGCTGCAGTTTGCGTGAGAATTGAGCCCAGAAATTGTCATGATCTCCATCTCTACAGAACGTCCAAGTCAATTAGCACAGTGCTTTTTTTCCGACTTTACAAAGTATGCAATAAGTTCCTCAAACAGAAAGCTGGTCCGTATTAGCAAGGTAAAAGAAGGGTTTTGCACTGTCACAGTACCACAGAACTCTTTTTTTTATTTTTTTTTTTTCCTGAACTCTGGGTAATAGTTTCACAATCACAACGGTTCACTCAGTGTAGAGCCTAAAATAACCTTTAGAAGAAAGTGTGAATTGTGATAGAAGACAAAGACTGAATTCTGCTGATGCTATTGACATACCTCCATTGAAGGCAGTGAAATTATATTGATTTACAGAAGGAGAAATTCTCATCTGTGAAAGTTTGGAGATAAGCCTAAAACACACTAAGACTCTATTCTTTTTCCCTAGAACTCCGGTTTAGAGCAGAACTCTTGAACATCAGAATTCCTTTTTCAGTACGACATGATGTGTAATATTCTGAAAGATAAAAATGTGACGTCGACAGCACTTTGGCTGATCTTATCTGAAAAGCATAAAAATATTACTCAGAAACTTCTGACAGATAATTTACATTTTCAATGTTGGATACACTACAATAACTATTATATTTTGCAGGCTAATTCTGTAGTGCACATTTAGTCTTTTTACATTTCATTCGCTGTCACAAGTGATCAAACAACAGATAAAAAATTTACTTGATAATAATAGAGCATGTCATCCACTTTCAAAGGCTCACTGTTCCAAAGCTGAGAAAAACTGAAAGAAGAGAAATATATAGTGGTATATTATACTTCATCTTTCAGGTAGCTAAATATTGTGACTAGAAGTCAGATTAGACAGTTACATCTGTACCATGTTTTACAGAAGTGGAAAGATAAGTCAGGGATGATGACAAATCTTTCTTCAGTAGAGACGGTTGATATAAGGCTTTAGCAGATCTGCTTATAATTGTTCACACTGTCTCCTTTGGCACTGAACAATATGAAATTTACAAAAGCAACACCTGCAGCTCTCTAAATCACAACCAGTTTCAAAGTTGATATCTACATTTAACATTTTCACATTCAATCATCATAAATACTATTACATTATGTGACTTCTGGTGAATCCCTGAAGATGTCTTTTCTCCCTTGAGAAAAGATTTTCTTTGCTTCAAGATGTCTTTCTGAAGAACTTGCCATACCAGCCAGACTTTCATAGTCTGCACTATAAACACGATAGTGTACTGCTGAGCAACTTCCTGCAAGTTACTAAATGCTTTCAACTCCTATTGATCTTTTAGGAGTTGAAGGAAGTTGACTATTTACAGGAAGAGCTGAGACTTTTAAAGAATTGAGTGCAAATTAATTCTATTAGCTTACACATTTGTAGTTACCTTTAGGTATAGTTTGACATTTTCTATTTTTATTTCTTGACATGAAAATATACTTCACTGGAAAACACCTACTGTGACTTCCTTTCAGTTTCTTATGCCAGCCATCAGTGTCTTCTCTTGCTGTAGATATTACCTTTTGTGTTAGAGGACAAAATGTTTTAGAGAGACTTGTATGTAAAAAGCTTTTAGTTCTAAATGTTAATGTGCAGTTCCATGACTTTCAGCAGATGATTTGCCACCCTTGTGTACATAATGCTGTGAGCTGTTTTATATTTTTCCTGTATCATAGAAGGCGGCTATTCGGTTGTGGACTCTCTCTGAACAATCAGCCTAATTCCACACTGGAGCTGTTGACTGTTCAGTGATCTGTTGAAAGATCCAGTAGCGCATTTGGCACATAGATACTGTTTACAGCATGTCCTTTACTCTTTCTGGCATATCACAAAACCTTCTGCTTCCTCCTGCTTCCCTGGTGATTACCTTACAGTGACTGGGGAAGTAAAATAATACAATTAAATTAAAGGGAGTGTAGGTATCCCCAGATAGCTTCAGAAAATCACACAGCGCTATTATCCATCTATGTGCTGGATACAGCCTGTTTAGCAGAGAGATGGGTCCTGTGCTTTTTTGAGATAGATGTCACTGTAATTCTTTGTGATGGACCTTAAATTTGATGACACTGCAAAATCCAAAAGCTTTAAGTTGGAGCGGGATAGATTCAACCTTGAAATAAAATGGAATCTGTAGGGTGCTTAACAGGAAGCAGTAGATCATTATAACTTAGATGTTTTTTAAGTAGGAGTTAATATCTTTTATTACAAAATATGCGTTAATAGTCTGGAAGAAATTTACATTGAGCTGGAGATGTTGTAGTTCATTTTGGTCTCGGGAACTATGAATCCATGAGGCGCTTCCTTTTTTTTGTGGGTCAAGGCAAAGTGAGCAGAACTGAGCCCATAGTCCTTGTTTTGCTCATAGTACTTGCAGTTCTCTATTAGGTCAGTGTCTGTAATTAAATGTCATCTCTCGGGACTTCAGTTGATTTCCTGAAGGGATTAGGAAGTTTTCCTCCACTAAAACCATCAGAAGTGAAACACTGGATTGCGTGTCTAGACATGGCTAGAGAGGGTGGAGATTTCAGACTGGCTGGCTGAGATGTCTTGTTCACGAGTCAGCTTTGGGCCTAGGAAGAAAGAGATGAGTCAGGCTGGGACCATAAAGTGGATGTATGTGTTTATGTCAAAAGGGAGGGGTCAGGAGATTATGCTTGCTGATGGGTGGAGGAGTGGAGTAGATTCTGGATGTATAGATCAGCTGGTTCAAAAAATATCACTAATGATGTCATTATAGACATTTTAATATATAATGTCATGAAAAGAGAATGTTTGGTTCTTGTCTGCTGAAAAGAAGATTTTAACTTGCCTGTAAAGACCTTCCCAGCTAACATTTCTGGAAAGCTCAGGCAGAGTTTGAGGGTTATATCGTCATGCAGATTGGACTGGTCCCTATTAAAACTATGCAAGTTTAATTCCAGCCTAAAAACCTTTTTATTTTTTAATATCAGACTTTGTGGTTTTAGCAGAAGCATAAGGAACTCCATCTTGTATCAGCAGTTCTTTCTGGGCTCAATTCCAAAGTCTTTCTCCACATTGTATCCATGCAATATTATATCTGTGGACATTCTTATCAGTTCAGTCCTGTGGATCCCAGAAGCCAAATTCATAACCTTTCTTTTTCCCCCCCAAGGTTTTCTATTTATAATGCAAAGATATATATTGCTCTACTTTTGCAGTGTTGCAAGAAGTGAAGTGGGGAGATACCCTTACCCTCTTCTCTTTCAGCCTAATAACTTGCATGAGTAAGTGCTACTCAGCATGAGCAGGGACTACAGAAGCAATCTCACAAATGTGAGGTGGACATGAAATTCTGTTTTGAAACTGGACCCTCATGAAAGCTCACAGTCAGGGGTGGGGCTATTTGAAATAGTATGTTCCTGATGGCTTCAAATTTGGACTTCTGGTTTGGGATCTTTTCCCAGTGGAGATTGATGGTGCACCCAGATCAAATACAGATCTAGTTACATTTGGATTCATTGCTATGTATGTTTCATATTTCCTCTCATATAAAATAGTAGGGATTAGTTCTCTTCACATCCATCTATGTAGTTGTGGTTGGGGTTTTTTTTTCTATAAAATTCAATATCAAGAAAAAATCCAATGCATTTATACTCACAGAAAACCAGTCATGCAAAACATTCGTTTATGAAAGAGAGACAGTTACGCTGAGTCAATACTAATACAATTACCTACTTGAACAAGCTCAGCCACTCTGTGCGTTACTTAATTCTGCCTCTTTAGATCCTTACTATTTTTTTTTTCTGTAAGGTTCTCTTTCCATTATTTCTTATTCTTGTGTTTTCAAGACCTACCACAGCTAGAAATGTAAAAGTACACACTGTTGTCATGGAAAACCTGCCTTACCAATACAGATATCTTACCATCACTGTAAACAAAAACAGATGCAAGATCGGCAAACTGTATTTACAGCTCTGGGACAGAGTAGTCTGTCTGGTAGAGTTGGCTGGGATTTTATTTTTTTTTTCAGTCTGTAAAAATCTTGAAATAAGCTCTTCCCAACGGGATATCTTCCTGTCCCAACAGGCAGAGGCTTTCCTTATTCCAAGTGGAACAGAAGTTTCTTCTTATTTTGAGAGGCAGGGAGATGCGTTGGATCAAAACTGTCTCTTTTAAATTGTTAAATAAAAATATCTTAATTTTAGATGAGGTCCTGTGTTTTACCTTAATCTGTTCAAAATATATTATTTCAATTTATATTTCTTTTATATGAGCTTTGTCACTAAATGGCGAATAGTATTGAAGTTAAACATTTCCCATTTGGTGAATACTGAAAGAGGAAGATTTTCACTATTTCCTAATAGTAATTGTTTTGAAATCGATAGTTTCACATAAAAAAACCCAATTCTGTAGAAATGGAGCTTTCCAAATAAGATTATTTAGATTAAAAATGTGACTGATCTAGTTTATCACTGATTCTTAAAGGTGAAGACTGCTGTTTTGGAGTAATTTCTGTGACCCTCTGAAATCAATGGGAATCTTCTTCCAATTTCTGAAGATTGTATCAATCGTTTTTGCTAAGTGCTATGTGTCAAGATCATTACAAAAGCATCTCAACAAGTGGAAATAGGTTTCACTTCATTTTAGAGACCTACTGAAGCTTGCCATATCCTGACTCAGTTGCCCAGCAATGTAATAGGAGCTGATTTAAATAACTGCAAAACTCTCTGTGTATCCATGGAGCTTGGAGCTGCCTGGTTCTTCTCCTTTTGTTGTAGGTAGAGGAAGTTACTCCACTGCACTACATCTGTGCGGTTGCATTTGATCCTACAAAAACGTGGAATTACGCTTGCATGTTCCACTGATCACAGTTTGAAGTCACTTCAGAGGACACCAGACTCCAATTGTTATTCACACTGGAGTTGTTAGGATGCTCATTTCCCCTCAGCAGTTCATCTCTGAGTAGTGTTATGACCATCTGCATCGTTGTGTGTTGCCTGCCAAGCATCCAACGTAAATTTTCAATCATATACTTAGTAAATTAAAACTCATATACTCCCTGGAGAGCAGACAAGAAACGCCATCCCCTGTCCACATGCCCACCTTAATCTCTAAATTACAAGCCATAATCTCTCAGGACCCTGTGAATATTAATTACTCTACGCAGAGTGGAACAATTTCAGCAGTGGTGGCCAAGAGAGGCATTCAAAGAGCTGTATAACTTGGATATTATGGCACTTTCCTGGCAAAACAAGCTCAAACCTTTAGAGCAAAAGAAGCAACTGGGGCACTTGTGTACTGGGCTGCATTCAAACTCAGGTCCTTGCCAGCAAAGTGTTAGATAAAATGCTTCTTAGGAGCATCCGGCAGGCTCAGCAGACCTTAGTCTTGACCCTAATCTAAAGAGCCTCCTAACAGTCACAAGACCACTGCTGTACCTTAATATGCCTTCCTCTGGTGTTAATCATTATTTAGAAATAATTGCTGCAGGTTTGTTTTGGTTTTGGTTTGTTGTTTTTTTTTTCACAGAGAAGGAATGAGGGTACAACATCCCTAACGCTTGCTGTGTCATGAGGGGAATGTGAGGCAGCAGCTCTTTAGGAAAGTATACTGCTGGAAATCTACATCAGCTCGATCACTCTACAGCTCACAACTGTGAAATGGCCTGTTCTGTCGAGCTTGTCAGCAATGTGCATCATTCAGTTGACAACACAGAAAGCTAGGGTTGGCTCATTCATAGCAATTTCCAGCTGAAGAGTTGGTTCAACTGATACATTCACTTTGGGAAATGAAGTAAGAATACTCTCTGTATGAGCGAGGCTAGACTGCATGAATCATAGAATAGTTTGGGTTGGAAGAGGTCTTAAAGATCATCTAGACCCAACCCGTCTGCCATGGGCAGAGGCAACTTCCACTACATCAGGTTGCTCAAAACCCTATCCAGCCTGGTCTTTCCGGGGATGAGGTATCCACAATTTCTCTGGGCAACCTGTTCCAGTGTCTCACCATACTCATAGTGAAGAACTTCCTAATACCTAGTCTAAATCTTTTATTATAAAAACCCCTTCTACT
Source organism: Chloroceryle aenea (assembly GCA_013399075.1). Classification (NCBI taxonomy): domain Eukaryota; kingdom Metazoa; phylum Chordata; class Aves; order Coraciiformes; family Cerylidae; genus Chloroceryle; species Chloroceryle aenea. The sequence continues at coordinate 128,971 of VWZY01010820.1, forward strand.
ATCTCCCTCATTGAAAAGAGACAATGACTCTGTATTATTAGATATAAGCATGATTAGCAGGAGGCAAAAGAAAGAGAGGAATTATCACTTTTGGAGGGAATTCTTTGTTTTTCCTTGAGTTTTTGAGGGTTTTCTTTCCTTTATTGCTCGTATATCCCATCTGAAGCCAGTGGGAATCTATGTTTCCACCTTCCCTTATTCTCACGTACACTGCACAGCTATGGGTGATGGGTATAACTTAACAGTTGTGCACAGTCTGTATTTCCTCTTCAAAGAAGAGGGATCATTTCTTTGTAAATACAGAATTCAAAACTCAGGAATCAATGACTCTCTATGATAGTCAGAGAAGTGCAGCTGGATGTAGGAAGGGACTGCATTACAGGGTACTGAGGGCAAATGTAATCTCTAAAAGAGATTCAAAAGAACAAGAGTTAGGGATCAGATACCTAACAGCAAGCTTCACTCCATTGCTTCGATTTTGCTGCCTCCTGGGGCAAAGCAGGTTGTTGTTTGAAGCTGCATGATATAGCATTAATAAGAGCAATTCATGGTTCAGCACTGCTCTTCTAGGCAGTACTTCATCATTTTTCTGGTGCAGGGAAAGGAGCTTTTGCTTTATTTAAAAAAAAAAATGTAGCATGCACGGGAGGAATTTCTCATATTTATGTAGTCAGTTGCTGCTATTTTTTTTCTGCCACTGGCATCCGATCTCCTTTACTATTGCTATGTTTGCCACAGGTCTAAGCTCATAATAACAATGCAGTACATGCTAGCAAAAAGATCAGAGTGGCTTCTCACTATATAAATTGCTGCTATAGCTGCTGCAAGAACCATTTTCTATTCCTCCTTCTGCCTGGAGGAGAATCTTTCCTGAAAACCTTTAAATAAATTAATTATTCCCAGTGTGCAGCACTTAGTACCAAACTTTCCTATTTTAAGATGATTTTTCTTCTTCCATTTTGCAAGGAGTATGTCTCAACAGTAGCCTTGCAATTCTGTGGTGTTAATCAAACCATCCAAACAGTGGGCTTATTTTGTTTCCAGGAGCGATACCAATCCTTAATTGCCCTAGTATCGTTTTAACTACCTCAGCACATCCTTATCTGTTTTGCTGCACTTAATTTCATGTTACACATTTCCAGTTGGAGACTTGACAGGAGGCAGAAGCAATCAAACCATATTGTCTGGCAGAACAGTGGGGAAACTGCCATGTCTCTCATGCAAACGATTAATAATAGGCTGTGTGCTGCCTTTGTAAAACAAAAACATGTCTCGCTTAAACAGCTCGAAAGTTACATCCTATGTGACGCTGTCAGTGTGGGGGCCCAATGTCAGACATCTATCTAAAGGGGTTTTAATCTTTGAAGAAGCAGCTTTTTTTCCTTGTAAATCGTACTGTAAGTTCCTGCTGCTGATCTCAGGGCAAGATGCTTACATTATTAGCCCGTCGCTGCAGACAGAAAGGAACAAACTGTTGCTGGGCAGAAGAGTGTGGAAAGCCACAAATACCTTAGGTGGAGAGGGAATAGCCTGCTATTGCCAGGTGAGGGAGCTGTTTAGGTGCAAGCTCGAATTTTAGATCCAGACATCATCTCGGGAATATAAGGACCCTGGTTGCGTTACTGTTGCCCTAAAACACCCGTGACAGCCAGGCTCTGAACTGCTGGATCTGACAACTACTTGGAAAAACCTACTTAAGTGCTCTCTCGTTGCTGTGTTTGATCTGAGGAGATTTGGAGATGTCCGGATTTATTAACTGGAAAAATAGGAGTAGTAGAAAGATTTAAGAAGAGGCAGCAAAAGTTTATTTTGGAGTCTTACTCATAGAACTGTTAAGAAAGCCTTCAGAAGTACATGAAGTCACTCTGGGACTTATTTTCAAGCCAGGAGTATAACTACTACGTATTGCATTTTCTGTGATCCATTTTGTCCTGAATATCATAACTAAAGGTAATGCGGTACAGAAACACTCACCAGAGTACAGAGAAATGGCTAAACATACAGAAATTTGCAGGTGGTGGAGAGAAGCTGAATGGAAAGCCCCGGTGACATGCTCGCAGAGAATGTATAAGCTTCATTAGAAAATTCAAAACCCTGTCTGCTTGGCATGGATCCTAGCTGTGTAGCAGTTTGTTTAGTGATGATGGAAAGCTTACTCTACATTAGTTCCTAATGGATTATTGCAAAATGTTCTGTAATGATGACGTGCTTGAGCTGTTAATTGATTATGAAATGCCTTAAGAGCTTTATGAAAAGCATAGGATACAATTATTATTGGATTATGCTGCTCATTACCTTTAAAGAAAATAAATGTACTGTCATTCCAACTGGCCTGTAAATCTCTTTTATTTGGAAATACATTCATGTCACCCTCCTTTTCTCTGGTAATATCAATGTCTGCTGCTTGTTCAAATGAAAATACGTTCATAGAGACTAAGGACCTCAACCAATCTGACTGAAGTCAACTGGAGTTGCTCCCATTGACTACAGAAGGAGTTGGGGCAGTCATTGTATGGCCTGTCCAAGAAAAAAACAAAACAAAACAAAGCAAAACAAAGCAAAACAAAGCAAAACAAAACAAACAAACAACAACAACAAAAGTTCTGTGGAAGAGCACAGCAGGCACAAGAATCTCTGAAGAGAGAGGATGTAAAAATCATGGAATCATAGAATCTTAGAATGGTAGGGGTTGGAAGGCACCTCTGGAGCTCATCAAGTCCAACCCCCCTGCCAAGGCAGGAACAGCTAGGGCAGGCCACAGAGGAACAGATCCATAGAGGTCTTGAAAGTCTCTAGAGAAGGAGATTCCACAACCTCTCTGGGCAGCCTGTTCCAGGCTTTGTCACTCCCATGGTGAAGAAGCTTTTCCTCCTGTTGAGGTGGAACTTCCCGTGTTTCACCTTGCTACCATTGCCTCTCGTCCTAATTATTTTTTTCTGAACTGGGAGCATTACTTTACTCTAGAAGTGTTTCAACCTTCTAGCCATTTTTTGTTGTCAAAATAAATTTGCATAAATGGTGAGGTGTAGGAGATCAGGGCACATTTGCACTTTCATTTGACCGCTATTGCTGCTCTTGTGCAACCAATAGTCTTCCAGCACTCGACATTTTGGTTTGTAAGGAGCAACTAAGTAAGGTAAATCCTGTGAGTAAGCCCAACTCAGCAGTGTACATTTTCCTCTGTTCCTTGTCTGTGCTTTTGAAAGCTGCACAGACATCTAAGTGCAATTCTGAAGGAATCATAAGCCTATACTCTCAGTTAAGCACAGGCCTGATTCTGTCATAGACTGACCTGCTGGTTTATAATATGACAAGCCTCTGCTAGGAAGCAAGCTTAAGAGGAGGCTGGATGCTTTAAATATGGGTGAATGTAACCCACGGTAAGTTATTCATGCTGTGGATCTGGTGATACACTGACCCTGAAGAAGAATAGACTCTCACTCTGTGGCTCTGTGACCAGTGTGGGGGAGAAAGCAGAGAAGGGACAGAGTGGGATGGGGACACATCCCCCCAACATAAGACTACAGATCCATGTGTAAATCACAGGTTTTCCCTAGAAAGAATGTATCTTTATTATCTGTATCTCTGCTTGTAGCATCTAACTCCCATTGCCAGTGCAATGAATTAAAAATTAAGTTGAACGTGTCTTAATTTAAATAAGAAAACATCAGCCATTGAAATAGATTTCACCTTCGTGGCTATCTGGAAATCCCCAGGCTTTCTAAATTATTGTACAGGAAGGCTGTTATTACTGTTTACAAAGAAAAAGTTTTCCACACAAAATCTGTTAGACTTGCCAGCATCTCTCATGCCTCGAAGTGCTGCCATGTGAAACAGATAAAAATCCCACCTGAAGAAAAAGAAGCACCTCTGACAAAGAAAGAAAAAGAGCAGTCATGGATAATGGAAATCATGAAACAGTGATAAGTATTTTCCAAATTCCCTTTTCAAATTGGGGGTTGAATATTAATTATTAGTGAATATTTGGCAACTTACAGTGATGGTTACTTACACACTACCATAAATGATCAATCCATACTTCGTAAAATGCTGCCTTTGATTTCTGAGGTTAGTGGGGTTTTCTTAACCTCTGATCCTTATCTCTGTGAAGTTTCAGAAATGGACTACAAAATCTAAAGTTCTGCTAAAATATGAATTATTGTAAATTTCCAGCTCAAATTTGAATTCTTAGGGTACCACTCAGCCATGGGAAGGAGATTAATGAGTAGGATTTTAACCTTGAGTGGGGCTTCCACATGAAGCTGGATACTGAACCCGTGTGTAAGGCTGAATTTCAGCTCTAGTTCCCAGCCTCACAGTGAGCACATTGTAACTCAAGGCTAAGCATTTTTATAATGGATACATTCACAATAATTTAACCAGGAGATATGATAGTTACATTTGTTAGGTGTTTTTAAGTCATACTGCTTCAGAAATGATGCTGTTGCTGCCACTTACTTTGGAGTGAGCACATGTCTTGCAAAAAGATTTTCTGGTTTTGTAGAAATACTGTAGACCCCTAATTTCTGCAGAGGACTCACTCTCTCTAGAGAAGTCAGCAGACCCCCACTTTACTCCAGACCTCAAATGTTGACAGGTACTACCAGAATTCTGGAATAACTGTAAGTGGAAAGTGAATGCTGGGTATTCATATGCAAATTGAAATAACTAATGTCCCAATGTACTTTTGCTTTCAAAAAAATGAGGGAAAAATAAATGAAGAAGAAAACCCCCAAACATAATGAAGTATTTGCATCTAAAAAGGCTTTTAACTTACATTCCTTGTTCATTGGGAATCTTATTCTTTTCTGCTATTAAATTTACCAAGAAAAACATTCACATTTCTGGGCGAGTAGTTCATCAAAAATAATTTATTCTTGTTCGCTTATTTCCATAGGATACAAACCTTTCTAGACACGGCAATTATTTCTAGACACAAGTGGGAGAACAATGTAATATTCTGTGATGATGTCTTTTGAATTTTCCTTGCTAAAAGTTTATAGATGCTAGTTCAGTAGAAAGTCTTATTATAATAGCAAAGGAATTGTGGATGTCTTCAGTTTCTAATCCTGGCTGTGCAGATCTGCATCTAGACAAGCATAAGCAAATGGCTTATTCTTTTGAGGACTAATATTAGTCTTATTTCTACTGGTGTAAACCCGGAGTAAGTCAACAGAAGTCAGTGGAGTTACAATGCTAATCTGATGTTGTTGCCTCGCCTATAAAAGATGTTAATGGCATTCTCCTCTGTGAGGGGATATGGCAAGGACATTCAGTTAGTATTTACTCTTCACTGTGTAAGATGCTAAGAGATAGTCATTGTTAGTGCACAATCTGCACCGTGAAGGTGAAAGAAACAGTTAACATGCGAGGTACTCATGCTTAACTCACTCTGATAAAGACACATCCTAATATATTTGCTTCCTCTATTCTATGACAAAAGCAACCAGACACATATAAATAAACACCAAAAGATTTCTAAGTGTAAAATCTGCATATGTCCTCCACTATGCTGCTTATTTGTGGGCAGGTCAAAAGAGAGTGTGGTAAGTTTAAAATAAGCAGCTTTGATTCTGCTAAGTAATTTGTTGTTAAAAATACACTGAGAAAGAACAAAATATACACGGACAAAATGGTGGACCCATAAATAATTATTGCCAGAAGCGATCTGCAGCTTTCAGGCGATTCTTTTACCATTTTTTCTGTCTTGTTATTTCTGTATATAAATGAGAAACATCTTTGTAACAAGTAGCAAGGATACCAGGCATGAAAGACTTAGTATATGTCTATGAAATGCAAACAGGAACAGAACTGTTTAATTCTTAATAACTCAGAACTAGCAATCTGTGAAGTGATAGTGGCCTGGGACATTGTCACATCACAAGCAGAGGCAAGTGAAACTGCAATAGCAATAATTTCCATTCCTGTTCCGAGGTTCATGCTGGTAGTTCTCAATGCATTTTTCAATTTATTGTTATTCCCATTTTGCAGCTTTGGGAAGTGATCTCACTAGGAGAAGTCCATAACCGAGTCAGGTGAATGAGGTGGGAGGAAGCCATGCAACTCAGTGCAGTGAAGAGAAGAGAAGAGTGGGAGCTAGGCTCCTATTTCCAGCAGAAGGCATCCCATGGAGCTGCTCTCAACCCTGCTCTTGCAGTTGGAAAGAGAACTTTGGCCTACCAGCTCTCATCATCTACCCACGGACATTAGATGAAAGGGGGAAGACAGAAGGGCACTGCATAAAATAGCATCAGCTTGTTAGAGAACCCTTCCTTGTAAATGACTGTCTCGAGTGTTTGGATCTCCTTTGGTTTGTGGTTTGTTTTTTTTTCCAAATACCACTCTTCTCAGCTGTGTGTTAACGCTAACATTTTGCATTGCATCTTCAACTATCAATTTACCAGTCTCCTTTGTTATCCCCTGTGCTAGTGCTGCACTGAGGCCAAAAAAAATCCTGCTGTTTCCCATGTTCTAATCTTTCTAGGGGCTCAACTCTGTTGTCTTGAAATAGGTCTGTAGTACACAGCTTTCCAGCACAGACCAGCTTGGGTTCTGTAGCTTGCAAGGTCTAATGAATTCAGACAGTAAGGTTTAAAGCTTCCTTCTATCCTAGCCTGCATGATTGTGTCCAGCCAGATAATTTTTTTCCAGAGGAAAACATTGTTAAACCCATTCTGTATTAACTAAGAGTGTTTTTACATGGAACTCTTGAGCTGGCAGTGTAGCTAGGGTAGCTTGGGTGCCAGCTGCCAAGTATTTGCATACAATTTCAAGCTGGCTTGTTCAATTCATGCTATGATAGCTACATTGCTACTGGTTCCTCAGTCATTATGATACTGAGCTTGGTTTTATTAACATGATATAAGAATATGCTGGACTTATCCGTGCTGCCCAAACATTTGGAAAAAAAAACACCAAATCACAACAACCACAAAAAAACCCCAGATATTACAACTGTCATCGGAAACTACACACTGGGAAAACATTCTATTTCTAAAAGTAGGTATTTGTATATTCATGTGCTAAAAAGAAAAGAAGCAATGATATTTATTTCCTAGAAAGTTTTAATTTAGGAAAGGAATTAATCAAGTAACTTTTTCTGTAGCTTCTATAAATTAGCAATAGCACTGGTTTGGCCAACTTGTTCTGAAAATGAGCGCATTAAATCTAATTGGATGCACTGTATAGCAAAGAATCATATGATGAAACTATGAATTTTATGTCCAATTAGAAAAATACTCTGTGGTGTTCAGCACTGATTCTAGTGGTGGATGTCTGCCAAGATACATTTAACTAAAGTGTACATGTGGGTTAGATTAATACATTTTGAGATAGCATCAGCCCTGACAACAGGGAAGTAATCTATTAGAGTCAATAACTCAAAGATCACAGCAAAATTGCTTGTTAAAAGAAATCATAAACTCACAAAAATATCAATGGTTATTAAAATTTATTATCTCTGATTTAAATATATGGCTTAGTAGAAGAGATGAGGCTTTTCTAAAGATCTTGTAACTTGACCATAGTGAATCAAAATGAATGAACACATGCCTTGCAAGTAAAAAATAGGGCTCATATCCTCCCCTGCAGTCAAAAGCAAAGGGAAAATGCACACTTAAATGATGCAAGGATGAGATCCAGAGTGCCTATTTATGCCCTTCTTACAGGCATCACAAAACCTGGTCTCAGCAGGGTGAATCAAAGAACTGAAATTACTCATGTAAGGTCCATATTCTCAAAGAAAAAATGTAGACACTTCCCAGGGTATCATAGAAGAGCTTAGTGGCTGGCTGGTATGAAATCCTGAGGATAACACATGCCTGAGCACTTCTGTTTTCCTGGACTTTGGAGCTTCTGCCCACACCAGATACACAGCACAGAGCCTTGCCCTCTCTGTAATGGCCTAACCGAGCACGGCTCATTCTTTCTAGAGGAATATAATGGCTGAAGGACAAGTTTAACCTGGGGTCTCAATTCCCTTATTAGCTTTGAAAGTTCATCTCATGATCACCTAATGTAAAATGTGCTGATAGTTCAGAGCACAGCAGAGAAGAATTCAGTCTTTGCCTGACTTCCATGTCCCTCCACCTTGCTTTCCATGCTTCCAGAGCCTGGCACCACCCTGTCTGTTTTCTTTCCAGTCTCACTCCTGGATGCACAGCAGCCCAGTCGGGCATGCCCCAAAGAGACCTTCCTAGCCTAAGACAGGGCATTTGCAGGTTAAGTACCAACCCAAAATCTCCACTGCCCTGGGTAATAGCTTTGACCACTAAGCAACAGCACTGGAGAAGCAACAGTAGTATCACTTTTAAATAGGGTTACTCAGCTGTCATGCTTTATACTCTAAAAAGTACAGTCTTTGTGTGAGATATAGTATATATATCAGTTTATAGTTCACCTGGTCATTCCTGGTTGCATCATGATGGGCTTCTGTTTTCACAGAGTAGGCATCTACTTTTACATAACAGAAGACTCACTGAGAGAGCTTCCAAGTAGGTTTTCTGAGGAACACAGGCTTTTGAAGAATAATTTCTTAAGTTTGTCCCAACTTCTCTCTAAGCACCTAGAACTCCTCCTGACTGCAAGGCATGAGATCTGCTAACAGCCCAGGATTTGTTTTGCACAGACACTCACTCAATGTTGGCTAGAAAGAAATATTTGCATGGTAAATTAGATCTCTCATACAGGACGTTTGGTTGTTGTCAAGATGGCAATAGGTGTTGCCATTGCAAGGGGTCCTTCCAGGAGCATCTTAACTTCTTAAACCACTGTTTTGCTCAATTCTTAGATAATCAGTCTGACCCTGTGGTGCTATGTGACCACTCCAGCACATATACGATCCATTCCTACAGATTATCTTAAACTCCACACAAAACATCTTCTAACTGTCATAAGTATGTACAAAGGTCCTGTGTGACTGGTTTTGCTTACATAGGTACAGTTTCTGCTGCCTATTTGCAAATGTCTATGTCAATTTTGGTCAATTCTGCAGCAAGAAACATATAAGGAAGTCTCTCAACCAGATTCTCATCCAAGAATGTTAATCAACACACCTAAGCATATAAATTAGTATCAGCATACCAGGAGCCCTCTGTGGACATCTCTAGAACTGTCCAAAATTCCTACCTGTAAAGATTCTGTGAAAGTCAAATTTTTAATTGTGAAGGGGGATGGAAGTCCAGTCAGTTGCCTTGTCTCGTGTTAGTCTATTGTTTCAAATCAATCTAAATCATCCCATGCAGGTGACTAGCCGCGGAGTTCCTAGACCACCCAGGAATTATGACTTAAGGGGTCCAGTTGTGCATATAGACATAGCCCTGATACCCAAGGACAAACTCGAGTTTCATACTTAGAACTTTAGCTGTATAACTCTTGCCACATTTCGTTAGCTCACTGCCCAGTGTGTATGGTCAGAAACTCTTCAGTATGCTTCAGTATGCTTCTCAAATGCCTTTGTTTTCTGGATCAGGATTTTTCAGAACAAAACCTCATATCAAATCCTTGTAAGGGAACGGACTATTTTAGAACAGAGATTATAACATGATATCCAGTATGGAAGCTACCAACCAAACAGGAAACTTATGTTTTCAATAAATCTTCTTCACTTCTCTATCTCCCATCGCTACAGTATCTGAATGAGTCACTGCCTTTATATATCATTAATATTAACCTCATTTTATACTTGGGTAACTGAGGCTTATGTTTTTTTGAGTCCCAGTCCAGTGTCTTCCACTAGCTCAAGCATTCTGTTCTTACTTGATTATTGGGGTTTTTTTCTACTACTGTTGTTTTTACAGGTAAAAAGAGAGAAGTGAAAAAGAAAACCAAGAGCATAGATGTCTAATTCAGTCTCCATTCTTAAACCACTTTTCATTTCCATGGAATAAAATTTAACTTAGAGCAGAGGACAGAGAAATAGATGTAAGCACACTGACAAGCACTGATTGGACTTGTATGCATAGAATTTAACCTTGGTCAATCTTTTTCATCCAAACAATATCACTGTCTGGCACTGATTCGTGCCCAGCCGTTCTTTGCCACCTGCAGTGGAATAAGATGCCCGACCAGCCAGCCCAGCCTGCTAACAGAAAATGTGCAATAGAGCTTTGTTTTTTTCCCCAGTATGTGTTTACTCTGCATCACAGAAAATCTATTTGTCAAATATTAATTGAATTCTCCAACATTTGGCATATTTGCATAACTATTATGAAATGGAGTATTATCTCCCTTGGTATTATACCCATTTCCCTTAGATGGTGTCTCTTTGATCCATTAATCATGTTTCCTGTATCCTCCCACAGAAGCTTAATTGCTCATATCCTGCAGAACCCACTCACAAAGAAAGAAATTAGCTCTATGTAAATCTAAGGTTATTATCTTGCCTCTATAAATGTAAAACAATTAAATTATCCTCTAAAAAGGACAGTGATAAAATTCCAGATGAGCATTGATCACCCAAGGAAGCAGATTGAGGCAATTTTACTGGACCACTGGGAAAAAAAAAATGTGTGATCTTTACCAAGGACATTACTGGGGTAAATGGTGCTGCTGTCCATGTCTTTCTCCACTACTGCTGCTGTCCCCTTTCCTGACTTCAGTATTACTTCAATATCTGAAACAAAGGGCCAGATTCAATAGACGCCTCTGATTTTAGGGCTAATGTGGGCTCTTACTGGTGAGTACATCACCTGGGCATTACTGGAACCTTGAGGTATGATCTTAGAATGTGAACACACCAATAGGGAACCACTTAAAGTCAAAGGTGCATCTATCTAGCAGTAGCTTACAGGAAATACTGAGAAAAGAAATATGTCTTGAATTCTGCCTCTCAGACCTATAGGGATATGCTTTTCAGAAAATATATCTTTAGCCTCAAACCTCTTCTAAATATAGGAACACATAGGAACATTCCTAGGAATGTTCCTAAATATAGGAACATTCTCAAAAATAAACTGGGCAAAGCTCTTTTTTTTTTTTTNTAGGAACTGCATCAACATAACAGCAGTTTGGTAGTCCCAGCACTTGTGGAGGAAGTGGGAAAGATTCAATGTTTTTTTTCATACAAGTCACAGTCAACTCCTACAGAGATGCTCTAACTGCCAGGCAGATCTCTTTCAAGGAAGATGGGATCATCTGCCTCTTCCTCTGAAGCCATGCCACTGGGCAAAATGTAATTCTCTATTAAGTTGGCCATAGAGAGAGTGAGCAGAATAATCAGGCTATTCAAACAAAATCATGAAAAATAGAGGCTTGGTCTCCAATGGTCTATTCTGTCCAATCACAAAGGGAAATATTTGAGTGTTTTGTGCAGAGCTCTGTGCAGTTGTTGTGTGGCATGTACTTTGAGTACATTAGATGTTGACCTATATAAAATTCTGGGACTTTCTTCCATTTACCAGATCAATCCCAAAGAGACTAAACTAAGACCACAAGCACAAAAGTCTCTGGTCTTGCAGAAAACTGAAGCTCAGTCTCCAGTTTACCAAACAAGCATTATTATTCAGCTTTCCTTCTGTGTTTTCTTCCCTCATTTTACCTCTTTCCAAGCACTAAAGACACTTTGTTCTTTCATCCCTCCTTGGTTTCTATAATATTTAATAAAATTATGACAGAAAATGTCCTCACAACTATAGAGAAATTGTTTTCTGTTAAAAAGAGTAAAATGGGAGCAGTAAGAACTGATGTATCACTGCTCCCTGCTCACTGTTTGCTTCTAAACACAAGTTTAAACACTTTGCAGCTTTTTCCAAGTTCCTCCTCTTGATGCATTCCTCATACATTTTTCTACACTGTTCATTCCTTTTGTAAGGTTCTCTTTAAAACATATTTCCTCCATAAAGCCTTTTAATGACTCCATCAATATAATCAGCTTCCTTCTGCTAAAGAAAACATCAAAGCTAATTTGTGGTAGAAGTGTAATCTGGTCTATCACAAGTCTGTCTGATCATATAGTCTGTTTGATTTAGACTGTGAAGACCTTGATCTAACCAGAATCCACTCTTTTACACTGTGAACATTTTGCTGGTTTATTTCATAAACAATATTAAGTTATTATTACAGATATCCAAGGATAATGACATGCCCTTTCCTGAGAGGAGACCTGCATTCTGTATTGTATACTGTATGCCACCCACTGTAGCAGTTGTCAGAGGTGGCAGAAGCCAGCAGTAAGGAAGGGAGTATCTAGCACACATTTCTAGTTGCTTTATGTATAAATTGCTATTAAGACATCAAAAGGGATTGTGATTGAATCGGTCAGTAAGTTGGCAGGACCTGACCATTTACTTCTTTATGATTTCATCCAGAACCTTTAACCTCTTCTTTGGTGATTTGTAGACTTAAAGTCTTAAGCTATTCTTCAAGATGTTCTTACATTAATTTTATTGCTTATAGCATGGCATTCGGATGCACATCTGAAGGAAATTGAACCTCCTGAAAACTCCAGCAGCTCCTGTATACTATGTAATAAACGTAAGCAGTCAAAATGAGGAGGCAAACAATAAAAACCAAGCTAATTTAGGTTGGAGAAAAAAAAATAATTTTGAAATTAGAAACAAAAGAATTTGTTTTCTCACAGTTTCATCCACATCACATGCTGAAAATATGATGCTTACTACTAATATAAAAAAGCCTTTTTTTTTACATAAAGAAATCTTTTTCTACAAGGTAAAATTTTTAAGCCATCTTGCTGGACTATAGTCTGTTTTTTAAGGGAAATACCAGAAAATCCAGCAGCATTCTATTTTCTGTTTGAAACTACCTGCAAAAAGCAAGTAATGATTAGTATAGTTTCTGAATTTAAATAAAAGTAGATATTACAAGAAGAAACGAAGTTAGGTTAGCCAAACAAGATAGGGCACAGTAGCTGAGAAAAGCTGGCAAAGACCAGCTGTAAACTCACTGGAGTGAGCATAATTGGCCTGTTTGTGCACATAGTCACTATGCATATTACAACAATTTAAGAAAATTCTGTCTATGGCTCCAATGAATTTTAGAAGGCTGAACACAGATTACAAGAGTTTTAGTAAGTGAATGCTCACAAAACAAGTTTGTGTTATAGAATTCTGCATACACTGGCATCGCTGAGTAATTAGGCAAACTGGTTCTGAGCACATGCAGCAGTGTAGCAGCAGTGTAGCTACACAAGGCTCCGTTTTGTCTGTAAAAACCCAAATCCAGCTCAGTTCTGTTGACTTCAAGCTTTGGGAGAGTACGTTTGTCTAAGGGTTTGAGAGCCCGTTTTAAAATGACCTTACACAGCAGCATGGTTCATACATAAATAATGAGTTCTTAAGCACTTGGTGCTGCTTTTACCATCCCAAGGCTGGTTGTTTTCCAGAGACCCAAACCATTAAGCTGGGCGAAGGACACTGGGTGAAATCCCAGGGGCATTCATGACAGAGAATGGGCATTGCTTAAGGTTGCTGTGAGCTCCCTAATAAGAGACTCTGAAACAATGTCATAAGAAAACATGTCTTGGGTTGTTTGTTGGATTTTTTTTCCTGTAAGACAACACCATTTATATCTAAAACCAGATCTGAATTTACAGCCATTTCTTTCTCTTTCTGTGACAATAATTTTAGGATGTACATTATATTTCACTTAATTACGTATAATTATCCTTTTACCAGCTACTTATCCTTTTTTATACCTCATATTTTGGCTTCATTTTTTTTTTTTTAATTATTTCTTTCTATATTAAACTGTAGCATATTTTATTTTATGAATAGAATCTGCACATGGAGAATTCATGCAGGCACAGCTCTGGATACAGTTGCTTTGGTACCAGAAAGCATAGCTTTGCAGCATTCTATTACATGACACGGAATATAATAACAAAAGCTACCCTTCCATATCTGTCAAGAAAATTTATCTCCCAATCAGTCTCAGGCAGACACTATAACCATCCTAGTCAGTCTCAGAAATAAAGATTAGCCCTTTGTCCTTGGTAGGAAACTCCACCTGTGTTTTCTGCACATTAAAAAATGTGCTTAATGCACTCTACTTAACAAAGGCACTTTACAGTTTTGAGATTGCATGAACTGGAAGATTGCAAACCTTTGCAAAACCACATCCTGATGGTTGTGATAATTAGATGTCTGGTGTCAGGTGCTAAAAGAGATAAAACAGCATGGGAGAAGGTATCACAGATCCTACTAAAATGAACCATGGGGAAAGGTTTAAGACCACGTGATAATGCAGTATGTGACATGGAGGAATATTGAATGCAGAGAAGGGCCAATTCAAAGTGAGAGAAGTTCTCAGTTCATTCTGATACTTCAGTTATCAGCAAGAATGAGACATGAAACAGAAATCTGCATTACCATCTAATGAGGTGTTAGAGGTCTTGAGGTGGGGAGGTTAGCATCTGAATATGACTCTTTCTTTAAAGCTCTTCCTTCAGAGGTTTTCAAGGAGAGTACTTAATTCTTGCATGATGCCAAGTCCTGCACAAGGTTGAGTTGTCAGGTGGTTGTACTGTTCTGTTACTGGATCTCAGTAAACCTATAAAGCCAGTGCTTCCCCGCTGAAGATGCAGAAAAGACTGGAAGGTCATCCTTCCTTTGTGAGAGTGAGAGACATGAGTGAGCAGTAAAGAATTTCTAAGGAATAAAGCAGCAAGTGCTCCTGTGTGGCAGTAAGAGGTATAGGTTGCATATGCTGGCCTACTCGACCTGTCTTCGAGACAGGCAGTCTGCTCTCTCAGGACACACGAAGGCAACTCCAGTCTCCCTAATCTCATATCCAGACTTTACATTCCCACAGAGCGCACCCACAAGACGTGCCTCTGCCAACATCTCTTGCAGGGGGTCATCCGCTGGTTGAACGAACACTCTCTGTGAGAAGCGCAGACAGCCCCACTCTCAGACATTACTTTCTGGGAATGCAGAAGGCCTGTTCATACTGCAGGACATTTTTTATGTATGGGAAACATTCTGTTACTGAAAAGAAATTCAGATGTTCCCCCAGCTATCTAGAGAATTGGTAGAGAAGCCCTTCACGTAACATTCTTCCCCCCCCAAGAGAAACGTGACCATTAACTGAAGCACAGGGGACACATTATCTCCAGTTTTATATATGCTTGGCTAGATGCACTGATATTGCTACATCATTATTCACCTTTTAAAAAAGGAACACATCTACTTCACAAGGGGAAAGAATTAATGCTGGCCTGTAATACTGTAATTCAAACATATTGTAGAAAAGTAGAAAACATTACACTATGAACTGTTTGCTAAAATCCTGCTTTTCAGTATATGTATGTAAATGAAGTGGTAGCAGAAATACTTCTGCAACACATTGGCTAGAAAATACCCTTGAAACAAAATTCTTATCCAGCATGTGTAGGTTTTGTAATATTCCTTTTTTTTCCAATAGTATAATTGAGGAGTACATATTTGACCTCTTTCCCACTTTGTAAGTAGAGGATTCTAAAAATCTATAATCTCACTTACTCTCTTAGTAGACTGTTTTCAATTTTTTTTTTTTTTAACCTGTTGACCTGGAGGATAAAGCTATTTAGAAGAGATGTTATTGTGGAAAGCCCTGCTATAATGAAAATGCTGAAGGACAAAAAATCCAATAGGGAGACTGGGAAACACATTTGGAAGCACACTGCTCACATTTAATTTATTCAACATGCATACTGTGAAACATCTGGGTGTCTTTAATGTACAATCAGGTATTAACGTGGCACCAGTTATTACAGTCAGCAGTTTGCAGCAAGTTGCAAACATTTGACAGGAAGCAAATTATCTCCCTAACTGATCCCATAGCACAGAAAGAAGCCTGTGCATAAGGCAGCAGTTCAGTAAAATGCAGCAGGCAGGGAAAAAAAGCGCATTCAGCTGCTATGTTACCTCTTCTTCCTGTGCTTGCGTCTTCTGTTTTGAAAGCTGGTATTTTTTTGTAGTGGTCTTCCTGTGCGGCACACGTACCAAACCGCTACATTTCACCATGTAATCTCAGCCCTCCTGGTTTCAGTCCTGTAGGACGCAATATGGTGGGGCACTACAACAGTTAGCTCCTAGTATAAAACTGCTTTTTCTTTTTCTAGAAAAAAATGCCATAGAAAGGAGCTCTATTTTGCGCTCGTGTTTCAGCATGAGACAACCCCTTATCTCCTTCGTGCTCAATCGGTTATAAGTCAAAAGCAGTTCTTCAGTTATTGCAGGAGCTCCTCAGACCCCGAGAACACGCTCGGCACAGAGAGGCAGCCTAGCACAGCCTTTCTTTCTTCATCCGTATGTACAGCAGAATTGTTTCAACATGAATAACAAGTTTTCGCTCAGATTTATGGTCCTCGTAAATCAAGGTTATCAGATGGCTCAACTTTCAAATCCCAACTGCTGCGAGGCTCATGCATATGATAAATGGTCCCTTTTGAAAAGAAAACTAAAGCATGAGGATGAAAGCAAAGAAGAAACAAGTATCGCAACAGACTCACAAGGAGCAGGCATTAGTTAAAAAAGGGGTTTATAAAAGAAAGATTGGTCCTAGTTCAGAGGTTGAGGTAACAGCACTGATCTTAGCAGACGGCACGACAAGTCCAGGGGTACTGCCATAGCCCACATTTACTCCTTCTACTCATACCGTGCATCCAAAAACGGTCGAATAGGGACATTAGAAGGAAGCAAGACCGGCCGTGCTAAGCTGTCTTCTGCTCCCTGAGCATTTCTAGCTAAGCCACGGCCCCTCCCATGAGCTTTAGCACGCGGAAACCCCCAGGGAGGCCTGCGGAGAGAAAAATCATGGTAATAGCCCTACAAATACAGGGGAAGGCTAGCTAATTTGGGGGGAGGGGCGAGACATTAACGCCATTTGAGCCACTCCCAGAAAAGATAGAAGGAGCTACAATAAAAGAAAAGTCGAGCGCCTACTCGACCCCCAGCACTCACTTTATAGTCGCCGGGTTCAGCGCGTCACAGCCTCCCCCTGTCCCCATTGGTCGCCAGGGGGCAGGAGCGGGGCTCAGCCTTACCAGGAGGCGGGGTGACCGCTGGCGCATGCGCGCTGCTGTGAGCGGGGGGCGACGGGAAGGCTGCGCTGCGCATGCGCGGAACTGAGTCCCGCCGTGTTTCTTGGTTTCCCGCTGCGCACTCAGCCATTGGCCGCTCTGGCTTGGCGTCTGCGGTGACGCACCAGCAGGAGGTCGCAACCGTTGGCGGCGACGGCGGTCGGGAGGGCCTTGGTGGCGGTGGGAGAAGCGGTGAGTATGTGTCGGCATGTGTGAGCA
>VWZY01010820.1:150379-200804 GCA_013399075.1 Chloroceryle aenea
TTTTAAAAAGAGATTGGACATGGCCCTTAGTGCCATGATACAGTAATTGGAGTTGGATCAGAGGTTGGACTTGATGATCTTGGAGGTCTTTTCCAACCATAGCTATTCTATGATTCTAGTATGACATGTGAGTAAAGTCCTCTATTAAGTGCTTGCAATATGTTCTTGTTAAGGAACCTGACTTAGAAGCTCTGGCAAAGCAAGCAGAGGAAAGGAAACAAAGAGCAGAGAAGAGACACAGGAAGGCCCTGAAAGAGCAGAAGTACCAAAAGGAAAAATTACTTCGTGAGCAAGCCCGGTATGCAATAGTTAACATAATTTTATTAAGCATACAGTGCATTTTACTATGTCACAAGGTGAAAGGCAAAAATCTTGATGCTTCTTGCTTGGAGCATTTTTAATCTTGAAATTTTATGAGTTACAGAACTAATGTTTATGGATTTTGATAAGAACTGTATTTTTAAAACCAAGAGAAAAATGTTAAGTGCATTAATGATAAGTTGGCCTTATAGACTCTCAGTGAGTGTAGGACCTTTCATCTCTATCTCTTTTATCAGTCTAGGTCAATGGCTGACAGCTATAAAGTGGCATGTGAAATGAAATATTCTCAGGCCAGTTCCTGATGGAGAGTTGCTCACTTGAAAAAAGGACCTATGGCATTTGTTATGTTCCTCCTTCTTAGTTTTTTTTGTCTTAATGCATGCTGGACCAATAACTGTGTACTCTTGGGGACAGCTGTGATTGAGTAGAGCCAAGATCTATTGATTAAATACCTTTTGTCCACACTTGAGCCATTAAGCTCTGTTAATGTGATTCAGTGCTTTCCGAAAACTTAGGTGAAAAGCAGGGATTTTGCTTTGTTTTTTAGAAACTTGATGACAACTTTTTATTAACATTCTTGCATTACTTCAAGAATTACCTTCCAGCATAAGTTCTATTGACTTTTCATTGTTCTTGCCCATTCCTGTCTCCCAAGATTTCAGTTCAGGTACATTTGAATCTGTTTGTAGGTTTGCCTTTTATTTTGCACAGTGCTGTCATTTGTTGCTTGAGTAATTTTCCTTCTCTCTTCTCTTTTGTGCTGTGGGTTGTTTTTGTTGTTTGTTTTGTGTGTGTGTGCATTTGTTTTTTCCCCCCAAGACGAACAGATGCACGTAAACATGCTCTGGAAGTGGAAAGACAAAGAGCAGCCAAAGTTGCAAGCCTGCCACCTCTTCCACCACATCCTCTTGAGGTATGTATCCATGATGCAGCAACGATCACAATTTCGAAGTACCATATAATGTAATAATTTATTTATTGGTCTGACTCTTCGCAACAGAATATCCCAAATTGCTATTTGTATACTCTAAAGAAAGTGGTTCAGCAAAAATCAAGACAATTAATTAATTTTGTATTAGCAGACTACTTACTACTAAGCTTTGGTATTTATTTCTAATTACTTGTTATGTGTGAATTTTATTTCTTGTCATCCGAGATCTTATTTTTGTGGTTAATGTGTCTTTCAAACTTTGTCATGATGTTCTTTTTATTTAAGAGACCCAATGGTGTTGAATTCTACAATTATCTTTCTCAGCATGTACACACCACCTCAGCCTTCTGTCATAATGATGCAGTAGTAGCATTTTGTTTAGTTCTGTAATAAAGGTAGTTCTACCTTTTCAGTTGCAGGGGTGGGTTTTTTTGTGGTTTCTGAAGAGTGAAGTAAAAAGTTATTGAATATTTCAGCCTTCTCCATATCCTTGGTAACCAGGTCACCTGCATCCCTCTTGGGATGCAGGCCCCACATTCTCTCTTATTTTTCTTTTTTTCTTTGACATACTTGTAGAATCCTTTTCTGTTATTTTTAATGTCCCTGGCCAGATTTGACTCCATCAGGGCTTAATTGTTTCTTCAAGGCTTCATTGTTTCTTGTAGGGCATACCAAATGTAGAGTAAGCTGTTAAATTTTCATAGAAAACCAGTACCTAAGGCTATGGGGAATGCAAATAGAGAAAACCTCTGTTTTTAATTCTATGGTGTACCCTATTTGGGGGCAACTTTGTACCTCCTGCTTTGATTTCAGAGAGATTCTGCATAGGTATAGAAGTTACTGTAGACCTGCAGATCTGAACTGCAGGAAGATGATTATGTGTGTTTTTACTTTGGAGTTAACTTTTAGCATATTTAATGTAACAGAACCTCTATAACACAAGAGTTGAAGTTACCTTATGTGGTGGTGTGCCCTTTCAGACCATCAGGTTCAGGAATATACAGACCACTGGCATAAAAAGAAAGAATTAAGGTGTACTAGTCCCTCTCAGAGCCAGTGATGTTATCAAAGCTTTTCCCAGCTACACCCAGCACATTATGTAGAGGTCAGTGTGTTGGATGATAGGGGTTTGGTACTGATGTATCTGTGAAAACTGTGTAAGGTTTGACCCTCACAGTTTTCAGAATGATTATGAGGAGTGTTTATGTACGTGCTTCCCCATAGATCTCCTCACCGGCTACCCAAGGGTTCTTTTTTCTTGGAAGCTGGGTATGAGTGAGGGCTAAAGCAAGTGTTCTGAGGGAGTGGTAAAGTTTGGGGTCATTTCTGGTGAAGTATATGTAATATTGGAATTTAGAACAGATGGAAAGAGGTCTTCTATGGCACAGTTCAGCAAAATTCAAACACTTTCCATGCTGCTGTTCTGGGGAACAGTGCAGAGGAGGACATGGACCCAGTGCACCTGATGTAGAAAAATTGAAGACTGCTTTGACTGTTCATTTCCTGTTTTTCATGAGCTGGTGTTGCTCAATTTGGCATTGTTGGAAAAGCATGAGATGCTGGAGTGTTGCTTTCTAGTAGCGGTCACAGTTTAGGATGTGTTTTATCTTGCTTACTATTAAAATAAAAACAAAACCAAACAAGCTTCTAATTGGTGACTGAAAGTCAGCAGCAGTTAACGTGTATTTGTAGAGGATATCACAGTTAAAAGGGTACAGTACTATGGACTACTTTTCATTGATCAACCTCAGTAATGCATCTCTCTATCCATTTTACAAAGGCAGAATTTCCTTCTTATTCTTTCCTTCTTTTAGCAAGGAGACTTTGTTCAGGTTTCCCCAGGTTCTGGTGCAATTGCATTTGCAGTTCTGTTGGATGACAGCTCTGGGTCACCCTGTCTAATAATTACAGGATGTTAAGTTCCTTTCCTGAAATTCTACGATTTAATGCATTTCCACCCATGAGCAAATGTCCTTACTCACTTTTCATCAAAAATTAGTTTAGCTGTTTTTAGCAGAGTTTGCAAACCTCTGGATTTTCTACAATATGTGGGGTTTGTTTCTTTTAAGAAGTTCATGCTCTGATAATGGCAAATTGAATCAATAGTTCTGCAGACATGTTGGATTTTTGTCAAGGAAAGAGATTGCATTGCTTAAATATAACACAGCATGTCAGTTTGATCCATGTAAAGACTAGCTGCTTTGAGCCTTTCTCCTAGTTTTCATTTCTGTATGGATTTTAATCCTTTTGTCATAGGCCTGTGTTGCTGGGAGGGCACAGGGTGAGGAATAAAGTTAATTTTCTTGGAAGAGTAGCTGGGTGCAATGTATTGCATGGGGTAAATACTAAGTAATTGAAAGATTAGAGATGATTAGAGCTGTGGCTTATTCCGGATTCTGTATAGAGGCAGAAAACAAAAGATGTTAACTGTCAGTTTCAGGGGTAGAAAAATCTGGGGCTTTGTCTGGAAATGTACTGCTCAAAAGGCACTGAATTTGAATAGCTTAATTTATAATCCTGCGAATTGCAGCAAATTACCAGGTCATCTGCATAAGCGTGCTTATTTTCTTGAATAAAGATCTTATTAAACATAACTATAATCATAATCTGATGCTCTGTTGCAATAACAATTGAATAAAATTGAATAAGATTGAGCTAGGGCAGTGTTAGTTCATTGCAGGATTACTAAGAAACATTTTCTGAAATACTTTTATTATTGCTACTTTAGCCAATTAAAGAAGAAGTGTTTTTATTCTAGATATATTGTCATAAACAAGTTTACTTCTCAGAAGGATGGCTTTTACGATTTGGGGCCTTATTTAGTTACACTAACTGTTATGCTACTTAATTGAACTTTAAACATCATTTTGGTGACAAGTGTCACAGAGTTCTTAAGAACTTTTTTATTTATATGCTCAATAAGATTTTTATGTAATGGAAATACAACCTAAAAATGTTACTATACTCTCCTGGTGTATTCATAACATTTGTAGAGTTGGTTTTCTTTGCTTATTTTTTTTCATTTCATGGTATGTTGCTGCTCCAGTTTTGCCAGATTTTAGCATAGAACAATGCACATTTTAGGAAAATTAAAAAAAAAGGAGGGGGATTTGACAGAAGTATGGACAAATTCTTAATTGCAGTGGTTTCGCCATGAGGTGTAATGATGTTACAAGTAATTTTTTTTTTTTCAACCCAAATTGGTTTTGATATTTCAGCTTCCAGCAGAATTCTCACATCTTAACAGCTTTTGAAAAATTCTGGAGATGTGGTTGACAAAACCTAAAGTTAACAAATCAGAAACTAATAATTAGCTTGGGTTTTTTATTATTGTTCAGAAGGCTTACATTTAATTATGTATTCTGAAAGTAACAGTGTATGTGAAGCAGTCGGTGACCTGGCTGGTGAGGCTTAGGTGGGGGACTTACCTATTCTCAGAGTTACAATCAGTGTCAACAAGTGGTTTAGGTTAATGATGATCTGTTAGAATTGGTGGAATTTATTAAGAAAGTTACTAGTTTTTAAACAGCATTATGTACAAATAAAAGCATGACATCAAGAACCACAATTTTATTTGTACATACTTTTTTTTTTTTGTGCCCACTAAAATAGTATCCATTTGCTTAACCGTAAATTACTAAAGTTCTGTTGGTAAGGCTAAAGCTAGTTGTGTATCAATAGAATTTTAAATTAAAGTTTTCATTTTGTAGTCTTTATAAAATAGCAACCAACTACTGAAATTTTGTATGCCTCTTCTTACATAGAGATGTTTATTCCGGGACTTAACTCTGGTCATTGTGTATGTGTCATGTTAGTCTTAAACCACTTGGGCTATGAAACTCGATGTTTGACTAATGTGGGTAAGAGTCCCTTTTTTTAGGAGAAGGTCTAGGGAAGAGGAAGCTGAGAGAAAAATCCATGGAGGAGATGTTAGAAGTATGAAAACAGGTCTTACAGAATTACTGAGTTACCTAAATGGGCTAAGTGAGAACATCAGGCTGGTGCAAAGAGGAGGTTTGGTCTGGTCCCTCAGTGTTCAGACTTTTTCAGATGAGTTGAAATGTGGTAGTGTACTGAAATACTTTGTGTTATATGAATAGACACTTTTCATGAAGTTATGAAAATTCTCTTTTTTTTCTGGTGAACTGATAAATTGGGTGCATCAGATCTGAGTTTCGCGAAAAAAGGATGTACTTAAGAGTTACTTTCTGTTAGGTATTATTGTGGATCTGTGTTTGCTCTGCTTTGAGGTAAGTGTGAGAGCTGTTGTTAAGTGGGATGTGTATTAGTACATTAAACTCAAGTGCCTTTAATTTAAGCTAATGCTTTTGGAATGTGAGGGTAGAGCTCCCTGGGTCAGTTTGAGTGAAGGAGTTTCCCTTAGGCTGTTAGATGCTCAAGGTTGTTAAGCCCTCTACTTCTGCCTTGTGCTGATGCAATTTATTATGTAATATATGTAAAGTTTTAAACAATAACACTTTCAGGAGAGAATTTGGAGGGCGTTGGCTTTCTTTTCTATTACTGTATACTACTAACACTAATTTAAGTGTACAGATCAGTTACTCTCTATTTAATTACCTTGTCAGAGATACTGTTTTCTGATACAGCTGTGCTTGTACTTTACTTCCTAGAATTTTGAAGTGAAGAAGACTCCTGCAGTGAAGCCCTATAGTGCTGACAACTTTTCTGCTACACGTTATCACGTTTCTGAATGCTATGTGGACAGAGAAGTGGATGGAGAGCAGGTGATTCATTCCAAGTGCTTGTGATGCACGCTTCCATATAGCTTGCTTTATATTGCATACAGTGTCTGCATATCAGCAGTTCAGTTTTCTACAATTTATTTAAAAATACGAGCTTGTATAAAGCTACCATGACACAACTTGCTAATTAGATGGGGAAATTGGTAAGGCCTGTTATGTGCTTGATCACTTCTGGCATCACACCTGACAGTCCCACGTGAACACACCTCTGTAAGGAGATGAGGTCCTGAACCCATAGTTACAGTTGCTCTTTTTTTCTTTTCCCCTCTCTTTGTCTGTGTGCTCCCATCTTTACCTTGTATTTGTGTTCACATGTTCATGCAGTCGGAATTAGCTTGTCAGAATGGCAAAATAATTTGGGGAAAAAAGAACAATGAATAAATTTTTGCCATATGGGAAAGTTTACTCAAGAAATACACTCTCAATTGTTTATTTTTGTGATCATTTTCTTCAGTGAATGACGTTTTAGGTTTTCTTCACATTTAAAGGACTAGCTAGGCCTAAGCAGTAAGAGGAGATACTGTAGACTGCTCAGTTTTGTCATGGAGAATTCCCAAATGTTAAGTCTTTATAGCCTTGCTTATATGCGGTGACTTTTTTTTTACTGAAGCATTTCTTAATTTTCACATGTTCATAAGTTTTTGGTTTGTTCTTTTTTCTTATTTACAAATTGTGGGTTGTTTCTGATTTTCCAAATGAGAAAATAAAAATCCAGAAGCACTTTTTATTTGGTTTTGCCTTTGTTTAAAACAAAACCATCAGGATAGGTGTAGTCAATCTGTAATATTAACTGCATTATTCATTTTACCTTGTATTGTAGGAAAAATCACAACTCTGCTATAAAAAAAAAATCATACAAATGGTTGTCTGTAGTAGAGCTTGAAACTATAACATTTTGACACCTACGCTTACAGAATACATAAATGTGAATTATTTTTTTATATGTAAAAATATTTTGATCTCCCTTGGAACCAAGAATTGTAAACCTTAAAGGGTGTTCCTATGGCTTGGTATGTTTTTAATTGCTTTTGCTGCAGAATTATTCATTTCTTTATTGTTACATATGTTTTAAACTACCACAAAGAACTTCAGGGACTAAACTATTGATTGACTGCCAGCCAGATGCTCGGTTAGCTGCTGCTGAAGAAGGGAAACGGTTGGAGGAACTACACAGAGAGATAGAGAGGGAGAGAAGAGAGCGGGTTGAAAAGGCATATCTAAGAGGAAGTCATGCCTTGAAGAAGGTCCATTTGGCTCAGGTAGGCAAAGTAGTAGTGCTTTAAAAGCCATCAAACTGTTTGCTTATGTTGGCCCTCTGAAGGAGAGAGAATGAAAGAACATCCTTTTAATTTTTGTTATCTTAATGTTTGAGCTATTAACCAATTGGTAATAATCAAGCTCTACTTTTCCATGTGAGCTGTAGTTGGAGTTAATTGTTCTGTACTGCAGGGGGAAAACCAGTTTATTTTTAAGAAGGGATCAGTTTATTTTTCTTTTTTTTGAAAACCTTTCAAAGTTTTTACTTAATACTGAAGTTTTGTTAATATATAAGTCTGGAAATACTGGAATTGGTTTTATTAAGAAGTAAATGCTTAACTATAGAGAAAGGTCTTTGTAGCTAGAAGTATGCTCTGAAATTTGTTTTACTGTCTGTTACTCTCACAGGTATTTTTGGAGGTTATAAATAGAAAAAAGTTCCCAATTTTGATTGATGATTGGTCATGAATGAGTAACCTAATTAAAATGTGGCACTGTGGAAATATTACTGATGCTCTTTAAGTTAACGGGGAGGGGAACACAAAAAAACCCAACCAAACTTTAGAGAGCTTCTTTTCAATAGCTTTCATATATGAAGATATTGTGGAAAGAGTATTTAGTTCACATATTAAAAAGTAGCAATTGCTGAAGTATAACAAAGTACTGAAATACTAACAAAGTACTTGCCAAATGAAGTACTTGTTTACCTTGTGAAATGGAAGATTTAATTCTGTTGAGGAAAGTCAGCCTAGAGGTTACAGTCTGATCCTTTATTTAACATTAGATCTAGGTAGTATTGATGAATTGAGTTTAAAGGTCAGATAGGGCCTTCTCATGAGGAAGCACCTTCTCCCTAGAATAAAATTAACTTCAAACATTAAGGTTTAGACAAACTTTGTGGTGACCAAATGGAAGTATTTTATCAGTCCTGAAATATGGCTGTCTGAATGCGAGCACTAAATGTTTGTTATCCCTCCTTTATACTTGAAGGACAGGGAAAGACTACTGAAGGAACTTGAGCAAATGCAGAATATGGATCGGAGGCGCAGAAGACAGATTGTAGCACAGATGCCACCCCAAGTTTTTGTGCCACCATACAAACGCATGGAAATGAAAGAAGAATGGCAGAGGGAATTGGAGTTTGCATTTGAAGATATGTACACTGAAGACAGGAGTAAGTAACTTGTTGGAGGTTGCTGAACCGGGTAGCCCAGCAGAGGAGAGGCTGGTGCAGTTGTGTTCCCAGGTCCACTTCTAGCAAGGCTCTGTGTGTGTTCACAGTAGGCACACACATGAACAGGCTTTCAGTACACATACACATTGCTGGCCACACGGGACAACACAGAAAACGCAGCACTTGTATTTAAGACAAATAGCACAAATGACCTTATCCTGCTCACTACTCCATCTGATCAGGATGAAGGCCTGCTAGGGGGATGTATATCTGTATGTACACTATGGATCCCTCCAGCAGTTGCTTGTAGACAGTCTACCCAGTAGTTGTACCCTGTATGCCAGGACACCACCTCTCACACTGTGGATCCCCCAGTAACATGTCTTAGACATTCAGTCTACTCAGTAATTCATGCTGGACCCTGTAGCCTTCCAGTTACCGCACATGGCCGTATAGGCACTGATGTGCCTGAGTGTACACTATGGTTCGCTCAGAAGTGGCTTTAGACACTCACTTTACCTAGCAACTGGTCCTCAATCAGTCTTACCAGTTGCTGGTTTATGGGCATAGGAACGCCCAAGGCCTGCTGCTGCAGGCATACAAAGGAAAACTGAGTTAGAATCAATTTTAAATGATTTACCCAGAGTAGAGTTACAGAAGGGTAAGGAAGACTGTTCAGTTGACTCATCACATTTAGAATGAACTCCCTAGATTTCTAAACTCCTTCTCAGAAAGGAGTCTAGGTGCAGCTGGATTCAGTTTTGGTCTCAGACTTGGGCAGCAGTTTATATCTAACAAAATTAGCTGCATGGATTTCATGAGACATTCTTTCAGCTTGCTGTCAAACTTACCTTACTGTCTAGTGTTAGTTCACTCTGAAATTGAAAATCCTGGCTTTCCCAGAGCAGACTTAGGCATCAAATCTTACATATATTAAAAAAAAAACCAAAACGAAACAAAAAAAAAACCAAAAACAAACAAACAACCAAAACCAATCACCACTGACAAATAAAAACAAACCCAACCAAAACACCAACTTTATAATAGAGTAGTACAACAGCAGGATCATCTCAAGCTGGGTACCTTCAGGAAGGGATGGATGAACTTGAACAAAGAAATCCCTGGGCAATTATATCCTTACAGACTATTCACACACTCACCACCCCCCATTCTCCAACCTCCCCACAGACTTGACACTGTCTTTGTGCACCCTTTGATCCAATAGTGATTCTGGTCTGACATCTGGTGACTACGTATTGAATTCCATCACTGACTCCACACAGGCCATTATCTTGTTTAGTTACAGCTGATGCTTATGGCTGTAGCCTGGAAACCACCTTATCTCAGTCTGTTTTGTCTCTGGAGGCCCTGTTTTGCTGAAGTACAAGTTGAGCAAATCTAGGTGAAACCTTACAGGTTGTGGCCTAAGGCTTCAGCAAATCTAGCTACTCGCGCGAAGTAAAGCTAAGCGAACAGGATACTAAATTGCATATTATAATTCAAAGTGATTCATTCTATTAAACTCATTTAAGCCAAAAGACTAGTATCTCTTAATATTGAGAGATGTGCCTGCTCAAGGAGAGAGTCACCTAGCATGCAGTCCAGTTGCTGTCCAGGGAGAATTCGAATTGGGCTCATCCAACAATCTGTTGTCGGTAAAATATCCTGTTGCTTCAGGGAGCAACCTTGAGAGGCATTGCAGCTCAGGGGGAGATCACCACTTTGCAGCCACACTGCCTAGCAGAGAAAGCTCAGTCGTCGCTTCTTAGGCTCTTCTATTTATGGGATAAAGTGGTTGGCTCATAGTCAAACAGCTTACTATGGGAGAGGTATCCATGTGACTGCTTAGCTTATTGGTGTTTCATATTCATGTGGATCAGTGTTCACTGTGCTCTGCTCCTCTGTGGTTTCCATGAGGAGTTCTTGACCCAGTAGCAGCTATTCCTTTGGAGCCTGTACAAACTATTGTATGTTTGGTTAGGGAAGGTCGAATGCATCCATCGCACCCTGTGAACAGCCAGAGCAGGATGTGTCTTTTCCCTGATGAAGTTACTGGCATCCTGTGTGTAATATTTTCTGTGTGCTACTTTTTGTGTAAAGATGAGCCTTTCTCCACATAAAGTTGTGTTTTCAAAGACATAGCATGTTCTAGTGGAAAACACTGTAGAATTTCTGAATTAATAGATGGCTAATGATCTAAACAATTTTGAGTCTTCTATTTTGGATAAAAAATAGGTGGATTAAATCTGTTGTGAAATAACCTATTTGTATGATGATGTAGTCTTACTGTGGTGTTTGCTTCTTATTCAACTGGTCATTTTATGTGATTTTGTTCCTTTAATTAGAAATTCAAGGAGACCTGGTTCTGCAGTTTGAGCCACAACCTTTGCCAGCTCCTTCTGACAGATCTCAAGATAATGATCTTGATATCTCTTTGGAGCAAGAATCTGCTTGTGAAACTCAACCAGAATCTGCTTGTGATACTCAGCAAGAATCTGGACGGGTGATAGAGGAAGTCCCCAGTGAATCACGAAGTAAAGCTTTTAAACTTTACATTTAACTTTTTGCTTTTATAGTAGAAGAGATTTATTTTACACATTCTGTGTAAAATCACATTCTGTGATTTTAATGTATCAAATAAATTAACTTTATTATTGACTAAAATATCTTAAGTACTAAAATTCTTTAATGCCTGTGAATTATTTCAGTATCAAGTGGTTCATGATGTTTATCATGGATTATAACACTCTAAAGATTATGAATTAAAAAAATATAAAGGTGTTTTTCTAATATACTTCTGTTCATTAGTGTACTGAGAATAATTTTAATTGTTGTGAGTGACACTGTTAATAGCCATAATTATTGTTACATAACAACTGTAAATTATGGAGTGATGCTGGTATGTGAACTTAAATATTTTTAATTTTGTGTTTTCAAACATTTCAAAGTTAAAGCTTTATGTTGCATGGAAGTCTATTTATTGTGTGTCTTTTATGTTCAGGTTTGTGATCAAGTTGCTCCATATTGTGAGTAGGCTGCCAAAACAGTTGCATGGATATATGTGTGTTTCCTCTTTGCTTGTGGCATGTAGAGGATAATGTGATGTGATCAAGAAGTGTGTTAGTGAACTTTATTTACTACTTGTATGAGTGTTTCTGCCTCATCCGTTTGCTGGCACAATCTGCTTTTTGGTCTGTGATGCATTGTATTGCCAGAGTGAATAGGAAGGAAAGGACAGAAACATTCAGGCAGGCCCCTGCATATTTCTACAACAGTACAGTCTAGGAATTGTCTGACTGTGAAACTCTACGACTAGATTAGGTCTCCTTTTAAAGCAGAGCTAAATCACTGCTGATCTCTTGCAGGCAAGAGAAAATATTGTTAAGTTTTTAAACTTGATAATATACCTGAGCTTTTTGTCCAACTGTGTAAGATGTTGAGGAAAAGTAAGAAAAAAATACCCCAACCCAACCAAACTATTTGGGTTTTGTGTTTTTTTGTTTGGTTGGTTGTTTTGTTTTTTTGATGAAAGGATATTAATTACCCAGAAGTCTTAATGTTATATATTCTTTATAGATCATGAAGAAGCAAAAACTCGCCAACCTCAGTCAAAAATTGCTTTAAAGAAATTGCTGAACAAAATTAGAAGCCAAAAAGAGGAGTGGACATCAAAAAGTGAGAAAGAGATTCAAAGTGAAATCGAAACTATTGAATCAGGCACAATTGCTAGTGAAGAGAGACCATCATGTGATTTAGAACATAACTATGAGCAACAGAAAAATACAGTATGTGATGCCAAAGGTACGTGGTACATACTTGCATCAAAATTTGTTGTGTAGGAGAGAAAAGACTTGTAAGGGTGGACTGTAACAAAGCTGGTTAATGAATTTTCAGTGGTAGTGTTTTGTCTTGTTGCCAGGAAGTACAATTCTCCTATCTTTATCTACAGAGCATTGTGATTTTGCTGAAACCACAATTAGAATACGTTTTTGCTCTTATGTTCAACTTGACTATTAAGATCTTGTGGAGAAAAGATGTCCAAAACATCTTTGTATCTTTTCACTTTCACCCAAATTGTTGTCACACTTGGTGTTGTCACGCTTTATTTAGTAGGTGTTTGCTTCCAGGAGTGGAATTCTCAGTACAAAATCTGTTGTTGAAGTTCTGTACCTGTTGAACTGGAAAAGCCAGATTCTTCAGAGATTCACAGCTAGAAATGCAGAAGACAAGCATGAGCTGAAGTCTCTGAACTCATGTCTTGTTCTTTTTTATTTCTGCTGCTGAGCCTTTTTGTAAACCTGGAATTTATAGCAATTTGACATTGCATTTTGTTTGGTAGCCAAATCATTTTGGGGTTAATTCCCATTCCTATCTTTTGTGCTGTTTTGGTTATGCTGAATGTTTTGGTTAGGTGAATTTGTATGTGAAGTGGGATTTCTGAAGTATTAAAGTGATGAAGTTGTTCTGGGTTTGTTGGTTTGGGGTTTTTTTCTTTCATAGGATGCTTGTTTTTCTTAAACAAGATTAAGTGATTTAGTTCAATTGTATACACTGATACAGCAGTGTAATGCCTGGGGATTAGAGAGGGCAGCACAAGTGAAAACATCCCTCTGGGGAAAATGCTGCTTCTTGAAGCTGATAATGCAGCATACAGACTTGCTTTTTGTGCAACAACCAAATTCTAGATCATTGGCTCAAAGAGTGCCAGTTTTAGGCACTCTTTTAGGTGTGCTTTTTATTCCTCAGGATGATCTTGCTATTCGGCTACCGAGTAATCCAGGTAGAAGCAATCTTCAGTCCTGATGGAGCTGGGCCATTACTGTATATTCAAGAAAGATACATGATAAAGGACCATTAAAGGCTTAAATAACACAAAACCCTGATTTTTCCAGCTTACGGAGGGAGATGGGCAGAGTAGTGGGATGGAGATGGTATTTTTTTCAAGAGCAGTGTATACATTTTGTTTAGAGAGATAGAGGGAAAGTGTCAAGCAAGATGTAAGGAAGATCTAATGCTCTTTCTAACTGCAATTACACTTAATATGTATATTCTAGACACTGTGAAAATCTTGGAGAATACAGTTGCAGCTGAAAATGTGGTTTTAATCCATCCTCAAGAACAAGCAGCTAAAATTAGACTAGAAGAGGAGAGGCAAAAGTGGGTAAGTGTGTGTGTACTTATTCCTGTCTTAATTATGGCGTAAAAACCCAGATTTTACAGAAGACTTTGAAATGCTTTGGGTTAACAGCAGCCATAGAGCCTTTTAACATGCTTGTAACACTTAAACTTTAATGTTTTCAATACTTAGCATTTGTGTATTTTAAAAAATTGCTAAGATCTATCTGGAATTTAGAATACAGTGGAAAACCTCAGTTTCTTAAAATCTAACAAGTTCCTATGATTGAATGAGAATCCAAATTATAGATCAGTACCTTTGCTTTAAGGACGACGTAGTGAACAGTCACAATTCTGAAAACTTTACTAATCGTGTGTAAGAACATAGGAAGCGCTGTAGGGTTGTGTTTAGAGTGACAGGAAAAGCTTGCAAAACTCGAGTGTTGTTTCAGTTAACTAGGAAGCATAGGCAGACAGTCTTTTATGCCTATGTGTTATAAATTTACTATATTTAGAAAATAATAGCTTTGTGTATCATGTCATTATAGGTGTTGTGTATACTTTTCATTGTATTTTCATTTTTGTTCCATCCATGGAGACCTACCAGCTATTACATGGTGGTTTGTCAATTTAGAAAATTAAAAGCATGAAATTGGAGTCTTAGTGCAGCCTTAAATTGTAGATTTAAAGTTCAGAAATCCAGTAAACAAAAAAAAATTAAAAATGGTATTGTTTTGGTTAAAAAAAGGAGAAAAAAAAAAAAAGAGGAACAAAAAAGGGGGTGGGGGGCAGAGAACAAGAAGATAAAGATAAGTAGATCCTTTGTTGAATGGTGGTTACTTTTCTCCCAATTAGCAGCAGATACGCCTGGGCAGATGCAGTGTTGATAGTACCTTTTCTCAGGTCTAGCTTTTTCTCTGGCTACTCTTCCTGACAATCCCTCCTCAGACTGTCTCATTAAAGGCTGTTGTCCAGTTCATCTTTGCCCGTACTTTGAAATTTTTCCTCTGCTTCAATTCTAAAAGTGTATATGCTGTTGCTACATGTGGATCAAAGTAATTTGTAGCTGGTAGGTACATGGAAAGAGAATAAAAGTAAACAAACCACTTCAGATATTTATGGAGTGCTCTTAAAGTGGATATACGTTAGTGATTTCAGAGGCTCTGTAAGGCTTGAATTAACATTTAGATGTGTTTGAACTCTTCATGAAAAGCTCTATAAAATGCGAAGTAGATTTCTGAATTCAGTTTAAGGACTTATTTTGCAGTCTCTGGAAAACAATGATGTATCTTGAATGGTTAGATTCTTATTTTATCCATTCTGTTAATTTGAGAACAGGTAATAGTGTGATTGTAAATGGATTCAGGGACTATTAGAAACATCTAGCCAGTAAAACAAAATTCTTTTTATAAACTTTTGAAACTGTTTTTACAAGGCCTCTTACAATTCAGAAATGCCTGCCATAAGCAATAAAATACCTGCTGTAAGTTAGAGCAAGAGTTTTGTGTATGGTGCTGTGTAAGGGGTCTTTGATTTCTTTGTATTTCTGTTCTGGAGATTTGTGCTCATTTTTTCTTCTCAATAGTACAAGCAAATAGAACAACAGAAACGGGAGCAGCTGGCCTTGCTTAAACAAATTGAAGAAGAGAGAACACGTTTAGAAGCTGATTTTCTGAAGATCCAAATGCAAACCTGTTTGGAGGAGGCTAAGAAAAAAAAAGAGGAGGAGGAAGAACAAGGTCAGCTGGTGCAAAGCCACGGTGTTTCTTCTACAGATCAGCAGAACTGTGGAGACAGATCAGCAGAAGTGGAACATGAGGTGAACAATTGTAAAACACCTGTGTTTGTTTTAAAGTTTTCCTTTATATAAAAATAAAGAGCACCACTTGCCAATTTAAAGATATATTAGGATAACTGATTCCTACTTTTTAGGCTATGAATCAGAATTTTATACATTGTTTATACTTTGTTTTGTCTACTGTAGAAGCTTCTATTTCACATGGTATCACAAGACTTTGAATATTGGATTGTCTTTGCATAGTCTCAGGGACAGCATGCCTGTTAGTAGAATCTGATTAGAGTAATATAATAGTTATACATGCACACATTATCCTTTCACAAGAAGGAAAAAAAAAATATCTGGTGAGGGAGAAGGAAAAAAACCCCATCTCTGTTTTTGTCTCTCTAAATCTCAAAGATACATAAAGGAGTAGAATTTATTGAAGATATTAAAAGAAAGTTTGGTGTTTGTGTTTTTTTTTTTTTCTTCCTACATCTTGAATCATTTGTACAACTTGTACTCTTCTGAGACTCTGACTGCCTTGAAAATGCAGCTCCCCAAGTTTGCTATGTGGTACACTTACCTTTTGAAGCTAAGCTGCTGCAAGCATCATTGAGGGTGTGTGCTTGACTTGCCAAGAGAGACTGTAGCTGTAGGCCATCTGTTCCAGAAACTGCTTTTGTTTCATTGCCACAGGCTGAAATCTCAAAAGATTTCAAATGATGGTACAGGGTATCTCCTGTAAACTTAGGAGAGAGAACATACAGCTTAAAGTTGTTGCTTTAATATTTTTCTGTGAGTTGTTTGTATATGTGCACTTAAAATTACGTTATTTTGATTAGACTGAAAATACTACTTTGTCAGAAACCAGGAGTCCTAGAGAAGACAGCCATTTACAGCTGATTCATAATTATCAACAACGCCTTCTACAGCAAAATAGGTAAAATTTGGTATGAAATACCTGTTTCAAAATAATTTTAATTGTTTTGATTGAATTGATGCTTATCTTTTCATCACTCTGGAAAGATTGATGGCTTTGTTCTGTTCAGGCTACACAGACAGACCATTGAAGAAGCTAGAAAGCATTTACAGGAGTATCAGAATAAACTGAAGCAACGATACTTACCTGCTTCTACAACACCTCCGAGCTCTGTGGAAACAAAATCACTTAATTTAAAGCCTGCCTCAGAACCACTGCTGCAGAGGCAAGGATTGCAACCAGCACAGTACCAGTCATCTGAACAAGCTCAAGCACAGGAGTACGTACAGTCGCTACCTGTGTTTTCAGGAACATTGTGTATGTTGGAAAAACCACCTTCACAGAAACGGGAAGAGCCAATGCTTAAAGTTTGTCCTGGCAGACATGAGCAGTTTTTAGAAGTGTCAAAATTGAAGCATGGAGAGTTTCACTTGCCATGTGCCTGTCCTTCACAGGAGCAAGTAGGAATGTTTGAAACCTCCAATAATCATGTCAGAGAGCCATCTCAATTCCAGCTACCATCGGGATTAGTCATGAAAAATGTCACTGCAGGAAGAACACAACCAGAAGTACGTGTACAGCATGTTAAATTTGTTTTTCCCACACCAGATTCCTCTGAGCTGTCAGAAACCATTAAAGAGTCATCTCAGAAGGTCTCTAACCATCAAACAGAGTCAGAAGCTGAAGAGCAGACCTCATGGGTTAAGACACCCCTCATGCCAGCAACAAAGAGATCTTGTATAGTTCAGGCAGCCTCAGCTGATTCTTTGGCATATCAGCAGACATCTGCAGAAAGCACCATCAAAACAAGCCTTGAACAACCCCTCTATCTTTCTGAACCTGTGACTTTGCCTCATGAAGAATCAAAAGCCCAAGGTGTTAAGGAGTTCTTGATAACAAAACTGGGAGATGCATCTTTCTTAAATTACTCTAATATAGTGAATTTAAGGGACAGAGTGTTAGCCTCATCAGAAAGCATCCAAGCTCAACAAAAGTATTTGAAAGAATTGCAAGAGCAGCTAGATGCACAAAGAGAAGCTCTTCTTTCTAGGCAGAAAGTACAAGAACAACTACTTTTACAGAAGCAAGATAAATTGAAGGAACAGATGCAGAGGCAGCAAGAGGCTTTGAAAGAGTTTCTTAGCAAGCAGGTAAGCTTTAGAAATGCTTTGCATGGTGAGTCATCTAGCAGGTGATCAAACTTAAGAGTGAATGCTACCAGTTAGTGAAGTATCCCATAGAGTGATGATAGGTGATTTACCACAATGACAATTTTAATGAGGACTTGTGATGTGTAATCAGTAGTTCTTCTCTGTAAGCCTCAAGAGCGCTGTTTTATTCAGTCTAGTAGTAGTAGTGTGAACTTCTGTACTTAGTCTCTGAACATAATGCCTACTGAAATAGTTATGTCTGAAATATCTGTGGGTATGGTTTTCTTCAGCTCTAGAAATACAGCCATATGTGTAAAACAGCTCTTGTGTTAAAGTACTAAAGCTCTGAACTGTCAGAAACAATGCACTTTAGAGATCTTTTGAGATGACTCTTTAACCATCAGAGTCAGAAGCTGAAGAGCAGCCCTCATGGGTTAAGACACCCCTCATGCCAGCAACAGAGATCTCATAAAGTTTAGGCAGCCTCAGCTGATTGAAAGAACAATGTAAGCATTTTCAATAGATTATTTTTTTTTAAAATGTGTGTCTTTATGTGTACCCGTTAGAACATTACACTGTTTCTGGGTAACAGAATTAAAATCCAAGTTGATTTTTGAGTTTCTAAAGAAGCTCTCTTTCTTCCACCCCCCTCTCCCCCTTACTGTTGTGTTGTTTTTTGTTGTGGTTTGTTGTTGTTCTGGTTTTTGTTTTATTTGTTTGTTTTTTATTCATTTGTGGTTGGTTGTTTTTTCTTGTTAACAGAAGCTGCCTTAGAAAAATCACTGTTCCCTAGAGTCCCTGTCTCTTTCTTTTGCTGTTTCCAAGCAGCTAAAATTCCTGAATTCAAGAGCTGAAAAACTAAAAAGTAGACTTTTCAGGAATTGTTCCTGTTAAAAATGCTGAGTATTCTGATCTCATCTAAGAAAGGCCTTGAAAATGTAAATACTGATGCTTTTATCACATTAGTTATGTAAAATATGTATATGTCAAAATGTTTTTATAAGCTAAGCAATTATGTCTAGTATCTTGCATACTTGAACTACTTTCTCAAAGAACTTAATGTTGTCCTCCATGGACACACACGGGAAAATGTCAGTTTGGTAAGAGAGCATAATCTACTCAGCTATTTAACCCATCCCTCTGCCAGACCCCCAAGGTGAGACATATCCGCGCCAATGAAGATACAACAGAGGCACCAAAGCCTGACTGGATTAATAGAACCGACTTTTTCCAAATCTCTGAAAACTACCAGGAAGAGAATTGTCGCAGGAGTAAATTTCATGGAAGTGAAATGATTTCCCAGTGCACTGGTCCAGCTGAGCAAACTGGTAAGGCTGTGTAGTATTTTTAATTATATATTTTCTCATTTTGCAGCTGAGATGGAGTTCTCTTCCATCTCCCCAAGTTGATTTGAGATATATCTATCTAGATAGGTAGATAGATATATTGCAACACTTAAAATTTTCTTTACAGAACATCTTGAGAGAATTGTATGTAAAGAGCAGAAAAAGAAACGTTCCAAACCACCTGTGACAAAAGTCAAATTAGGGTTTGATTTGGAACAACATGAACTTAGTGCTATACCAGAGGCAGACACACTGAAGAGTTGCAACACTTCTTTTGCAGGTAAAATAGATTTTTATATCCATACATATATATGAAATAAATGCTGCTGTTCCTGAGATATACAGATCGGAGGAAATTAATCTTTTCTGAAGAGTATTTGAGATGCTTGATTATCAAACAATAGCTGATACCATTGCCTCTTTAAGGTATAATTCATATACTAGCAAGTGAGTTATAGTTGAGGAAAGCTGCTCCCGTCAGTGTCTCTCTAGAAAAATGTAACCGAAAAAAAAATCACCAAGAAAAGAAAATTCATTGTAACTCCATGACTGAAGTTCCCTGTTGATTTTTCTGTTGGCCAGGGTCTGTGTTAATAGACAATTGTACAATAATTTTAAAAAGAACCATCAGAGTTGATAGGTGGTGCTTAAAGGTTTAGTTTTTGGGCATGCCAAGAAAGTGAGTGTGAAAGATTTCACAAAAGGAGTTTCTGCAGAAAATTTTAGACCATCTTTTTGTTTCCATGGTTTGGTTGTTTGGGGATGGTTGGTTTGTTTGTTTGGGGATGGTTGGTTTGTTTGTTTGGGGATGGTTGGTTTGTTTGTTTGGGGATGGTTGGTTTGTTTGTTTGGGGATGGTTGGTTTGTTTGTTTGGGGATGGTTGGTTTGTTTGTTTGGGGATGGTTGGTTTGTTTGTTTGGGGATGGTTGGTTTGTTTGTTTGGGGATGGTTGGTTTGTTTGTTTGGGGATGGTTGGTTTGTTTGTTTGGGGATGGTTGGTTTGTTTGTTTGGGGATGGTTGGTTTGTTTGTTTGNCTCAAGTACAAGACACAAACATTTCGGACTGCAACTGCAAAAATCAATTTCCCTTTTTGAAGTACATTTGTTACAGTCTGGGTGCAATGCTTTGTGACTCTCTGTAAGAAAAATTAATTAACAGGTACAACAAACCAGTGTTTTCTAAATGTAGAGGGTTTTTTTTTTTCCTCTCCTAGCTAACATTTAATGCCTGTTTTACAAAAGTCTTAATGTTGTGCCAGTGTTTCTAAAAGGGCTAAGCAGAACAATTTGAGTAGCTATAGTCCTGTC
This sequence comes from Chloroceryle aenea, assembly GCA_013399075.1. Classification (NCBI taxonomy): domain Eukaryota; kingdom Metazoa; phylum Chordata; class Aves; order Coraciiformes; family Cerylidae; genus Chloroceryle; species Chloroceryle aenea. The sequence goes on from VWZY01010820.1 coordinate 170,506, forward strand.
AGGCTCGCATTCATCTTGAGCAAAATAATGAAACGGCTGATATGGGACATTTTTTTTACTTAAAGAAAATGAATGCATTAGATTATGTAGAATAATTGGTTTTGGACCAGTTTGGTATCTTGATTAGACAATAGATTTGTTGGTGATTTTTTGATTTAAAGAATGAATTTATGTTCTCAAAGGCACTTGGTGGAGTGTTACACATCTTAATTTCAGAAATATTTTTTAAAAATACTATCTGGTGGAATTCTAGAGTAGGGAATACTAACTCTGCTGTGTAATCCCCTTATGATCATGTGATTTATTCCTATATCTAACCATTGGTCATGGTAGGGTAAAAAGTTGAATTTGAGATTTTATTGGATTGGGTGGCTAAAAGGGGCTGTTGTGTGAGCTGAGTTGGGGAGAAAAGAAATCTAAGCAGGAGCACAGGAGTTTTATATTGCGTCTAGATTTGGGAAAAACCTGAAAGTTTTGGTGGATTTGCTATGTAGAAAATGTAATTTGATTTTTTTTTTAAGAAATATTTTGAGTTAGGAATTATACAGGTGACTTCTCAAAAGATAATCTTTCAACCTGCATTATCTATAGACTGTGTAATGCAGAGGTTTTTCCTGATGTGATACGGTGATCTTTATTAAAAAGGAGTGCTGTGAGTTCAGCAAGTTATTTCTGTGGAATGTGCATCATGGTGTTTTCCGTGAAGTGCAAACCACTGTGTTTCTGTACCTAAACTGATTACAAATGTTTCTAATTCAGACAGAACAGGGTCTGTTGAGCAAGACTCTTCTCCCATTTCAACCATTGGAGAGTTTGCATGTGTGAAGTGTTACAGTCATGCTCTTTGTGAAGAAGGCAGGCTGCCTTCCAGCGTAACAAACTGCAAGGAACAAATGTCTCATGGAAGTCCAAGGCAAAGCAAACAGTCAAGTAGATTATTACGAGAGGTGCTGCTGATGACTGCTGAAAACTCACATGAGTCAGGTGAGGAAATCCTCCTCTTCTGAGGGATTATGTGAATACTGTTCAGCACTGCTAATGTTACTGTTGTTTATTTGTAGCATATGACCTGACTTGGTTTTATATTGTCTTCGCTTAGTGCTTTCTTGTTCAGTGTTCTGTCTTTGAAATAGCACCCTAAAATAATTGCTACTATTTTACTGCAATTTCTCTTGGGAGAAAAAAAACCAAAACAACCAAAACGCATTCTGGATATTACAGACCTAGGTTTTTAATACCAATTCTTTGTCACAGTGGGGTGGCTAGGAGGTTAAAATATGGAAGTCCCATGTCAATGTCAGGAAGCTGCAAGGAAAAAACCTTGCAGTATTATTTTGGAGGGAGAAAAGAATAATGAAAACCCAACCATTGATTCACCAAATGATTTTTTTTTTTAAGGATATTGATGTAATAAAGTCATGAGATATGAGCATGTTATATTTTTAATTAGATAAGTTTGCTTTATAGCATGAAATTGCTGCTGTTCACCCCCTTTATTAATATCATAAGAACAATGTAGGTTATTACAGTATAGTAATGAAATCTGTAGCATAGCTCTCCACAGAATTTATAAATATAAGAGAGTATTAAATGCTTGAATCTCATCTCGTATGTATCCTAAATTACTATCTGTCATGCTGATCTCCTTTAAAATAAAATAAATTATTTCAGAAGAATATCTGATCCTAATGTAAAGATATCAAGAAATGAAGATTTCTTTGGTAGCTTGTTCCAGCATTTAGTTTTTTATCAAAATATAACATAAATGATCTGTTTCCAGTTTCTGAATGTCTGACAGCCATTCCTAGCTATTGCTTCTTGTTGTTACTTTCTCCAAGTTTAGAAATCTTTTGTACTGTGCATTTTGTGGGTTTTTTTTTTTTTGTTTGGCTGGTTTTGCGGTGCTGGTTTTTTTTTTGTGTTGTGTGTTTGTTTGTTTGTTTGGTGTGTGTGTGTGTTTGTTTTTTCTTTTATTCCTATGGAAATATTCAAATATCAAGGGATTATACCAATTCAAGGAATTTTCTTCAAGGCCTTGCTCATTTTCAAGATCCTGTTTCCTGTATTCTGCTTTAAAGAAAAGGAACAGACTTCTGTAGTGTATGTGGACTCAGTCATGCTACTGCCACATCCAGCCAAGTAGCTTGTTGCCACCTTATTCTACTCAAACCTTCAAAGTTCTTTTTCCTGTTCACAGGAAAAAATGCAGACCTATGTCACATACTTGTAGAAAAGGGATCAGAAACCACTGTTCTGTGCTTTTAGATTTATAATTTTATCTATATTGAAACAGTGTTGTTTAACAGACAGATTTGCAGGCAGTTGAGGAATATTTTTGCTGTTGCAATGCTACTGCAGTTCTTTACTGTTTTTCAATCCTTCTTATTATTTGCAAATTCTGTTCCCAGCAGCTCTGTTCACTAATCAATCAAAATATCATAAGTGTTCAGGATCAAGCCTGCTTAAAATTCACTGGAGAATTTGTGAATGTGGAGGGAAAAGAAGCCATTTGAGAATTTCTTTACCCTTTATTTTGAGATCGGTCAGCTCGCAAATAACGTAATAACCTATTCTTAATTCAGTTTCTATGTTTTTATTCCAAATAAATACATTTTAGATGTATTTCCTTTCATGGTTTGTACTTTTTCCTGGAAGACTACTGTATGAGAGTGGTTATAGGAAACCTTAATTTTTTTTTTTTTTAATTCCACCCCCCCACACCACTTACAGTGAAATGAGTTTCACTACGTTTCGTACAGATTGAAGTATCACATCATTGGTGTTGTTTCCTTTTAGTGGTCAGGTATTTAGGTGTTTTTATTCTTGTAGGTATGGTTGGACTCGCTGATCTACAAGGTCCTTTCCAAACACAATTATTCTGTGATTCTGTGATCATATAGATGCTTCACTGGTGCTTCTTCACAGAGGAAGCTGCTCCCCCCCTTTTTTTCCTGTAGTAGGAAAAATGGAACTGCTAGACTCCAACTTCCAGTAAGAAATTAAGTTTCAGCGTATACAAGGTTCAAACACTGGAGTCATAAAATGTTACAAGATCTGCCAAGCCCTATAAATGTTGGGGATTTGAAATGTGTCTGTTACAAGCAGCCCTTGTGGAGATGGGAGAAAACCTAGCTACTTCACTTCTGCCATTTAATTTCAGTTTGATATTTAGCACTTCTTTCTTTAAGTATTTTTATTTCCATTAATAATTGAGTTGTTCATTGGCAATTAATTTACAGGCTTAGAATAGTCAAACTTTGAAGGTGTTTGTCAGCACTAGATATAGAAATTACAGTTTTTTAGTGCTGCCATGGTGCTGCTTTTACACAGACACTGGTCTTACTTATTTTTATGTGTAAGAGCATTATGGCGAAGGAGATTCAGTTCCACAGTCATTGTCATGCTGTAATTCAGTGATCTATTTATTTATTTATCCCCTGATACACTTAGAATGTCCATTTTTCTTTGTAATCACTGTAATGGTAGAGGACAAAAGATCCCCCCCACCTCTGCTAAAGGATTGCAGTAACATTAACAAAGCCATGTTTCATTCTGCAAAGCCAGAGCATGAATTTCTAGCTCTTCCTGAGTGTTCTGCAGAGAGCAGTTATGCTAATTGGAGATTTTAGGAAGGCTGGTCAAGGAGAATCACTGGTTGCCAATTCAATTGGTGGTCCAGTGGAGGAGAAAGTATGTTGTAAGTGAGAAGAAAGTGTTAAGTACGGGATAAATCAGTGCCCTAATAGTGAGAACAGCAGCAGTAGAATATTAGTGCCATCTGGTGTTCAAACAAAAAAAGAATTGCTATCTATGAACTCAAAAGGTGCGTTCTGTTCCTTACTGCTTCTTATTACATTTGTTCAGCTGAGTCCCGGGAATCCCAAGATTCACCAGTTACTGTTGCACAAGTTGGAGAGGGAGTTACAACACATTCTGGACCACGATTCAGACTTGATAATACGGTTAGTCATATCAAAGTAATCATGTAACATAACTTTTTCTTTTGTGATGAAATCTTTGCCTCCTGTTGAGGGGCTAAGACTGGGTGCAGCATTCTAGGTGCAGCAGTATCATAAGCACCAAGTAAGGAGAGGTAGTCTCTGTGATGTACCTACTGTCTATGTTCCTGTTCATACAACACAGGATGCTCTTCCCCCTCTTTGCTGCCAGGGCATACTGTGGGCTTACTCTCAGCTCGCTGTCTGCGAGACTTCTGGATTCTTTTTCACAGGGCTGCTCCCCAGGCAGGCCTCAGCTTGGACTGGTGCATGGGGTTCTTCCCTCCCACGTGCTGGACTTTGCATTTGCTCTTGCTGAGCTTCGTAAGATTTCTGTAGCACCTCTTGAGGTCCTTGGAGATGTGAGCCCTGCCATTTAGCATATCGGATGGTCCTCCCAGCTTAGTGATATCTGCAAACTTGACAAAAGTATCGTATTGCCTCCTCCGGGTCATTGCCACATGTGTTAGAGGACAGGTCCTAAGACAGAGCCCTGTGGTACTCTGCTTGTACCTCACCTCCTGTGTAACCTTCTAATTGCTGTCCTCTGAGCCTGATTATCCAGCCAATTTTTTTATCGTCGCACCCAGAGGTCCCATCATTTTGTCAGGAGATAAAGGCAGTATTTAAAAATGCCATGTACAATCTGTGTGTATGAAATCACTTGTAAAACTACATTTTTTTTTAATGTATGTGTTGAATATATTCATATAAGGTGTATATAATGAAAAATATAGGGGGCTTATAATCCCCTATTTCCTCCGTGCACATTTTAATTTAGGAATTTGGGAAGAAATGTTCACACATAATTCTTCAGAATTCAGAAGTACAAGAACACTCATCCTCTGTTTCGTGACTTTTTAGAGCACACCTCAAAATTAAGGAAGATAATATATTAGGATATTTTTAGTTATAGATGGATAGAATTAAATTTTTAAGTCAGTCTCCTGTGTGCAGAAGGTGCAGTACTGCAAGTAGTTGTAAAATTCCTGATTTTGTTTGTTTGTTTGTGTATCACATCTATGTTCCTCTGAGATCTACCATTGTACTGAAGTGGGTCTGTGATGAGAAATAGCCAAATCTGACCACCAGAAGATAAAATAATCTTCCAGGTGTCATGATTTGAATGCCGTTCTGAGAAGCTTTATAATGTGTGTGTGTCTGTGTGCTGAGGGGAGGGGGCTGTTGGGGTGTGATGTGTCTGGCACATGGGGTGTGAATGTGTTGTACTGAGCAATGATGAATCTGTATTGGCCTGACTGTGCAGAACGTGAAGGCTTCTACACTTGAACTGAGCTCAGAATAAAATCTGTACATTTAAAGCTCAGAATAAAATGTGTAGGTTTAAAGCCTTAATTCTGGACATCTGAATCCACAGTAATAGGTGTGTTATTTCCTCCTAGGAGGTACATTCTGAAGTAGTATCCATGAACTTGGGTTCAGAGGCTTTCATGCAAGGAATACCCTGTGACTTATCTTCAACAGTTTCCACTGGAAGCTTATTGACTAGTGAAACATTGGATGTAAGCCCTGTTGGTACTGGTAAGTGTGTTTTGTTGTTGTACTTATAACAGGAAAACTGTTTCTTTGTTTTATAGATAAATGGGTATTACCCAGTGGACATTAAGTTCTTCTGAAATAAGCTAGTGCAGTACTTCATTTAAGAATGTTTAATTTGTCTTATGCAGTTGAGTGTAATTACTATGCTCATGATTTTTTTTTTGCTTCTATAATAATTTAACCTCAGAACACATCTGCTTTGACAAAGGATGTTTTGAGTTTTATTAAGCAACTGTAACACTGGCAGTCTTCAGGTGGCAAAATGAAAAAAAAAATCCTCAAATGGTAGTGATAATTTTTTTCTAATCAATATATATCATATATTGTTACAGAGCTATGATTATTGTCTTGCTGTTAAGAGAATTGTTTCAATATCTGCTTGTCACCAAAGTAATAACTTCTTTGTAAAAATGTCATTGTAATGCCATATTGACTTAATAGTTTTCTGGGAAATGTGTGTTTCTATCCTTTTTTGCTTTCAGTCTGCCTCTTGATCTTGTTAGCTTTTCATGAAATTAAAAAGAATCCTTTACAATAAATACATAGTTGCTTCTATATACTGACATTACCACTTATCAACATGGGAAGCGAGTTTAAAAGTGCTTAAATAGTCACCTGTGGTTTTCTTTACTTAAGGGCTTAATATTGTGTTAATCTGACTCATCCGATCTCATAAATAACCATATGTGTAGATGAGTTATTCCATGTTTATAAATCAGGTTTTGATGACTACAGTTTGTACAGCCTTAGATTTCAGTGGCTCATTTCAAACCTAATGTTCTTTCTAAACTGGTATGTGTTGTTTTGAGTAATAATCCTCATAACTCATGTGGTGAATCTGAGTTCTGTTGTCATAAGAAAGCTGAACCAAATTCTTAAGGTAACTTTTTGGTAGCTTTTCTTTTCTACTGGCTTTTCAGTTGTGGAAGAAAAAATACCAAAGGTTTTGCCTGCTCAGCTGCATTAATCCATTTTTCAAGTCTAGCAGTGTCTTCACCATATCCTCAGTGCTTAATAATGCCCTTTTCTGGTAGCTTTGTAAGCAAGTCTTCTGTAAGTGTATAGACAAAGAGGGGTTGGTGTGCAAACTAGGAATATGATTTTTGATTCTCTCATTTCATGTGTCAATTAGGCAATTTCTATTTAAGCATGAATAAAAACAACTGCATGATGTCATAAATATACTCAAAATCACATTAATGGATTCACGCATTTATATGCGACAGGAGCTAAAATAGGTTAGTTAGATAAAATGACAATATTAATTCTTGTCTGATTGTATTGTTTCAGTATTTCCTGTACTCTAAAAGTATTAAGCTGTACTGACCGCTACCTAATTAGACATTATCAACTTAAATTCTTGGTAAGGTTTGTGGGACTGTTGACATGAGACAATGAAAGAAGCAAAACCCCAGAGCTCTTGATGAATATTTCAGGATATTAAGTGTTGTCTTTTTCAGGTGATTTCGTGTAATGGTTTATATGCAAAACTGTGAACATCTAGCTTATATTTCAGGATTGTCTTCTGATCATACAGAAGATGGAGTTTGGAGAGAAGCAGTAAGCCACCCTTGGAACTCCTCGCTGCCTCTAACCTTGCAGCAGAGGCAAAATAATCTATCTGGAGCGTCTGAAGCTCAATTGCTAGGAGGAGATACGTACCTTTATAAAGGAAGAGAGATGCAGAAGATCTTGGGGAAATATATGGGTGACTTGAACTGTTACTCAGAGGACAATAGACATTTCCAAGGTATTTGCCATTTTCAAGCATTTTTGTGCTGAAATATCATGCAGGATGAGGAGGCGTTTACTCTGTTATGTGTTAGTCTGTTTTCATCTCACATGGTGCGATTGGGTATCTGATCACAGTCTAGTTCTGCGCAGCTTCCTGCTACCATGTCTAGGCTGTTTATCCGTGCCAATTTTATTACTGGCTTATGCACAATTTTCTCTTTGGGAAGATAGAGACAATAATATATAATACTTTATTATTCATGTAGGGTCACATAGTTTGAAATGCCTATTACCAGACTGGTGGGAGTTCTGTGCTCTCTAGAAGAATGTAACAATCATGAAAGTAAGAATATTTTTATTAGTTATTGTGAAGTTCTCACTGGTATTTTATCTTGAATCACTTTCTTCTGGAATGTTTGGAACCTGGAATCATAGAATTCTAGATTAGTCTAAACTGGCAGAGACTTATAGTTATATGATCCAAATTTTTCTTCCCACTCACAGCAGAGCCCACTTAAATGAGTTTGCTTAAGGCCTTGTCCAGGCAAGTTTTGAGTTGCTCCAAGGGCAGAGGTTCCAAACCCTCATGAGCAACATTTAACAACTTCCTTCTTTTCCTCTCTCTCTGGGCCACAATTTCCTGTGTTCCATCTTGTGTCTGTTAACCCTTTTTCTTTCACTGAGCATGTTCAAGAAGTCTGACTGAATCTTCTATGTATAGTTTCTTAAGATGCAGTAGACAGCAGAGACTTATGTACCCCTTCCCCTACACCCCCAAGTTTTAAGACTGAACAAACTCAGCGTTCTAGCTTCTCTTTGAACATTATGTGTTTCATCCTTTTATTCATCCTTGTGGTTCTTCATTGGACTTCCTCTACTTTGTCACTGTGTGTTTTGTACCAGGAAGCTCACACTACTTCTGATGCAGTCTCACAAGTGCTGAACAGAGAGCTTACAGAATTCAGCTTCTCATTAAAAATACAAAATGGCATAAGCATAGCACTTCCCTTCTGCTTTTTGTACCTGCATTGTATCAGAATGAGACTTGAATGCTTTAAAGATTATTTTTGTTTGTTGTTCTTTTTTACAAGCTAGTATTTGTATACCTGTAGAGTTCCATATGTTTATTGCATATAGAAGCAAGCTGTGATGTGTCTGTTGTGGTTTTTTTTTTTTTTAGATGGATTGGTTTGAGGTTTGTTTGTTTCTTTTTAAAATACCCTTTTTTCTTATAGCTCTAGCAGCTGAACTTGATTTTCCTGAAATAGAGAGAGATTTTCCAAACTTCCATCACCAGCTCTTTCTGCCTTTGGAACCAAGTCTTGACTCTGATACTTCATCATCCTGTTCTCAATATGGAATATTAGAAGACAGTAGAGAACTTAGCAAGGTACTACAGGAAAACACTGATGGAAGAAATATTATGCCAAAGTATTTCTGTAAGATTTAAATAACCTATAACTGTCTTCTCATTAGAAGAAACACAATAATAGTTTTTGGTCTACTTGGAGTGGTTTTGCTGGTTGTAGCAGAAATATGATCCAAAAATCTAATATTACCTTTAATTTTTGTATCCTTCATATTTCTGAGAAAATAAATCTTAAACCAAGTTGATCTGGTTTTCTTGTGGTGGTTTTGTTTTCCTGCCAGTAGACTTCAACATTTTCAACAAAAAGTCAAGATGCATCTACATTTCTAGAAGTGGGAAACTCCAGTTTGAATACACAAAGAGGCAGCCTGCCTTCCAGTGTTGGAAAAAATGGGCCAAACAACGTATCAGCAGAAGAGTCTGATAAAGAAAATGTTACTGCAGGTAGGTACAGTACAATCAGATTACTGCTGACAAAATCCACTTGCTGCCAATATGGCAATACCAACGATTAAGGTGAGTTTACTGCATTGAAACTGAGAAGGAATTTTTCACTTCTCTGTTATCCCTACTTTGAAATGTCTTAACTTCACTGTCACTCTCTCACACAGCCTTCTCCACCACCTTTCATGGGTAGAACACCTAAACTTTGTGCAGTTCTTTCTTTCCTCAGTCGCTATCACTTCAGTACAAAAGCAGCCTGGATATTTAAGTCACTGTAATGGATATTATGGGACTTGTGCAGCAGTTATGGTGTTGGTGGAGAAATACCAATTTGGCTGAAACTGTCAGCTTAAGTACTCTTCCAAGTACTTTTTTTTTTTTTCATGCATATCCATAATTTTGTAAGTTTGAGGAACTTAAGCTCCATAAATTAAAATCTTCCAGGGTATATGTCTTACTCCTTTTTCTTTTATACATTGTGTACTTCAAGAAGCCACTGAATTTCCCTTTTCCACTGTTAAGTCACACCAGTTGTCATTATGTACTGCATGCAGTGATACTTGGTCTGATTACAGAATTGCTTTATCTATCTACAAAATTAAAGGAGGGGAAGAGAGAGGAAGGAATAAACACTTTAGAATACAACATAGTAATTAATTTGTTTATTACTGTACAGCAGCATTAAGTTAACAGCAGTTCATGGCAGGAAGAGTGTTTTTTTTAATGTTTTACAGTTGAATTTAAATTACTTGATGTTTCATGTCTTCTAAAGAAAAGGCCCAGTCTGAAATTCCAGAGTATAAATGGTAAAATCTCAGTGTAGTTTGTCTGCACCATCACAAAGTCTGTCCCTAAATACTTGCTAAGAAGCAACAAGTGTTGTTTCTTGAAGCTGTTTTGTGTACTGTGAAGGAATTATTTTATGTAATGTTAATGGTGTTATTGACTTGAAATTCTGCTGCATTAGCTAGAATTTTGACTCTTGATATTTTTGAAACAGAATCTGGTGGATCTTTTCTCCCACTGCAATTAGACTCTACTCTGAGCAGTCACTGCCAGAATGTTGATCCACCACTGGACTTTAATGCTACATTAGAGAGATCTTTTGAGCGAACCTCTGGAATTAAAAAATGGGGCAATGAGAACTGTATTTCATTGGCCAACAAATATGAAGACCTGTCAAGAAATGTGGGATGGATGAATCTCCAGTGTTCAATGGAAGATCTACGAAATGAAAGTCTGAAGTCACTGGAAGAGCAAAAATCATTTTATCAGCTAAATGCCACACCAGTTGCAGCAGATGCAACTTTCCCTCTTCACTTACTAAAAGACTCTGCATCTGCTGAAAAATTACCTGTGGAAGCATTTGATAAGTATATGAAGCTTCCTGAAAAATCAGTTCATGTATGTGAAGCAAATAAAGCTGTGGATCTGGATTCTCAGTGCAATACAAATAGAAAGGAGCCAGACAAAAGCTTTCCAGAAGTACAAAAATCTTCGAGGATTCCCAGAGAAACCAGCTTGGAAGACTTGGACATTCCTTTACAGGCTGTTGTACAACCGAATGTTTCTCTCCTGGAAAGACCTGAAAAACATTCTAATTCTGTGCCCAGAAGCTCATGTCATATTCCAGTCTGGGTGAGCAAAACAGATTTCCCAAGAAGTAATTTGTGCACATTTTTTTGTTGAGGTTTTTTCTTTTGTTGTGTCACCACATTATTTTTAGATCTTTACTATCTGAAACCTTGGCAAATGTTGATTTTATGATTATAGTTCAAGACCTGCATGTTTCCCGGGCTTCTGACCTGCTTCTTTCGGATCATAGCACTGAAATAATTAGTGGTAGCTAAAATGAGCTGAAGCTGCCATGATGGTTGGAGGAGCTGTAGTGTCTCTATTGCATCCCCATCCTACAGCATCAGTTTTTGTAGCACATGCAGCTGTACTACATGGCACAGTTCCCCAACTGAACAGCCCCCTGTCCCCTTTTAGAAGCCTGAGGTAAATAATTTAACTAGTTAAAGAATAAGCAAGCTTAAGGAAGTAACTTTGAGGTAGCTTTAGAAAGTTTAACCCAGAGCTAAGTAATTTAAACTTCAGGCAAGTGAAGGAGAGGTGGAGGTTCTGTTGGTACTTGGTTGCTTTGGGTTATTTAGGACTTTTTTTAACGTGTATATAAAATACTTGGCATTGGATTTAGGGTCCAGGATTTGCATACGCAAAAACCTCAGGCAAAGTGCTCTTTCTGTATTTCATTCATTGCCTGGGGGATGACTTCTTTCTACGTGTTGAATGAGCCTTCTCCTTCTGTAAAGGTAACAGCTGTTGCTATTGCTGGAAGTTGGGATTTTTGTTGTTTTTTCCACTGAAGTCCTGTATAATTTATTGTCTAGGAGACTGAGTCAGGACGTGGTATTATGGAAGAACCCGAACTCACTCTGATAAGCTCAAATGACATCAGTATGGCAGAATCAGACATTGAACATACTAACCCAGAGAAAATTAAGGAGGACAAAGTCAGCAGCCCAGCATGTGTGGATGTGTCTGAATTGGATGTTTTTACTGAGGTAAGTCCTTATTATCTAATGTAATGTAATGAGCAAAGGGTCTTTAATGGATGATTTTTTTTTTTTAAGTTTTAAAGTAGCTTTTTAATGCTTATTACCAAGATCCATTTCTGTTGTGTGTTTTGAATTTGCTGAAGGCAGAAGTGTGTGTCTGCCGCATCAGATCTGTGCTAGTGGCACAGTAGTACTACTTCACTCAAACTTCTGATATATTTTAAGTATTTCCAATCACCGATTCCTTTTGAAACAGGAGAGGGAATTTTTGCCCCTAGCTCTGGATGCAGATTGCTCAGCGTGTGTCAGTTCTTCTAAAGGCCAGAGCCCCAGCGACAGTCACTGTCCATCTCACCAGAGTGCAGGTAATGGTCTGTACCTTTGGTATACTGAAGTTGAGATAGAGGTCTTTATTTACACTATTAAAATCATTAATAAAATATACCTCTTCTTTGGAAAACATGATTTTGCTTAGATAGGAGCATCTTGCTGCTCAGACTTAATTTGTAGTACATTTGACCCAGGTTTTAGTATGTGTCTGAATGACAAAGCAGCATTGATTTAGCTCTTCCTATGCCAGGCTATCTTTCATGAGAGTTCATAGTATCTACAAAACAGGGTTGGTTTTTTTGTCTTGCTTGTCACTACTTAATTTTGAAAACTTCATTGGTGTGTTGTGATTTGTTGTCATGTAATTCATGCATCTTCACTGCTAGTCCCCAAGCTCCAGTCATCACCCCCCCATTCTGATGATAGTGGGGGACATCAGTAAAATACTGAAATAATGTTTGTCCAACATGAACAGCAGTAACATGAAAGACAGGAGTTGATAGAACTTAACAGTTAAGAGACTTCTCAGGTCTTTGATAAGTTTTGAAGCATCAAGATGCTTCTGATGCAGTATTTATAACAGTATTTGTTGTGGGAGGCCTGTCTGCCATTACTAGATTCCATAGGTCTAGATTGCTGCTTGTTTGAGGATTACTCCTAATTCACAATACCATTCTGCTCCTGCAATCTACAAAAGAAATCAAGCTCAGCATCTTAGGAGAAATGCAGGACTTTACTAGAGGTGGTTCTGCTCACTGTTAAGAGGGAGAAATACTTGGACTTCTCATTTTCTTTCCTAGTGATGCTGCTGGAGTTTGCAGCTACACCTGGAAGTTTGCAGGAATCTTTTTTAAAAAGAAAGAACAATTTTATCCAGAAATCTCTGAAAAGAGTAGAAGAAATAAAAAATAAAGAAAGAGAAAATGAAAAGCCAGAAGTGAAGCAGTTTCAAAGATCAAAGTCTAAGAAGTTAAGCAGACAAAAGGAGTCTCTTATTTCTGGTAGGTTTGTATGGAGACAAGACATAGCATTGTGTTTGCTTTTAGTTGCTGTTTTATATCGAAGAATAGATTGCACATTTGTTCCATCTTTGCTATTGTGGACTGGGATAGTCCTTTTCTCAGAGATGTAAGGAGCTCAGTTTATTTTCCCCACTGTCTGACTACCTCTTTAGTGTTGTAAAGACCTTCATGTGTTCTCTTCTTATATCCATAACCTGCCCACACCTTTGTAGTCATAAGGTGTCCCTGCAAATAATAGTTGTCAAAGCACAACCATTGGAGTGAACTAATGTATCTCTTAATGTCTCAATGGGATCTAGAAGCTGGGTGTGAAGCATGGCTGGCCTGAAGTACAGGCACCAGCCTCATGAGAGAACTGAAGATTGATTTATAACATGAGATGTCATCTCCCTTCTGTCCATTCTGCTAGTTTTTTGTAATAGCATTTAAAAATCTTTGAAAACATCTTGCGCTTTTGGGTTAGCTGGACTAGAGATTTAAGGTAGTTTATTTTTTTTTAATTAGGAAAAAAAGGTGCAGTTGCTAATCAGTTGAAGAAAGTAGAAGTGAAAGTGTCTTCTCCAGAGGACAGGAAGTCTGGAAAAAATGAAACACACCAGCCTACTTCAAGGTACTGCATGAACACAAGTAGGAGATGTTTGGGTTTAAAAAACACAAAACCCAAAACTGAAGTACTTTAATGTTTGTGATCTTCCACTGGGACCCAATGCTGCTTAACAGGAGGGTGGGAGAGAGGAGCCAAGTGTGACACACAGGTACTGTGGGGAAGTTCCCTTACACAGCTGCCAGTAAGAAACACAACCTGGTAAGCCTCCTCACTTCATCATCTGAAGGCAGCTGTGCCAATTAATGCATGAAACTATTAATCTAAATTTGAAGGCAGGTTCTCCACTACACTTAGCCACTTATTAATGGTAATGTGCAGCAAGTACAACTCCTGAAGGAGGTGATAGGAGAGCAGTCAAAATTTCCTAACTTCTAGCACTTGAAACAGTATAAACCATTAAGCTTGTTAACTTATTCCACCTTTGTTACTTCCTATGAGACACCATTTTTTTTTCCTACTGTTTTTACAGACTTTATAATCAACTTGCAGAAGTAAAAATCAGAAAGGAATCAAAAACAATGCAAGAAACTTGCACCAAAAACAGAGAAAAGGCCAAAGAGTTTCAAAAGGTAATAATCATAGAAATGTCTGGGTTGGATGGGACCTCTAGAGGTCATCCAGTCCAACTCCCCCCACTGCTGAGAGCAGGGACATCCTCAACTAGAGCAGGTTGCTCAGAGCTCTGTCAAGCCTCACCTTGAATGTCTTCAGGGGGGGGGCCTCAACCACCTCCCTGGGCAACCTGTTCCAGTGCTCTACCACCCTTGTGGTACAGAATTTCATCCTTACATCCACTCTAATTCCACTCCTTTCTAATTTAAAACCATTGGACCTCATCCTTTCACTCCGGGCCTTTGTAAACAGGCCTTCTCCAGTCTTCTTGTAAGCTCCCTTCAGGTACTGGAAGGTGGAAATTAGGTCTCCCTGGAGCTTTCTCTTCTCCAGGCTGAACAATACCAGCTCCCTCAGCCTGTCCTCACAGGAGAGGTGATCCACCCCCCAGTCATCGTTGTGGCCTCCTCTGGACCCACTCTGTCAGGTCCATGTCCTTCCTGTGCTGAGGGCTCCAGAGCTGGATTCCAGGTGAGGTGTGTTCAGAGTGGAATGGCAGAATCACCTCTTGCTCTGCTGGCAACACCTCTTTTTTATGCAGCCCAGGATGCAATTGGCCTTAGGGGCTGTAAGCACACCCTGGCTGTGTGTCTACTATGTTGTCCTAACTGGCTATTGAAATCACAAGAACTAAGTTTCTACTCACACTAATTCAGACAGAATTTTGTGCAACTGAGAGACCATCAAACCAGTCCCGATCCTAAGCAATGCTACTGGTATATCCCCCTGAGGAACCTCCTTGTCAACACTAGGACTGAACTGAAATTTTCTCTAAAAAGCATGTCTGCCTTGAGACTGGTAGCTTGAGTAAAAAGGCTGAGAGGGACTTCAGCTGCTGGAAAATCCACTTGGCATAATAGCAGGGTTTTTATTAGTCTGAACTTGAGTGAATTTCTATTGTAGGGCAGTTTGATTGGGTGGGGGTGGCTCCTTTTGGCTACTTGAGGTAGCTCAAGAGCACACCTGAGCCTACTGCAAGAATCCCAGCTGCATCTGCCTGCAGTTGCTCTAGTACCAGGAATAGAACAGACTTGTCAGTTGTTCTCTCTTGCCTTGCTAGGCCTTGAACAACTGAAGGAAAACATCTGCTAATCGTCATAGGCTGGGGCTGCTGCTGTAGCTCCAGGCCCAAGTCCTGCCTTTAGCACTGACCACCTCAAATTTCTTGGGGTGAAATAAACTGCTGCTGCTCTTCCCATTTTTGTTAATTAGGGAATCTGTAAAAACAGAAGAGAAATAAGCACACCCCTGCACCTGCAATGTGGACTCTTACAAGCAGTGGCACTAACTGAACCCATTTCCCAAACTTGAACCATCCATTGACTGATGCTCTGGTTCTACATGTGTACTATCCTGGATGTGCCCATTACACTGGTTGTAGTACAGTTCCTTAAACTACACAACTGTAGTCTCAGGGCTTGTTTTGTTTGCAGAAAATGCTGGAAAAACTACGAGCCAAGACTTGCAAAGCTCCATGACAGGCAGAAGACTTCAAGCAACAAGGAACACTGCTGCATTGGTACAATCCAAGAAAGCACCAAACAAAGCAGACTTAAGTTAGTGGCAGCCTCTGGGAATCCTCAGCTGTAAGTTGTAGGGGAATACCTGTAAGTAAACAAAACTTGTGTGGTATCCTCATGTTTTAGAGATCACTCCAGAAGCAGATTAACCACTGCTTTAAACATGGCTTGCCTTAAATTGAGTGGACTGACATGGTGAAAAGCCTTTCTTCATGTGCATTAGTGTGTTAAAGAGAGATGTATTAAGTTTTGTAATATATATAAACCATTTTCAAATAAAGCTTTTTTTAAGATTACTTGAATCCTCAGTATGCAGGTGGCTAGGTACCAGAGCAGGCTGCCCAGGGAGGTGCAGTCACCATCCCTGGAGGTATTTTAAGACATGTATATGAAGTGCTGAGGGACAGGGTTTGAGGGGTGGGAGTGACAGAAGTAAGTAAATGATTGGACTCAATGATCTTAAAAGGCCTTTTTCAACTAAAACATTTGTATGATTATCAGGACAAAGTCAAAGCTCAACTTTTGCTATAAAGTTGAATTTGGTTATCAGCAGGTTGAATAGCAGGACCATTTCAATGAATCTGGTCCCACAGATTCAGTCAATTATCCCACAGATGCAGTTAATTACTCAGAGGCTAAGACTGATGCATTTCAAGTTTATTTTCAGAGGCTTTTTTTCCAGTCCATGGTGTGTACAGCTGCCATTTGTTACCCCATAAGCATAAGACAAAACCAGCTTGTCACTCCATGGAGGAGGCTTTCTGCAATGCAAAGACCTAGCAGCATAGTGTGGCGAGTCATCATGGCACTCATGCTTCTGCAAGGGCTGCCCAGGCTCTTATCCATTAATATTCTTGTTGCTCCTTTCTCATAAAAGGCCACAGGTGATCAGTTACCTGCCATGATCAGCTGCCCCTGACTTTCTTTGCCTACAGTATAGCAACAAAATAATCCCAGGCCCCAGCTTTCAGACACCAGTTCTATTTGAATGCTGTGACATACAGAATAAAATACCTCTCCAGAATAAATACCTCTCCAGAGCTTTTCTACAGTGGAGTTCAGTGACAGACATGAAAGAACACAGCTGATAAACTTTCCCACCCAAATGACATCATCTA
Source organism: Chloroceryle aenea (assembly GCA_013399075.1). Lineage (NCBI taxonomy): Eukaryota > Metazoa > Chordata > Aves > Coraciiformes > Cerylidae > Chloroceryle > Chloroceryle aenea. Next base: position 187,381 of record VWZY01010820.1, read on the forward strand.
CATTCAGCTCTGTTAGCTCTTCTATAACACCAAGCTGGGGTATCCATCTAAGCTCTGTCACCACACCTAAGAGGCCAGAACAGGCAAGTCACACAACTGAACAGGTAGTGGTTTCAAAAGGCTCCCTGCACTTCTGAACTGGTTTCCAAACACTATGCACTATTTCAATTTACAAAGGTTTGATTAAATTACTGCAGTGAACTGGTCAGAAGAGCTGTGCTGTTCTTCACAGTATATTTGCAGCAACATTACCAGGACCTGGTGAGGGGAAAAAAAATAAAATCTATTAGCTATTTGAACTGTGTTCCTTGCATTGCTTTAGCCTAGAAAAAGCCATGTTTGCTGTATGATTTCAGGAGACAGTGCTGCTATAAAAGCAGCAATGCAGGCCACATATGCACACAGACACCATCTATTAAAGTGTTGCAGGCAAAAGTATGATTTCCCATGAGAGCTCCCCCAGTATCATAATCTTCCATTTCCTCAAACAGAAGCAGAGCACTACTCAGTGCCCACAGCATTCCCACCCTGCACTTCTTCCTCAGCCAGTTGTTCAAGGATTAACTATTAACACTTCCATGCAGCTCCAGGAACATATATTGCCAAGGGAAAAGGAAGCAGCAGTAAGTTACAAGGCTGCTCACACCACAAGTACATTAATCTGTTCTCCACATGCTGCAAAAGTCAACTGCTTACAGAACCTGAGCAGCCTCTTCCCTACACTACACCCAAAACCTGGTAGTGGATAAACAGTCCTATTTCACTCCATAAGGTTTATCTCCTCATAAATAGACCATAGGACACACCAAGTGTCCATGGCATCCTGCAGAGGATTTCAATATACGGTCACCGCGTTAAGAGCTGCTGGTTTCTCAGCCATGCAAACCCTCTTTGAAGTGACCTTACACTTCTTTTTAGTACCAGCAATTATGCTGAACACTCTTACCTGCAGACTCACTTTGATGGCAATGCAGGGGGTGTTTCTCAGCCCTCTGAGAGATGCAGTGACATTGTAGCAGACACTATGGGTTAGTGTGAGATTTGGTTAGTGCAAGTAAAGAGTTAAGCACAAAAACTGGAAACATTGCACAGAGCAGCCTTTTGCACAACCATCCTCCTACTGGTAGCTTCTAGAATCCCATTCAAAAAGGGTCTACTGAACTTCTGTTCCTCTGTAACTGAAGCACTGGAGGGGCCTAAGGCTACAGCCACATACCTACACCTCAGCAGGAACCTGCTCTTATCTCAACAGCAGAAAGGTGCATCCAGTCTCTGTATTAAATCTTTATTCCCAGCAGACTTAGCACCACATGTGGCAATTGCAGAGTCTGATGGACTTGCTCTACGGTCATGTCCACAACTCACCAGGAACAACATCCTAGCAGCCTTGGTAATGACCAGGCAACTCCTATTACCACCAACTTAAAACCATTCTTCTTGTTAAGGAGCATCCAATCCTGCCAATATGTAAGCCAAGTAATGTATGCTAACAAGCCTAAAATCTGTTCAGAGCTCCAAGTACAGAAGTATTCATCACAACCAGTAGCAGTAAAATACAGAAACTAGTACTTCAAACTGCTGCACAGCTGTGCCATCCATTTCAAGTATATATACACCCTAGAATGACCTGGGGATAAGCAACCTCAGATACTGCCAAGAACTGGGGTGATCACTGCCCTGTGATCTCCACTACTGGACAGTACACTTCTAGAACAGCTCACTGAAGCTTCAGTGTTCTGGAGTCACAACAAGTTAACAAACCCCTGTAAAATTGCATGAACCTTCTGAAGGTGAGAAGTTAACTCAGTGCTTACCTGTCAAACAGGCTGTTACCATCTTCCAGAGCTCATCCTTTTAACACAGTGAAGCCCACATTGTTCTGTATCCTAAAGCACCTGTTAAAATAAACAATGCATTTGCCAAATTCTAGAGGCCAGCATTCAGTTCTCATGCTAGAACACAAACCAAGAACACTCAAATCCTCAAAGAGGACAAAGACTGTATCAGCAAAAAATACCAGGTTTAACAGACACAGCAGAATGAAAACCAACGATGCCAAACACTGAACTACTGTAGCACTGTTTTTTGAACATCCCACCAGGAGAATGCTGCTGGGTGCAGATACCATACAGTGCAACGTCTCCTTTTCACATTCAAACTTTATGCCCCAGTAAGCATCTAGTGATAAGCTACACCTGAGATACTCTTCAATTCACAAAAGCTGCCATGCAACCAAGAAAGGAAATGGACTCCACAAGGAACAGCATCTCAATTCTTCAAAGGTTTTATATACTCCTACCAGGAAGGATTTATACTTCTTCCAGAATTCCTTGTGTTACTTTAAACCCTGCAGTCGATAGAAGCAAGGAATTTTAACTGTACAGATGTGAACTGGCTGAGCTATTTGGGAACTCAAATCCTATCTTGAAGACATAACCCAAATATTGCTGCTCAGCATGAAACTACCAAACATCTCTTCACACAGAACAAAAATGCAGCATGCAAGTTACTTCAAGTTCCAACAGACACCATTGTGCTCTTGCCTACAGCCACCAAAATAAAAAATTACTCCTCTGTGATCAAAGGGAGAATAGACTGTTTCAAGCCATCCAGAAAACTCAAACCACAGGAAACAAATGTTAGAAGACACATACCTACACAAAAACCTCGTTGAAAATAAAGTTCAGCCATGTAATTCAGCACGTTGTTTACACCTGAAATCTCAGAACACACCATCTTTTGACTCTTACCAAGCTTTTCAACTTGAATCATTTTTTTTTCCATTGTATCAAAAACATAAGTCAGTACCTACAGGAGAACATAATGGATTATTGCAGTTCCTAGGATGCTACACTAAGACTTGTCTTGCAGTTTTATCCCACAGAGCTAACAGGTAGTTCAATGGGTAAAGCAAAACCACAAGTTTATTCTGTGAGGCATTTCCAACGACACGAACCTACAGAGGAGATCCTATCGGGATAGACCTCAACATTTCTGGTACTATAAATTAACACAGTAGATAAAATCAAGCAAGGAAAGAAAGGTATCTTATAAGGATCCTACTATGTGTCTTTAACTTGCAACAATTCAAGCCATTTGGGGGAAGGAGGAAGTAGTAAGAGTTTTAACATTAAAAGTTAACACTACCTAAATGGCAATAAAGAATTAACTACAAAATTGGACTCAAACAGAAACCTCCCTATAACTTTCCTGCCAAGGGTAACTTGGTTGTATAAGCAAAATTTATCCGTTTAATCAGTTAAGCTTATCACCTCTGTTTTGACTGAGAAATCTGTATGAATGTTCTTTGGACAAATCAAAGTTAAAATAAATTCTTCAATTAACAGTAAATGTTACATTACCATACAGTAACACAGTGTTGAAAGACAATTACACACAACTACAGCATCTGATAACCAGAGCCCTTCAGTTAAGGAATACACAAAACCTCAGATGTCACACTAACCCCAAGAGAGGCTTCAGACTTCTGTGAAATCCTTCATTTCTTCTCTCATTACACACTACCTGAAAAAAACAAGAGATTACAAGCTGTCACATATGTGCATACAAACCAGCAGAACACAGAACAGTATTTCATACTTGTGTCACTCCCGATAACCTCTATTCATAACAACAAAGATACTATAATGTCTGAGTATTATCCTATCTATTTGACAGCTCTTATTTGCTGTTTATTTTTAAAGCAAAGTTAACCACATGATCTTTGACACAAAGCACTGCATGTCAAATACCCAGATGCCCAAAATAATGACATGAAAAGGATGCCAATGTAGTAGATTTGTTCAGAAAGGCAATTCTCACTCACTCTCTTCAGAGCAGTTGAACATTTTGCCAATCATCACAACAATTTTGTAGTAATTTTATAATTCTTCTCAAGTCTGAGGACAAATAAATTCTTGTTTTCTAAAGCAAGACTGCATCTTCTCAGAAAGAAAAAAAAAGGCAATGTAACCAGCTCACCAAGTTAAAGACATCTAACCTGCAACAGACAAGGGTTAAAAAAACCCCAAACAGTCACACTAACTTACCAAGGTGCTAGGTCAGAGAGGACTATCACATGGACTTCCTAAAAAGAAATAAATTGTTGAATCTGAGTAATAGTTCCAAGTTTCTTCAGTAATTTATTAAGACTTTGGCACTTTTATGCTCAATACGAAGCAGGCAGACTAGTCCAGTTACACTGTCTGAATGCTAATGCTAAAATAAAGCATTTATTTTGAAATTAGAGCCATGGCCCAATCTATGACAACTACCAACAGAATTTCTGATTTTAAGAAACTATAGGACTACAGCACACAAGATACAACTACATAAGTCACCTCCCGAAGAGAACACGTATGACATAGCATTAAGACAGCTTATAAATAAGCCCTAATAAACCATCTACAAAAATGCAGCATCCCAAGTATTTTTTCCTGCACCTGCAATTCTACATCCTTTAGTTGGCAGGACGCAGAATTTTCAAAAACATCAAAACAAGCAAATCCTTAGGATTTTACAGCAGCTTCATTTTGAACTATGTTTGCATAACTGTCCCACTAAAACCTGTTACAGGTCTCATTGTCACCACTGCAATCAACTTTACAGTGAGGAAAGCATAACCTGTTCCTCCTCTAGCCACGTTCTTCAATTCAGACACACAGTGAGCTGTGTCTATTTGCTGAATAACGAGGCATTACAAGGCTCTACAAGGTCTGCAGAACAGCTTGGTTTGGAAGCTTACTTAGCCAGTTAAACTTTAAAAGAAACACATTACTAGCTCTGAACTGGCACTTGAAAGTTTCAAATACAGCTTCATTGTAGAAAGGCAACCAAAAAGTTACAACTTGAGCTTTCATGATCCTCCTACAACCACCTCCACTGAAGAAAAAATATTTCCTCAATATTTACCTTTAAGTAGAGGCTTTCCACTGTGTTCCAGACATCACAGGAATGTCCCCTTAAGTAGCAGTATTTTGGAATGAGGTCATTGATATAACTATACTTCTACCCCGTAACACTTCAACAGTTCTTCAGTGTTGTATTTGACAAGCTTCCCAATAGGAAATACTTAATGTACTTATTTCAACAGAAATACGAAGCTTAACCAGCACATCTGCAGGAAAACCAACCATGTCAGCTGCTGAAATGCTGTAGGACTGCTTTTTGAACACCTCACCGGGAAGACACAGCTGGGTGCAGATCCCATACACTGCACAAATTAGTCCTCTTCCTTGCTGTTAGATGTCTGAAGAAATCTAACACACTCATGCTGAAGTTAAGCAGAAACACAAAGGGTACCTCTTTTGCTTAATGTGTTCCACAGAAGTCCACTGAAGGAACAGACCTGTACATCAGGTGGCCAGAAAAAGTAACAAGAATTCAAGCAGTCCAAGAAAAATTTACAGCTGCTCACTGCTGCAGAACTTGTCTGGAAAGAAAGATAGAACTGAACTACACTTCTGCAAATCAAGAACATGAAACTCATGCCCAAGATTCATCAGTATTTCAATGAGCTGCTGTTTGAATACATGCAAATAGTGTCCCTTCATGTAAGTAACACAACCAATATATTCATCAGCTGTGGGTTGCAAAAGAAGGGTTTTTTTATAAGCACTAGGTTCCAGGTTTTTGTCTACAGGAACAGACAAAAACTGAACATGTGCTGGAACAGACTGACTATACAACTTTCATCTTATTTTTCACTATTTTTGAAACAGCATTTGAATAGTACACAAAAATCAACGTATTTCTCGGTCTACAATATACTCACAATTAATAACTGTCACCTTCCACTACTGTTTTATATTTTTAGAGACAAGTGTAGTTTGGACTAAAACAAATGTGGCAAGGAGTTCAGTATGAGATATGCTGGCTAAGATAAATTTATGCTGTGTCACACATGTTTTGTAGCCAACAATGATGAAAGAAGCCTTGATCCTATCCTCTTGCAAGCAGGGCTTCCCCTGTTAAAGATATTTTCCTATCCAGCAATCTTACACGGTGTTTCCTTCCATGACACTTCCTAGACTCTCCTGCAGCCACATGACCTTGGAAACACCCTGCAGCAAGTTTCACAGCTTTACCAATGCAGTGCAACACCACCAGGTTCTTTCTGCTGCCCACCCTGCTCTTGCATGGGGCATGCATTAAGATGAAATTTTACCACAGGGAAGCCATTAGAAGCTGCAGCTGTATGATACAGCCCAGTACAGAAAGTGTGGGCGAGGCACCAGCAGGACACTAAGCATGCGGTAGTTCTCCAACATCTTCGGTAGGTAAGATCCCAGGTAGCATCCAAACCAGACCAGATTAAGCTGCCCCGCAGCATTCAGCATCAGGTAAAAATGAAGTATTTCTATATATAACACCCAAAACTGCATTTAATATATGAGCAATGAAGAACACAAGGTTTTAGTTTTCATTTAAACAGTGGCTACAGGCTCTACAGACTGCTAAGAGATGTTGCATTTAACTCAATACCTTGGAAGCTTAAAACAGAAAGGCTGCACACCTGTGAAACAGTGACATATTCGCTTGAACTATGGAATACTGCCATTTCAATACATTTTGTGAAATAAAGCAAAAAAGCTACCTAAAGAAAATAACAGAAAATCAAGTAACAGCTTACCTTCGCACATCAAGAAAACTGATACTTCTCCCAAAAGTAACATAATCTAGAAGAAAAAAAGGAATAAGAGCTATCGGATATAGTCAAGTAAATGAAGATTCCTAAAGCCAAAAGCTAGGTTCCAGCAACCAATTTAGCCACTGTAATAAGCTTGATTTGTGTGTTTATTTATCCAGTTCTAATCAGAATTGAAATTTAGTTCATTTCTGAGTCACTCAGCAGTTGAACAGTAAAATTCATCACATGAACTGCAGAATGAGCAGGACTCCACATACCACCTCACTATGCCTTACCAATCAAGAACCCCACTCCTGGATCCAGGCTGAGTCTTTCAAGGCATAGAGTATTTCTCAGGTAGATGCCTGCAAGAGTTAACATTTAGCTGTTACTTTTAGACCAATATTAAAAATTATCTTCAACTACTGAAAAGTAATTTTTGCACTTACTCCCTAGAGCTTACAAGTTGCAACTGGGAAACACCAAACTGCCTTTACAAAAATTTGGGACCTTAACTCAAAGCATGTAAGGAAAGAATCTTGACCCACTCTCATTATACTGAGGCACCTACTGTAAATCTCCTCAGACTGTTAACTACATTTTGAAGGAAATTAAACCAGCAGATAAGTCATTTTCTGACAATATCCCTGTACAGCGCAGACGTTAACCTGCTCAAGAAGTTGCTAGTCCATTACTGACAGTGATTTAGTTATTCAAGAGTATTTGAGGCAGCCAACCCTCTCTTTTTTAAATATTGCTGATTCACAAGCAAACTTTTAAAATTTCTATTTCTCCTGCTACTAAGACAGCCTGGTCATCTAGGATTTAGCCACAGTCTGACCATTTCTAAACATGATCTGGTCATGTTTCCCATTGTCTAAAACACCTTTGAGAAAGGTATTTGCAACTGGGACAATACTTGTCAAGTAATGTCATTATAAAGAGCTTTCCTCTGCTAACTCATGTTCACATCAGACCCCATTCCAGACAGAGGAGGCCAAGAGGGGAAAAAGAATCTTTTAATCCAAGATTCACTACAGTGTTACAATTAATTTTAACATAATTTAACTTTAGAATATTCTATTTGAATCAGAAGATTAGTTTTCTGAAAAACTATTCCACAACAGACAACCTCAATCACACAAATTCATTTTATTATTTGAATGAATTAACCACATTTTGCAATAGATTGGTCTAAATTTACTAGCCATTTTTACTTTTTTACTGGTGGCACTTGATTTGCATTAGTTTCAATTCTGTCTTATTCAGCTCTTTATTTCAAAGCATAGCTCGCATTTCATTAAAACACAGAAAAAAATCATCTCAAGTGCCACTCACAAGTGAGCTGCAAAAGAGGCACCCAAATTGCCCATTTTAACTTCAGCATATATATGTATGCATGCAAATGCATATCCTTCACTGTACTGTGTGGGTGCTATCTTGAGTATTTGGAACTTGTTTTCCTTTAATTAACCAATAGATCAAAGAATTTATTTAACAGATGTCAAGTTGCAGAGCCAGCATCTCGGGAAGATTATCAGTCACTGACTCGAGGCTATTGTACACTTGATACAGGACAGCAGAGAAGACAGAGACCAGGACAAAAGACATACTATACTTGATTAGTAACTCTCAGATATGAGCCCAATGTACTCACCTTAAACCACATTTGACTAGGCTGCTTGCTCAACACTGACTTCAGACCAATGTTTTAAACGAAGTAGGCCATGAAAAAGGTTATCTGAAGAGTGATCATTGTCCCTCATTTATTATTTTCTGTTATTGAGGTGAAGCTTGCAGAAGCCTGGAGTTCTCAGTCTTCTTCCTCCTCTATTTCAATCACTTCAGGTGATTTTGCACGCTTTGTTTCTGTCTTTGATTTTCTTCTTACTGGGAATTTTGCTGCTTATAATGAAAGAGCTGTTCTCCTAAAGTAACAGAAGACAGAAGTGTTCACAAGTCTGCTTTTGAGATACTTAAAAGGTACAAACTGCAAACTTTAGTAACTCTTCAGAGAACTCCAGATTCCTACATTCCTGCATTATTTCAAAGAGAAGAGTGTGGACTCAATTTCCTTCTGCATTACACAACTGTAATACCTGTGATAACTCTGAATCGAAGCTCAAGAATTAAGTATTCAAAACATTATCTGCTAATCCTTTAACCTCGGAAGAGAAAGGAGGTTAGGAAGTTTCTGAAGCTAAGGAGTATTTACTCACCACTACTCTGGCATCAAACTCTTCTTGACTGTCCAAATTCAAGCTGTCATCATCACTGAAACATAAAAACCTCAAATCAAGCTCTGTACTGATAGCAGCCTAAACCATGTGAGCTCTTTTCCTACAGCATCCCCTGGTTTCTGCTAGAACTTTTAAGTGTAATTACATAAGGTTGTCCTCAAATGCTAGTTTCTGACAGCAGACTTACATTGTAACCAGCATCACTGGCAGGATAGAAGCAGTGCATAGAAGATTTAGTAGCAGATATCGATAGTAGCATTGAGTTATTTAGGGTTACATATCAGCTAACAAACAGGCTAGAAAAGTTAGAAGGTAGAAATCAGAGTATAATCAAGAAAATAAGAGGATAGGCCTCAGCTAACCAAAGTACACAGCTTTCTTCCTAATACCTTAGTTGAGAATTATCTCCATACTGCCATGAAACACAAGTATGAAATTAAACTCCACTATCATCCACAGGTTTCTCTCAAGACAGAATGAGCCTACTAGGAGACAAAACCAATTTAGTGGTATGGTTTCAACAAGTGGCACAGGAAGCACTGGTTCCACAACCTAGAAAGTCTCCTCTACTCATTTCAGAATTGAGTGTGTGAATGATTTGACTTGCATTTTTTTCTACAGAACCATGTTTCTTCTGCTCGCATCTAAGAAAGCAAACAATTGGTACTTTACAGGCTCACCCTGTACTTCAACTCACATAAATTAGCAGTGTGAGTGTTAAGTGAACAGCAGCTGAAAGACAGTTTTGTATCTTTACACTGTCCTTTAGGCTCTCTAGTTTTAACATGCCAACTATTTAAAACATGAAGTATTCCTGATGATTTACTGATCCCTTAACTGCATGTAAGTTAACCATTTGACCATAAAGAAAGTCCTAAGATAATGCAACAATTACTAAAGTAAAAAGTAAATTTAAAAATACCATTTAGTGTTTGGCATAAAACACTCCACATCTTTACTTGGTATTAACTACAGACGAACTAACTTCAGGAAATACCTTGAAAAAAATACACCCCATTTTAACGAGGCAGTAAAACTCACCACTCAAAACAATCACCAGTGTTCAGATTTAAATTCTCATTCTATGAGAAGTTCCAAGTCACATTTACAAACACAGAATCCCAAGCAGATGAGCATTTTTCCCCACAAGTAAGCAATGTTTTCCCAAGCAGATATTCATATTTAGATTACACAATGCCAATATAGGTTAAAAGGACAGGAACCAAATGTGGTAGACCCACAATTCTTTTACAAAAATCACATGCTACTACAAGGAAATGTACTACTTCCTGAATTCCCAACTGTAAGAGTAGCAGACTGTACTGGCATGTCTGGGACAGCTAGCTTTCTTCCCAGCAGCCTGTATGGTGCTAGTTTGGACTCGTGACTAAAGCAGTGTGTATGCTCTCCACACATCAGCAAACACACTGGAGACGACCAAGAGCTGAGTGGGTAGGGGTTTCATGCATCTACCTGTACACACACAAATTTGTATTTTATCGAAGGAAAAAATGTTTTTATACCACCAAAAAATGTAAAAAATGAACTTACTTTGTCTCCTGAATAGGGGAAATGGGACCTTCATCATCTAAATATTTGTGTTTCCGGACTGCCAGACATTCTCCTTCTAAGTCTTCACTAGCCTGAAGGGCTTTTAAGGCTTTTTTAAGATGCTCTTCATATTTAAGTACTTCAATGTACCGGAAATATCCCTTTGCAGCTGCTTGCTAAAGAAAAAAATAAATCAGGGGAGATCTTAATATAAATGCTTTCCAGGGGTATTATGAAATGAATGGCAATATTGTACTGACACCCATATTTTATCTGTGTTTTGTTTTAAAGCTATTAAAGAGACAACAGCAAGTGTCCTGTTTTACTGTAGAAGCACAACATGGCCAACTTAATCCACTATTTTTAGACTAAATAAAAAAATAATACATCTACCCCACAAAACAGAGGACTCACCTCATAGCCAAGAACCATCTTTAAAGGAATATGTTTCTTCCCATAATGTTCTTCAACAAAAGGGAATTGAAAACCTCTGTCTAGAAGCCGTCTCTTTTGCTCCTGAGGTGAGGCTGTCAGCGGTGCCCTCCCCTTACGCCAGCCTGTACGCCTCTCTGTGCTCTCATGCTTTTTCTTTTTCTTCTCCCCTGAGCGATCCTTGTATTTTCGATGTGCAGCAGCCTTAAACTTCTTTCCCCTGAAGTGATAGGCAAAAATTGCTTTCAAATTGAGTTTTGACTTCTGCTTCTTGGAAGCTTCTGGTGATTTCACTGGACTTTGTGGGGACAGAGCAGAATCTGAAGAGCTTTCACCAGCAGGCAATCCTGCAACAGATCCACTTTGCTGCCTTGAAGGCTGTGATCTCCTGATTTTCTTTGAAGGTGCAATGGAGCACTTAGGAAGGTACTGGCTGCCACAAGCAGTAGAGAGGTCACTGAAGAAGAAAAAAATACGTATTTTCAAAAGAAGGCATACTTTCATGATATATGACACAGGTTCTTCACGTGAAAAATTCTAAACTACGGACAAAAACTCACATTTCTGAATCACTGCTGTCCAGTAAAACCTCAGCTGAAGAAGCTGATGGTTTACATACACTGTTAAGCTCATCTGAAGACTGCTCAGTTGCAGCCTTCTTCCCTCTTGAACGTGAACGCTTCTTTTGTGTATTTGTTCCACATGCATGTACATCATACAGTTCTTTCTGCTGACCATGTATTAGCTCTTGGGCATCAGGGTAATGAGAGCCAGAAGCCCAGGATTCATCTGTATCATTCATGCTTCAGTTTGCCCTAAAAATCAAAGAAAATTCAAGAAATTAAAGAAAATTTTATGTCAATCAGATACCAAGCCTTCCATCACTTTTGAGCAAGCCTCAAGATACCATTTTCCTGTGAACCCCAAGCAAATGTATTAACAGTTGCAGACGCTTATCTCAAGCTACTCATAGTACAATTTAAGTTAGAAGGGATTTTTACAGCCCCTTTGGTCCAGCTCCTGCTTAAAGCAAGGCTCTCTTCAGAGTTGCAGAAGATGGTTCAGAAACTTGCAGAGATGAGTGAGTGCTCTAACCTTCACCCTATGAAGTTTTCCCTTAAATAAGCTCACATACACACAGCCAACACCTTATTATACATGTAGGGATACTGCAGTTTTAAGTCATACAAAATTACTCATTTCACTGTGGATTACAATTTTCTTAAACTAATCTAAGACAGGATCTCCATGAGAAGCAATTTCATTTTCCCTTTTCTTTCCATAGATACATGACACCTAAAGCATCCTGCTCTAACACTCTATCAGCCTTTTGCTCACTGTGAATCAACAGAGACTAGCCCCACGAAGTTAATTTTCAGTTGAATCAGCAAGACAACCCAATCCACCCCGCCAGCTGCCCAAGTCTCTACAAAAGGGACTGAAACACACAGCAGAGAAACCTGTCCTTCCTATGCAACAGGCTGAAGTTATTTTACCTGCTTGATAGTAATTTACTAGCCCTATAAAACTCTATCTTCCTAATTTTATTGGGCTTTTGGTTTTACAAACCCATCACTATACCCATTAATATTTCAATTACAGTTACACACATTTAGCACCTGCAAACGCCACTGCAGAACTCATCTAATGTCCTCAGATAACTTGCTACTCTCTGGATAACAGTCTTCACATTTTAGAGCACAGCTTCAGGAGAAAGGCTTCCCAAAAATATAGAAAGACAGAAAGATGCAACAGCAAATCGAGCAGTCTGAAAGTAGAGATGTGTATAGACTAGCAGTGAAGAGTAACAGAACAAATGGCTACAGAACACAAACAGCCGTGACTTCAAGTTCTGTTTCTCCTCTAACCCATACAGCTAGCGACTTCAAAGTTCTTCTCCAAGCAATGAGGATGAAAATATCACTCATCTGCTGCAGCCATAGATGAGTGCTTGATTTTTACAGTTTCCACTCAGGTGACATTTTTACATTACCTAACTGTTCAAGGAAGAACTACCCTGTTGCATTTCTCAAAACAGAAGTATTTCATTATGAAACCACCTTAAATGCAGCCTCAAAAGTACACTAGACCTTAAACTCACTCTAATAACACTTAAAATAGAAGGACAGGGACCCCATCTGCCCCTTGTTGTAAGGTGATTTTCGGCAGTAACCTGCGCCTGGACGAACTACAAGCACACTGTTAATACCGGTTCACCCCGGACCGAGCAAGCCCAGCGCCCCGAAGCAGAACGGCCAAAGATCAAAGCAGGGGCACAGCAACAACGGCACCCGAGGTACCCAGGCGGTGGCTGGTCCTCAACAGCGAGCAGCTCAACATCATTCACCGCCTCCACTGCAGCTCTGTGCACTCCACACAGACCCCTTCAGGAACAAAACCAACAAGTAACTAGCTTCTTATTCCACACAAACTTGACTCCTCCCAAAAGCCTTATCAATTAATTCGCCAACATTTATCTCAGGGTGGAAAGCGCTGGATAAACCGCTCACCTTCTCCCCCAAACCCCCGTCGCGCTCGGCTGCCAACAGCGCGCTGCAGCCGGTGCCACGGCA
>VWZY01010820.1:200912-227600 GCA_013399075.1 Chloroceryle aenea
GCCTCTCCCTTCAGCCGCTCCTCGCTTTGCCCCCCGAAGGGTCCGGGCTCCCCTTCAGGGCGCAGTTCCCTCTCGTGAGGCGCGAAGGAGGAGCTGTCTGCGCCGATCGGCTTCCTGGTACTGCTGTCCTGCCTCTCCTTCCCTCTGCCGCTCAGTCTCCCCCGAGCTGGCGGCTCCAGCCGCGATCATCCGCTGTTCCCTCTCACAGACCTGCCAAGTGCCGTGTCAGCTCTGATGTTGCTTCCCTCCATTGCATTTCGCTGCCCCCCACTGCCGGGATGCCCGCCCTGAAGACCCCAGTCTCGCCTGGCCCACCTGTTCTTGCCCTGCCATGACCCATCCCTTTCTCAAATCCCAGCTGCTCAAGCGGTGCCTCTGCCTCCTGCAGCCTTTCTCTGCCACGGACTCACATGGACCCACCTGAGGAATACAACCTCTGCAGATGCATCTGGAGAGATTTTGCTCTTTCAGGTGTCCCTGCTAAATTTCTCTTTTCTTGCTGACTGCCATCTGCATTTTTTTTTCCCTGATATTTCCCCTGGGCGCCACCATTAATATCGTGGTTCGCTTTTCATCTGCATTCTCCTGAGCCTTGGCTACTCTGCTGTTTTCTTCCTGCTTCAAAAAGATAGTCTTTCAAAAGTCTTTAAATGCTTGTTCTCCCCATTCTTGCTGCACCATCCCAGATCTAACAATCATATCGTCCCCTTAGCATTTGTGTTCTCTCTTTGAAAGTCTTCTGTAGTAATTCAATGTTATTCCACCCCTCCGTGATGGATCTTAATTGTCTGTTGTCTCCTTTCAGGTTGTCCCTCTCCAGCAGCACACAAAGTCCCCTGCGAACGCTCTCCTTGCAGTGGTGACTCACAGAACTACTTCTCTTAGATGTCCTTTCCAATACGAGCTACTCTCCAGCACTCGGATCGTGTTTATTAAGGTACACTGAGCTTTTCCCACAGTCTTTCCCTCCTCTCTTTATTGTGAGGAGCTGACTGTTGTCCTCTGAACAGCAGGGGATGATCTAGGTGTTATATCTGAGCCTACTTATTTGAACCGTGATAATGTCTTGCCTCTGCCTTTTGCAGAACGCAGTTCTAGCCTGTCTGCTCAGTCTGTTTCAGGACTTTTTCAGCTAGTGTCTCAAGTGCTGGCACAGCCTCCTTACAGGCGAGGCAAAAGGTTCTTGAGGAGATGAGGATCATCTAAAACAATGCTGCCAAAGCCATCTTCTCACTTTCTTTCTCTGACTACTCCCTTTCAATGTTTCTTGTGCATGCTTAAGGCCCTGGGGTATGATTCGATCTGACTGTAGGCTTCTACCAGAGGCACCAAATCTAGCTTGTTACTTTCTTCACAGCCAGAGGAGGGAGGGAGATGGATAACACCAACTGTGATCTATACACAGATAGCTGCCTTTCTCACAGTCTCTACTGCTTGCTAAAGCAGTAATTTGGGACAGTGAAACTTTGAGATCAAAGACTTCAGTTTAGGTGACTGCTATGATCTCCCAACTCTTTTCCTTTTTTGTTTTGTTTTTTGTTTGTTTGTTTGTTTGTTTTCCTTTATGTAGACTTGAGAGGCTTATTGTGTAAGGACAGTTATGATTTTTGACAGCCAGAAAAGACAGTATTTTTTTTTTCTTTAGTAAAAGCTACAAATATACATAAACAGCTAGCTCACATCATAGTCCTTCCTAACAAAAGCTCTGTCAGGTCTGGGACCGTAATTAGGTTTTTGGCTTTTTCCTCCAAGGCCATCTGAATAAGCAGGACCCATTTTTTTTTTCTGCTGTGTACAGCAAGCCTGTGCTTAAGCAGTTAATGATTGCTGTGGCTGATTTATAGGTAGTGTATAATCAGCTCTTTCTGCCCTGAGCTAGTGGCTTGCCCTAGAAGATGGCTCTGCTGTTGCAAGGCTGACTGAAATATAGTTCATTTGTAAAGGGGATCTTAAACTTATGTTCAAACAAAACATCTACAGGCTCTGTTCCCATACAAAGCCTTGCAGAACTTTCTGTGTTGTTTTCTATTTTGCTGCTAGCCTGTTCCCCTCTGGAGGGGGAAACATGCCCAGAATCAACTGGAGACCATGTCACAGTTGAGGTTGAAAGTCCACTGTAGCCAGTGCAGGAAAAGTAAACAAGGTAGGGAGGACCTGAGGAGGAGGCTGATGTGCTCAGAAAAGCCCAGTTTTCGTTCAAAACCAAGTTATTACTACAGGCTTACAAAAGACAGATAAATATCCTGAGCCGTCTCTTGAACTGGATTCAGCGTAGGATGTGTTTTGCTTACAACACCCAGTTGTAAGCTTGAGGACGAACACATGTAATGCTCTCAGCAAGCTGTAGAGCTGACAGGCGTGTTCTTTCAAAGCATATAAGAAAATTAACATTAATATTGAAGCCGTTAGTCTTCCCTTTGATGGCAGAACTACAATTCTACTGTTATCTGTGTATTTTTGAGTGACGTTGAACAATAGGTAACATATTGAAAACAGCTTGTTTTAATCGTTAAACTGTTGTCCTTGTTGACAGATCAGCCACTTTTACAGCTTGGTATATTGTAATATCTTACCTGAAGAAATCAGCACCCATTAGGAAATGGCCAAAGTCGAAAGGTTTGCTTTCCATGTTCCAAGTCTGGAGGAGCTTGCTGGGGGTAAGTCCTTCAGTGTGTAACCCTTCACAAACTTATAATGTACTCTTCAAGCTTATCTTAAAGCTCTTAGCAAAACATTTCTACAGCTAGTACATGCAGAATATTCCTGCTCTTACCACACTGTGATGTAAAGGAAAGCGCTATTTTCTATGTGCTATTATTTCCTTAAAGCAAACAAGGAGTCCTCCCCCAAAGACAAATGATATTTAAACACACAAACAGGCTCTCAAGCCCTTTAAAATTGCTTCATTGGCAGATTTGTGCATGGGTTGTGAAAGTTTGACAATTACAGACCAAACTTAATTTATACTTACAGGATCATCTGTCCTCTACCATCCAGTATCTTTCTTTTTCAGGACTAAAACCACAGCTGACAAGACACGCTTCATGACAGGTCCTAATTCTTGACCCTATTAGCTCCTCTTTTGGCGATAACCTTAGAACCAGGCCACAGTAAACATTTGATTTAGTTTCTGTCAAAAGCCTTCATGAAATGTGCCCAGAACGCCTGTTGAGATTGGAAGGGACCTCTGGAGGCACTTTGGTCACCAGCTCACAAGCTTCTTCCCTTGCTCTAGCAGAACGCATTATTCCTTCTGGCAGTCTCTCTTCTGCAGCAGATGTACTAAAGGGTTGTTTTTTCACTTTCAAAGAGGTCCTTGAGTTCAGTCTGCAACTCTCCCAAACGTGTGTCAGTTTGACATGTCTATGCTTTGAGAGCAGTGTGGTCCCAGCAGTGGTTCTCAGTGCATTTCTCTCTCGGCAGCTGTCAGGTTGGGGCAGTAGGCCAGGACTGCCTGCTATAGACCTGTCGACTCAGCAGAGAACAGTGTGTACTTACAGCAAAACAGCTTAAAACAGTAGCAGAAAAGACGTGCACAACGCCGAATTTTCTATTTTCTGTTTGTTTTGTTTTATTTTCTTTTGTTTTTCCCTGTTCTGTCTGAGGATCTCCTGTAAGCTATGAATTTTGTTGATGTTTAGCTCTTGAGCATAATTTGAGGAATGCCCTTTTCTTGTCCTATTCCACTTAGCAGAACATACTGAGATGTATTTAGAAACCTGCAAAATGCTTTCTAATGATCCTTGTGCTCAGTGGCTTGGTAACTCTGCTCCCAAGAAGTAAGATATATCTGAAATCCTGACTGGAGGAAGCAAAAGCATGGGGAAGTCTTCTGAGTAAATAAGGAACTGCATCATTTGAGATCACAGACTGTTTTTTCTGCTCCTTAGTTTGCAATTTCTGTCGAAGCAAACCCTCAGGCATGAAAGAATTTGGACCTTTTAACATGGTATTTGAAGCAGTGTATGAATGTGATACGATACCACACTCAAGGTCTGAAAGTTGTTTCCAAACAGTGCACTTAGATCTAAGTCAGAATCCTCCATGTTGTTTGAGTGACTTTGAAGGTTCTGAGACTAAAAACATTGATATGAAGCCAAAAACCAAAAGTTCAGATCTGGGGCTGTTCATTCATTAGATGTCTTGCACTGACAGTGGCACTTGGCAGAAAATCTCCACATGGACATAAACATGACAGGCAATATCCTGTAACAACAGAAGTTTCCAGACAACAGAGACAGTTTGAGATTATAATGAATCTGTTGCAAACACTCGAGTTAATATATTTAAAGAATTGATTGTCAGTGACTTCAGCTAAAACTTCCTCCTTTGCTCTTGCATGATTCGTGATGTGCTCCTCTGAAGCTAAACCACTGCTGACTGTGATTTAAACTTACCCACGTTACTTCATGTTGTGTTGTTCCTAGTGCTACTAGGAGCAGTTAGTTACTGTGTTCCAATTAAAAGGTTTTTTAAATTCTTAAGATGAATTAATTTGGTAGCTGACAATTAATCTGAACAAGCTTTTGCACTTCTCTGAAGCTCTGACTCGGGAAACAAGTGCCTTACAGAACAGTAAAGGTTAAATCAATGGAGCTACTTAGGGTAAGCATAAGTCCTTTAATGTATCTTGCTGAAGTAATTTATTATTGTTAATAACTTGTCAAACTCTTGGTAATTTTTTCTACTGTCAATAACTTTGCCATTATTCTTTATCCTAGTTTTGCAGAAAGGGCTTAAAGAAAACTTTGCTGATGCTCAAGTCTCTGTTGTAGACTGTCCTGATCTGACACAGGAACCATTCAACTTTCCTGCTAAAGGTAACCTAACATTCTTGTCTTATGATTCATATTCTCCGGTACTTTCTACCTGATCCTCCTTGGTTCTGGTCTTCTAAAGATGTTGGGAGAGCTTAAATCGTTTTTCAGTTAGAGAATATGCATAAGAGCTACATTTTATTTCTGGATTTGCTTCCTAGTTCATGTATGAACAAAGACAAGTTATTACCAAGTACTCATCTGTTGGTTTTGTTTTTTTTTTTCTTAACCTGTGATTGAAATGCTCACTTATTTCATAAGCTTTATTTAGTGCACTGGAAAATGTTTGGAAATTAAGTTATTTTCCATATGGAGATTTTTTTTAGATCTATGCCAATCACTGTCTGAATCTGAGGAGCAGCACTTCTATTAATTTTTAAATTCCTGCCATTCACGTATGTCAGTGAAGTGAAACTGTCTGATTCTGAGTGGGATTTATCTACTTTGACATTAGCTGTCTGAAGACAACACATGTCATCTGTGCTACTCATCCGAGTTCCCTCTGTCATCAGTGTAGGGAAAGAAACACCTCTGGAAGGTGATTCATCCCTTTTTAAATTACATGTCCAAATAAGTGATGTTAGTTGTCCTGAGACCTGGGCATGCAGCTTTGCTGAAATTTTGCGTGTGGAGTCGCAGTGGGGTTATCTCTGTGGTGAGGACATCTTCCTAGCACATGGCAGTTGTTGTCCACTGTAATCTTTTTCTTTATATGTTAGTTTTATAACAGGGGGCCTAGCATTAAATCCTACTGTGAATCATTTTAGGGCTTACTGTCCTTGGACTGCTTAATAGTGCAAGACTTTATCTAACAAAGCACTCTAGGGACACTGTGTTCTCAAGGGCTTTTAGATGTCTGAGGAACCAGTTCTTTGGTGGGTTAGATGGCATGCTTATTTAAGATTGTTAAGAAAAATACTTTACCATCCTAACTGGTTGTATCCTTCCAGGAATCTGTGGAAAGCCTAGAATAGCAGATGTGGGAGGTGTTCCTTACCTCATACCTCTTGTACAGAAAGAAAAAGTGAGTTTTTCCTGTAGCTGTGGGGTTTCATGTGTTGGTCAAAAGAAAAGCAGTATCTTTTTGAAATATAAACAAGACTATGGACTAACAGATGTTATAAGATTCCACTTACGAAAGAGACTTTTCTGTGTTTTGTGAGATTGATTCTGACGTGTTAAACATAGACTACATTGGGAGATCTCACATATTGTAGCAAAAATAGCATATTGTGCTTTATGGTTCATCTTCTCCTGTCCTCAAATACAATATAGTTTTGGAAACATACTGTGGCAGTTGTGGAAGGAGCAAGGGGCTTGACTTCATGTTTCTCTGTGGCCTACTGCATGCCTGTGGTTTTAAGTCACAGCCAAGTTTCTTTGTCAAAACTTGTCTGTATTTGCGTTTTCAGGCCAGCACTAGATTTATGTTACTGTCCTTTTGCAAGAATATTTTGCCTTCTTTCTGACACCTCACCCCATCTGTCTCTATATGATATTCCCTTTTTTTTTGTTACACAAATACAAATTTCACTAAGAACAATGTTTTATTTTTAGGTTAAAATGGCAGGGGGAAATACAGGCAGACTCTACCCTTCAGAAAACTAATGGACATGTACCAAATTTGTTACTACCAAATGTGTTGCTCAGATACTGTGTTCAACCTAATTATCCAAAATTCTAATGAGGGCATTGTGAATTAAATGCACTTAATTAAGAGATTAAAGTGAACAGAATATCAATTCCAAATCAGAGCACCACACCAAAATCAAAGGATCGTTTCTCTTTTGCAGGTTTATGATCTAAATACAGTTGCAAAAGACATAGAGCTGCCTGGAGCTTTCATTCTTGGAGCTGGAGCTGCTTCATCTAGGATTCTTGGAGTAAATGCTGAGGTCAGTAAGTAAGTGTGATGGTTCTTACTGAATTCATGGAAGCATCATTATAGCAGAGCAATATCATGCTAGGTGTTTTCCATTTACAGAAAAACACTTAATAAAAACCATTCATGCCAAAAGCACAAAAACACATCAGAAAAAATTCAGATGAGGACCATACAATGAGGTGCATACTATTGAGATAATAAAGATTCATTTTTAACTTGTAATTCTCCACGAATCATGTGATTCCTTTGAAGCATGCAAGAAACATGATTTTTTTGAGACTGATTGACAAAGACCTGACCAGAAGCTTTGATGATGAGATTTAGAAATGCATCTCAAAGTTACTGGTGAATGCCTTTGAAATATTCCCTGCCTTTCACCCTCCTGGATGGCTTTGTTTTACCATTGTAAATTTTAAAGATGCTACATATATAATGATCACCTGCAGGAGAGGCTGGAGACAAAAACAGGCTGCCTGGGAATGCTTTAGTTAGTCAAGAGTCTTTTCAAGCATAAACCTCTGATCTTGCTATCTCCTTTTGATGCATTGTTTGGCAGATGGGATAATCCATATCAGCATTAAATCTGGACCACTGTAATAGAGGTTATTACTGTACACTGAGAAAGTATTACATAGAATTCCAGTACTTGCATGCAGGCTTCAGATCTAAATGATCAGACTTTTTTTTTTTTCTTCTTTTTTATTATTTTTTTTTAAAACACTAATATTTATCTTCATATAACATTACTTTTAACTGTCCAGAAAAAGTAAAACTGTTTTCTGGATTTTTGAATTACATTACAATAATAGTGCATTTTTCTTAGCATAATAGATCTCATCCTGGGAGACAAAGCTGTGTGACAAGGAGGGTTATATATTGGGAACATGCTCCAAAGTTTAAATTGCATTTACGTGATTTCTCTTCATTTGACTGATTCTTACATATTCTTACTGACTTACCTGACATACTCTTACATGTTCTTTTTCTCAGCTTATCCCTATTGTTCAAACTAAGAGTGAAAAAAAGCCTGCTGTAAATGGGAGCTACGTTGCTCAAATAAATCCTGCAGATAAAGGGTGCCTGCTTGAGAAGTACAGCAGTAAATATACTGACTGTGAGTTTGGGCTGTTGGCCAACCTTTATGCCAGTGAGGGCCAACCTGGTAAGGTGTGTATTCGGATCAAACATAACTTTGCTTGTAAAGCTTTGTGACTGAAGGGAAGCTCAGGTTTCAGCATTGTCCTCTCAGTTTTCTGCATTAATAGTGAAGTAGTTATTCTGTGAAAGAAATATCCAAACATAAGGAACTGATGCCAGTGAATGAGAGGAAGAATTGCTGGAGACTGAGAGGCATTTTTGCAATCTAAGCATTAGTTTACTAAAACTTTGCGATCATAAATCATCCATCCAAATGCAGTCCAAACTGTCAGTGATTAAAGGTTATGCTTGGACAATATAGTTGGGTAAATCAGGTCTGGGAACCGGTCTTATTCTTCTTGTAGAAGTGCTTCTCCCAACACAGCTAGTGCAAAGAAGTGTTGGCAGAGCAGTCAAAAACCTGAGTACTGTGTGGAAACTGACTGAGCAGTCTTGTGTGTTTTCAAGAGTTTCTTAATAACAGAGTGGAAGCCAGCTGGTGGCCAGAAATGGGTTGCTTATGACACTGCAGGGAAACTCATGTTTTCAAAAAAGTTATCTTGGGTTGTAAGCTTGGGAGAATTTCAGAGCAGCTTTCACAGACCTTTGCAGACTGTTGCAGAGAGAGACGGCAGTGACAAATTAGCTTTATTCCTCCAGGTCATTGAAGTGAAGGCCAATGGAAGAACTGGGGAACTTAACTTTGTGTCTTGTCTGAGACAAATTTTAGAGAAGCACTATGGAGAAAAGCCAGTTGGGATGGGTGGTACCTTTATCATTCAGAAGGGGAAAGCAAAGATTCATATTATGGTAAGTTGCTCTCACAGAACTCTCTCACAGAACTTTCTTCATCCTTCTGAAAACAGCGGTGTAAATCAGGGTGTAATATCTTAGTGCCTTGACTTTGCTTTGCATTTTTAAATGTATGCATAAACTGTTAGGATAAGCAATGTATTAAAGTAAGAAGCTGACATTACAAAACTAGTGATGCTGTATTACTTGGCCTTAATACTGTCATCTTTTATTTTGAAATGTGTGGGCAGCTAAAGAACAGTAGAGCTACTGTAAAATTAATTGAAATTAAATACATGAACTGACATGATATTTATAAGAAGGAATAAACTTCTTTTTTTTTTAAACAAAGAAAAAACACCAAAAAAAACCCCAAAACAAAACAACTGAGCTTCTAATATGTACTAGGACAAGAATCCTCTCTACAGGAGTTCTCTCACTACCTGTGCAATGAAAGAAGCAATGTTCTTGTCACTTCTGTTTATGGCAGAAACACAGTAATGGGCTTCTTTTAGGCAAGAAGAAATGGGAGCAGAATAGTGCAGAGGGGAAAACTGAAGGAAAGTTGTTAGAGAAAAATGATCTTCCTTTCACTTATAAAGCTTTTACTTCTGCTATAGCCTCCAGAATTTTCTGCCTGTCCTCTGAATACTGATGAGGATGTGAATAACTGGCTCAAATTCTTCGAGATGAAGGCTCCACTGATTTGTCAGACAGTAATAGTTTCCAGAGATCCAGTGAGTCTCTTTTTAATTTCTAAGTGTAAACTGGGACTTGGAATGAATTTTGTGTTGAATGTGATGTTCCTTTTAAGAACAGGAGTGTGTATATCATGTTAAACACTTCCAAGGGTGGTATAATGAAATAGAAACTTCTAATTTATGTCACTGGTTTGAACTGAGACTAGGTCAGGGTGTTCTGAAACCTAGTGCCTGTTCATAGTGGACTGAATGGCTCCATTCCAATTTCAAGTGTGCAGGTGTTTGCATCCCAAACCCAACGGCAGTTTGCATTCATCAGGAGAAATGTCAAGAGCACGGAACATCTGTGTGCTCATGTAGTTCACTCTCATAAGAACTGTCTCTGCTAATGCTGTGCTGAAATACGTGAAGCATGTGTCTCGCAATTGCCGACGCAAATTAAAGTCTGCAAAGCCTCATGCTAGAATGTTATCTAGCATCTTTCACAAGCACGAAATTCAACAGCAAACAGTTCAGGATAAAAACTGGTCTGGTTTCAAAAGCCATTAGGATGTTCACCATTAGAAAGACTGTTTAAAAGTAACCAGGAAACCATAGATGAAAATTACTATTTTGTAAATACCAATGCAGTCATAAGTAATATAAACGATTTTTTTTTTTTTTCTGGAGTTCAATGAGACACTCTGTAGGTTTGGATATGTTCAAAGGTTTGACTTTATCGTGTCATTACATGTCAGCTTTAGTCCTGAGGCTAAATTGTGTGCATCTTCCCAGAATCAAGTGATGAGTGCTTTGAAATTAGCCATCAACAGCTGCTCCATTCAGAACCAGTGCAACTTGTGTTGTGGATGCAGCTGGGTTACTTCCATCTCTATCCACTGCAAGCTCAACAGCACTCAGCTAAGCCTGAGGTTTTGGAAAAGTTTGAGTGGCCCCACAGAGACAGAAAGGCATGGACCTGTTGCAGGTGCTCCAGGGGAGGGCCATGGAAATGGTCAAAGGGCTGTAACACCCCTCCTGTGAAGGGAGGCTAAGAGAGTTGAGGTTGTTCAGCCTGGAGAAGAGAAGGCTTGAGAGAGACCTTACTGCAACCTCTCAGTACTTAAAGGGGGTTTATAAGAAAGATGGAGAGAAACATTTTTGCCAGAGCCTGCAGTGACAGTAGAAGGGTCAACAGCTTTAAACTGAAGAAAAAAAAAGTAGATTTAGTTTGGATATGAGGAACAAATTTTTCACAACGAAGGTGGCGAGACACTGGAAGAGGTTGCACATTGAGGTTGTGGATGCCTGTCCCTGAAAGTGTTCAAGGCCAGGTTGGATGGGGGTTTGGGCAACCTGATGCAGTGGAAGCTATCCCTGGCCATGGCAGTGGAACTAGATGATCTTTAAGGTTGCTTCCAGCCCAAACTATTCCATGATTCTATGATATGTAAAACCAGTGGGGGTGATCTCAAAGTTTAGTACGCTACTTGTCATTTTATTTACTGTTCATCCCATTTTCATCCAAGCTGGCTCTCAGAACTGAGTAGAGATCATCTCTTAATCTTCTTCTATATTATCACAAGCATACTGCATATTTTCACTGTTGAATGGTTGGAGTGAGCTCTAAGATGTGTGGAAATATGCAGCATAAAGGAGAGACTATCCTAGGACTTCTAGCCACAGTTCACATGGACATGTGTTCACGGGCCTTTCTCTGGCAACAGGGCTTTGATCTGCGTGTGGAGCACACCCACTGCTTCAGCCACCACGGGGAAGGAGGGCACTACCACCAGGACACCAGCCCCGACAGCGTGCAGTACCTGGGCTACCTCCTGCCCGCAGAGCTGCTCTTCCGCATCGACAGGCCCCCAGAGACCCACCTCGTCGGTAGAGACTGAAACGGGGAGCCTCTGGTGAAGGCGTCGCAATCCAACCTTTCTAAAACACAGATGCTAATTTTTATATCGCTTTTAATTATGTGCATTTATCAGAGTGGAGAATAACTATGAAAACAGTAAATGTGTGACTTACTAATTTTGTGAAAGTGAGAAATTCAAGAGTATATGTTTAACTGAAATTGTTATGACTGAATTGAAACGGTAATTTCATTGCAGTAGAATCACAAAATTATTTTAGGCTGGAAAAAAATTTTAAGATAATTGAGTTCCTTTACCCAGCACGGCCCAGTCCACTACAAAATCACATCCCTCAGCACCACGTCTACACAGCTTCTGCATACCTCCAGGGATGGTGACTCCACCGCTTCCCTGCGCAGCCTGTTCCAATGCTTGACAACCCTTTTGTGGAAGAAATTTTTCCTAATATCCAGTCTAAACTTCCCCTTGCACATTTCCTCTTGTCCCATCACCTGTTACTTGGGAGAACAGACCGACCCCTGCCTCGCTCCTTTCAGGCAGCTGTAGAGAGCAATGAGGTCTCCCCTGAGCCTCCTTTTCTCGAGGCTGAGCAACCCCAGTTCCCTCAGCTGCTCCTCACGAGACTTGTTCTCTAGACCCTTCACCGGGTTCGTTGCCCTCCTCAGGACATGCTCCCAGCCCCTCAGTGTGCTTCTTGTAGTCAGGGACCCGAAACTGAACACAGAACTTGAGGTGCAGCCGCACCAGTGCCGAGTACGGGGGAGAGTCACTTCCCTGGCCACACTATTTCTGATAGGAAATAGGCTGCTACATTATCAATTGTCTGTTTTTTTGCTATTCAGCAAAAAGATAGGTTGAGCGTGGCCATAGCTGGTGATGGGGAAGCCGAAGTGACTTTATGAACGGCGAATTAAACCAGTTTCTGGTCCAAATGGCGCTGCAAAAGCAAATCGCTGTAGCTCTGAGTAATGCCCCGCTGGGGTTTGCCTGCGACGGGAAAGGTAGCAGGAAAGCGGTCGGCTGCCGGGCATGGCACGGCGAAGCAGCCTCCCACGGCTCGCGCCACTCCCCTCAGGCCCGACCTTCCTCCTCCCTCGGANCCGCGCTTTAGCCGAGGGCCGGCTGCCGAGCTGCGGCGGTACCCGTACTGCAGCCCCACAGGCGCCTGGGCCTGGCTTGTCTTCCCCCGTGGGCTGCCAGGGCTGGCCGTGGCTCAGGGCAAGACTTCTCGTGACCGAGTCCCATCAAATTGCAGCGGTAGAGTTGAAAAGATTCAGATGGCGTGCAGTTATGTTGTGTTTCACGCTGGCGCGATATGCCTGTGGTTTAAGAATGAGTCTTTTTACAGTCCTTTGTTCTCCCATCCTTTGTTTTATTTTTAGGCTTGGTAAAGTTTCAGCCATCCCTCTGGCCTTGGGATTCAGTGAGGAACAACTTAAGAAGCGCCTTGACTGAGATGTGTGTGTTGTATGATGTCCTTAGCATTGTCAAGGATAAGAAGTTCATGACTCTAGATCCGGTTGTGCAGGATCCCCTTCCTCCAAAACAGGTATGCTCTTGTGTAGTTTGTATGGCTTGATGCTAAAGATTTTATTTCACTGGATTTTTTATGGATGACATATGCAAGATACATAGTAAAATGTTCCTTGCACTGTGCTGGTACAGTGCCTTGTGGGGCAGGGTAAGGCTGAGCATGAGAGGTGAGGCCAATTTCAAAGGCCTCTGCTGAAGCTGTAGGTCAAAGTGCTGCTTGTGGCCTTATAATGCTGGTATGAAAATAATTCTACAGTATTACTGAACATCCAGCAAAACTAAGTTACCTGTTTCCACTAATAATTTTTTTACAATTAAGGTGGAAATAGTTTTTTCTTTCTCTCTCTTCGTTGTTGTTGTTGTTGCTAGAACCCTCAGTTTCTACAGTTGATTTCAAAAAAGAAGTCATTAGCTGGAGCAGCTCAAATCCTGTTGAAAGGTGCAGAAAGATTATCCAAATCGGTTGCTGAAAACCAGGAAAATAAGAGGCAAAGAGACTTCAACTCTGAACTGCTAAGACTGAGGCAGCACTGGAAGCTGAGAAAAGTGGGAGATAAAATTCTTGGCGATCTAAGCTACAGAAGTGCAGGTAAACAGTAGGGTCTTTCTTTTTTCTCAAGATGGATACTTCTATTTTAGTGGTGTTTTGGTTTGTTTTTTTTTTTAACTGGAAGATCAGATGAAATATCTCTAATAGTAAGTTCTATAATTTAGTAAAATTTCTTTGTATTTATGAGATGGGATTATATAAAAAGGAAACTTTTAATCAGAAAAATACTGTGTCATCCTCAACCTGGAAAGTGATTTTTTAATTATTTTTTTTTAATATCTAACTGTTTAGGATTCTAGTAAAGATAGCTTTATGGTAACAGTTCTACAGTGACAGGTAGACTATATAAATCTTTGGCCTTTGTTTATATTTCTTCTGTAAAGCATTAAAACCAAACAAACAGAACCAATCAAAAACCCAAACAAATCACAAAACCGAGTAGGTTTTGTATTTTCCTCTGAGCAAACATGGCAGAGTCATCGAATATCTCAAGCTGGAAGAGACTCATAAGGATCATCATGTCTAACTCCCTGCTCTTCCGGGGTTTGCTTAAAACTAAACTATATGACTAAAGAGCATTGTCAAAGATATATATATATTTATACCTATTATTCCTACATTTGTGATAAATGATACTGAGAATGTGCAGTGTTTTATGGAGAACAGTAAGAGGGTAACCAGCCCAGAGTTCTAGAGGCAGTTATGGAGTGAAGGAGCGAATACAGAATCCCACAAAACTTAAGATGCAGATAGAAAGCAGTCATGTGAAACGGTGACATG
Source organism: Chloroceryle aenea (assembly GCA_013399075.1). Lineage (NCBI taxonomy): Eukaryota > Metazoa > Chordata > Aves > Coraciiformes > Cerylidae > Chloroceryle > Chloroceryle aenea. Next base: position 214,967 of record VWZY01010820.1, read on the forward strand.
GGGTTCCTGTTGGTATTGGTGAAGAGGGGAAGGACAAATTTAGAGTTACCTTGTGTTTGTGAAGAAGCAGTAGATATGTCTCTAGTGAGATTATTTATCCTAAATTAGATGAAGTATGCCCTGAATGTGAGAGGGCTGCAGCTAGGACAGATGTGGGCATCTGTTTTTATCAGTCCCGCCTGAATGCCGGGCTGTGCAGTTGTGTTTTACAGACAGAACATTGTCATAGTGTTATGACTGCAGGCCAAGTATCACCAGCATTCCTTTATATCAGTAAGTGTCTTTGTTGTATCATAAGCTACTGGATTGCAGAACTTTGAGCAGTTGTCTTTTTTTTTAACCAAATAACTTCTTTATTGTTGTGTTTTCCTCCTTCCCTGTGTCAACTAATGCCATTTTGAAACACTGTTTGTTTTCTTACAGAATTATTAATTACTACTTATTAACTTACTCTAAAATATTACCCATCACACACTGAAGGACCAAGATGCTGATGTGCTGAAATGAGCTTTGAATTTACCTATATTTTTAAGAAACCATGAAGAAAATTTGAGTCAAGTACAACTTTAGAGACAGAGAAATACATATTCTTCAAAAATAGAGTGATGAGTTTCATTATTTGAAGAAGATGCTTTATACATAGTACACATGTCTTTGTCCTTCCTTTTTTAGGCTCCTTATTTCCTCATCATGGCACATTCGAGGTAATAAAGAACACTGACGTTGACCTGGATAAAAAGATACCTGAGGATTACTGTCCTTTGGATGTTCAAATTCCAAGTGATTTGGAGGGATCGGCCTATATCAAGGTTTGCCAGAGAAACTTTAATAGCGTGGCCTCGATTTTGTTTTGGACTTTGTGTGCTTGCAAGAACGAGCAAACATCAAATGACGTTCTCTTTCGCCTAGGTTTCTATTCAGAAACAAGCTCCAGACATTGGTGACATTGGGACAGTCAATCTCTTCAAAAGACCCATGCCCAAATCAAAACCAGGTATAGCTGGCTATGTGTTGGGTTTTTTCGAGCATGTTCCCCATAAGTGGGTTTGTATATTAAGTTTANAATTTCTTTGTATTTATGAGATGGGGTTTATATAAAAAGGAAACTTTTAATCAGAAAAATACTGTGTCATCCTCAACCTGGAAGTGATTTTTTTAATTATTTTTTTTTAATATCTAACTGTTTAGGATTCTAGTAAAGATAGCTTTATGGTAACAGTTCTACAGTGACAGGTAGACTATATAAATCTTTGGCCTTTGTTTATATTTCTTCTGTAAAGCATTAAAAACAAACAAACAGAACCAATCAAAAACCCAAACAAATCACAAAACCGAGTAGGTTTTGTATTTTCCTCTGAGCAAACATGGCAGAGTCATCGAATATCTCAAGCTGGAAGAGACTCATAAGGATCATCATGTCTAACTCCCTGCTCTTCCGGGGTTTGCTTAAAACTAAACTATATGACTAAAGAGCATTGTCAAAGATATATATATATTTATACCTATTATTCCTACATTTGTGATAAATGATACTGAGAATGTGCAGTGTTTTACGGAGAACAGTAAGAGGGTAACCAGCCCAGAGTTCTAGAGGCAGTTATGGAGTGAAGGAGCGAATACAGAATCCCACAAAACTTAAGATGCAGATAGAAAGCAGTCATGTGAAACGGTGACATGGGGTTCCTGTTGGTATTGGTGAAGAGGGGAAGGACAAATTTAGAGTTACCTTGTGTTTGTGAAGAAGCAGTAGATATGTCTCTAGTGAGATTATTTATCCTAAATTAGATGAAGTATGCCCTGAATGTGAGAGGGCTGCAGCTAGGACAGATGTGGGCATCTGTTTTTATCAGTCCCGCCTGAATGCCGGGCTGTGCAGTTGTGTTTTACAGACAGAACATTGTCATAGTGTTATGACTGCAGGCCAAGTATCACCAGCATTCCTTTATATCAGTAAGTGTCTTTGTTGTATCATAAGCTACTGGATTGCAGAACTTTGAGCAGTTGTCTTTTTTTTTAACCAAATAACTTCTTTATTGTTGTGTTTTCCTCCTTCCCTGTGTCAACTAATGCCATTTTGAAACACTGTTTGTTTTCTTACAGAATTATTAATTACTACTTATTAACTTACTCTAAAATATTACCCATCACACACTGAAGGACCAAGATGCTGATGTGCTGAAATGAGCTTTGAATTTACCTATATTTTTAAGAAACCATGAAGAAAATTTGAGTCAAGTACAACTTTAGAGACAGAGAAATACATATTCTTCAAAAATAGAGTGATGAGTTTCATTATTTGAAGAAGATGCTTTATACATAGTACACATGTCTTTGTCCTTCCTTTTTTAGGCTCCTTATTTCCTCATCATGGCACATTCGAGGTAATAAAGAACACTGACGTTGACCTGGATAAAAAGATACCTGAGGATTACTGTCCTTTGGATGTTCAAATTCCAAGTGATTTGGAGGGATCGGCCTATATCAAGGTTTGCCAGAGAAACTTTAATAGCGTGGCCTCGATTTTGTTTTGGACTTTGTGTGCTTGCAAGAACGAGCAAACATCAAATGACGTTCTCTTTCGCCTAGGTTTCTATTCAGAAACAAGCTCCAGACATTGGTGACATTGGGACAGTCAATCTCTTCAAAAGACCCATGCCCAAATCAAAACCAGGTATAGCTGGCTATGTGTTGGGTTTTTTCGAGCATGTTCCCCATAAGTGGGTTTGTATATTAAGTTTATTTTTAAATTTCAGCGTATATCTTGAAAGAAGAGAGAACAAGAGTATTCTTATGTAAACTGAGCTTTTCTCTTTAGGTGCTGCTTGGGCTTTGGTAATATGATGCTTTCAAAGCCTATTGCTTCAGTTCTTCATATGTGTTTACTTAGTTTCTGAAACAAAATTGCTGGGATTGTATTTTAAGTATTCTGGAGCACCTTTTGTTAGTCATTAGAACTTTGAGCACATAACCAAAAGCAAACCAAGGTGGTGTGTTTCAGACAGTTACATCCCAGTGGTTCAGCTGAACTGAATGATTCTCTGTGCACTGCCAACTTTGCCCAAATGGCATCATTTGTTTTTGTGGCTTGTATGTTTTCAGTGGATCCGAAACTGCTGGCAGTATCTGTGTTAATTACCAACAGCTCAGCTGGCAGATAGCAGATTGATTCATTTGATATCTGCCAGTATGTGAAGCTGTAAACTTTTGTGATGAAAAATTCATCCTTTACTCTTTGGGATTAAAAAGAACTGGCAGGATTTTATTTCCCAGTGGCCTGTGACACAGATGCTTGTGCTATCTTGAATGTAGATGGGATGCTTTACTATGGAGATGTTTCACATGGTATTCAAGGTACAGCATAGAGCTTCTGGGCTTACTCAGACCAGAATCTCCGAGAACTTGGGGTCTTATAAATCCTGTGAAGGCATATACATTGATTTAAGATTGATAGCTCAGTGTGGAATAATTTAATAAAGCTAGAAGCAGCAGTGAAAAGAAGAATCAGAGGCTCACAAGCAGAGGTCTCAAAAGGCCTAGAAATGTAATAGGCAATTGTAGAAGGGAGTTGCAGTTCACAATATACATATATATATAAAATCCAAGTAAAATACATTAGTGTTACTTTAAAGTACTTGCTTAACAGATAAAATTCTGATAATACTGACTCCTTTATCTTGGCGAATACTTGTAGCTAGTATCTGGTATCGGAACAAGAAGGTAGCTTCTTTTTATTCTTTCCGTCTGCAGACATTGATTTATATTTTCCAGGTTCTCCACACTGGCAGACAAAGTTGGAGACTGCACAGAATGTTCTTTTATGTAAAGAAATTTTTGCCCAGCTGTCACGAGAAGCTGTTCAAATCAAATCACAAATTCCTCACATTGTTGTGAAAAATCAGATCATTTCTCAGCCTTTCCCAGGTAGGAAACTTTTAAAGACTTCCTAACCTATGATTATTTCCTTAAACATGAATTGAAATTCTGATTGATGTAACTTTTTAAAATGCTTTGTTCTTTAAAAAAAAAAAAAATTAAAAATCTTGGTTTTCAAAGGTTTTGAAAAAGGGAATTTCCTAGAATTTGAATTTTGCTTGCTAATTATAGAAATGCTCAACTAATGCACTTCAGTTTCTAATTTACTCATTTTATTGTGTGGATTTTGGATTGTGTTTCTTTGTGATTGTGTTTATCGTCAGTAACACTTAAAGCTGTCAACTCTAATGTCATGTCCACATTGCAGTTCAGAGCTGTGCCTAAGTCATTGCTTCTGGATTGCAGGTGGGTGAAATTTAAGACTTGAGTTAATGGGTCCTCAGACAAATGGAGGCTCTTCAGTGAGGATAATTAAACTGTGTGAACAGAGCTCAGCGCCGACTGGCGAGTCCCCTGTTCTTACATGGAACATCCAACTGATTATATCACGTGAAGTATATGTTACTGGATTGCTTAAAATTTTCGTGATGGTAAATCAGTCCTTTTTCAGGGGAGGAATGGGGTCATGGGGACTTGCTTTTTTCTGTGGGATTGAGGCATAGACGTTGATGTGAAATGCACAGCTGGCCTGTCAGCACCTCAGTGAGCAGCCGGTCTTACTTGCCTCTCCAGCATCATTCTTTGATGGTGAATACTGGTTGTAAAAGTCCTGACTGTAAAATGTAAACAAAAGTAGCTCTCGGTAGTCTCCTTGAAAGTTGCCCCTGTCCTCATTATTATTTTTTACTATTATTTATCTGCTTTGTGCAGGTTTGCAGTTGTCTATTTCTCTGTGTCACTCTTCCAATGAAAAAAAGTCACAAAAATCTTCTTCTGAAAAACAGAATCCAGAGGATCATCTCTATGTTCTGGAACATAATTTGCACCAACTTATCAGAGAGGTAATGCATTTACAGTCAAGTACTGAAGAGCTTTGGGGCTTTTGTTCAATCTTGTACGTAATGTGCGGCACTGTTGTAAGCCCAGAGCGCCACCAGAGGCCAGTCGCTTCCTAGCCATTTCTGCAAGGCTGTTCAGTTTAGTGTGGATAGGTGGTCAGGAAGTTCTGTGCTTTCGTGGAATGCTAGCTCTTCATCTGAGGCCTGTCTGCTCACTTCAGAAAAGCCGTGCAAGGCTTTTGCAGTACAGCTCATCGGTCCCCTGTTTCCTTTGTGTCTAATTAGTGCTTGACAAGTGCTTTAAGTGGGTATCTGTTCAGACCACGCTCCCATGAAGAAGGAACAGTCAGTTACCATAACAACTTTACTTCTTTTGAGTTCTGCATCTCTGCTTTGGTTTTTAGATCCTCATATAATCTAGCAGACAGAACTGAAGTAGAAGGTTTAGATTGTATCAGCTACGGAAGGAGCACAATTTTAGATGTCTAAGCAGGTGTGAAATTGTGTTCTGGAGAGTAGTGCTCATCTCCTTAGAGCATTGGTCTGCAAGTACTGCAGTGGTGTGGAGTAGTTAAGCATTTTAAACCCTGAGCTAGGTTTCATGAAGCTTTGGCTCAGTGTTTTGCATTTCCTTTCTTGAGTTTTGACAGCTTGCTAAATCTTTAGATTTAAAAAATTGACATACAGAAAGTTCTTGCTTTATTTTTTGTTTGACCATACTGTCTGTCTCCAGAGATGTATACGAGGCAGACTTGCTAGTAGGAGCTACTGCTATACTACCACATTTTTATTAGCTAGCACCTTTTTTAGAAGAATCACTTTCTGTAAGGTTTGAAAAACCTGTATAAATAGGGGAGGCAAAAGTAGGAGTGTAAAGCTGGATTGAAAGTGCTGTCAAGTTTATAAAGTTGCACTTTTTGCAGATATGTGCTCTTCATAAACCTGATGTGAAGCACCGTACTGTAGTACACATTGTTTCATTTTTGCTCATTTCCTTCTGTAACATCTGTTGTTTGTTGCAGTGTCACAAGCAAACCCTGAGCTCGACAGTGATGCCACATCCAGCCAGTGCACCTTTTGGCCATAAGAGGATGAGACTTGCAGGACCCCAGGCTTTTGATAAAAATGATATCAGTTCTTTACAGTCAAATGAAGGACTTCTGGAAAAGATAATAAAGCAGGCAAAACACATCTTTCTGAGACGCAGGTAGGTCGCAAGCTATTCTTGTTAAGGTTACAATAAAATGTACCATTGTGTGGAATACAATTGATCTTTTTACAGTGTTCTTAAAACTACATACTTCCTGTTTCTTAAAATAGTCTTTACGTACTAAGAAATGATAACATATTGTGAAATAGGAGCAAAGAACACTCGGCTAGTAAAAAAACCCCAAACCAAACAACAAAACTAAAAGGAATAAATGAGGTTGCTGTGACAGTTATGACAGAGATTGCTGATAATTGTCCCTACTTTTCTTATACAGTATAATTCCTTTTTTAGTATTCTTTATTGTTCAGTAGCTGATACAGAGTAATGCCACTTTAATACTGCTGCAGAATGTATGTGGAATGTACAGAGAAAACAAGCATGCTTCTTTAGCACCAGTATGTTGCTGAAATAGAGCTTTGATCCACATGGTTCTGTTAAATCCCACCCCCCCCCCTTTTTTTTTTTTTTTTTTTTTTTCTCACACAATNGCACACAAACAAGAAATCTCACTAAACTAGTAACCTCATTTCCTTTAAACAAAACCATCACAAACCATCTCGCTTACTGTGCGTGGAATATGTCTTTATCTTCTAGAACTGCTCGAACCATTGACAGTCTGGCTAGTCGTATTGAGGATCCTCAGATTCAGGCCCACTGGTCCAATATAAATGATGTTTATGAATCTAGTGTTAAAGTTCTAATAACTTCGCAAGGATACGAACAGATATGCAAGTAAGTATGAAAATGCATGTATCTCCCTAGTTGTAGAAGCAGGCAGCAATGGCAGAGTGTATTCAAGTTGAGTTTTACAGGTTTAGATTCTCTTCAGACAGACAAGGAAGTCCATTATTTGTACATTCGTTTTTCTGAGTTGGGGGGGTAACAACCACCCTAAGAAAAATCACATCCTGGGCTGCATCAAAAGAACTGTGGCCAACAGATCGAGGGAGGTGATTCTGCCACTCTGCGCTGCCCTGATGAGACCTCACCTGGAGTACTGTGTCCAGTGCTGAATCCCCCAGCACAAGAAGGATGGAGAAATATTAAAAGCGTATCCAGAGGAGGGCCACCAAAATGATCAGGGCAATGGAACATCTCTCGTATGAAGACAAGCTGAGGGAGTTAGGGCTGTTCAGGTTGGAGAAGAGAAGGCTCCAGGGGGACTTTATAGTGACCTTCCAGTACGCATGAAAGCAGGGGAAGGTCTATTCAAAAGGGTTTGTACTGATAAGACAACGAGCAGTGGTTTTAAGTTGGGAAAGGATGGGTTTAGACTGGATGTTAGAAAAAAGCTCTTTAATATGAGGGTGATAGATCACTGGAATGGGCTGCCCAGAGAGGTGGTGGAGGCCCCATCCCTGGAGTCATTCAGGGTGAGATTGGATGGGGCTCTGAGCACCCTGCCCTAGTTAGAGATGTCCATACTTGTGTAGGGAGGTTGGGCCAGGTGACCTCTAGATGTCCCTTCCAGCCTAAAACATTCTCTGATTCTATGATCTCTCCCAAAGGGGGAGAAGGATTTTATTGCAGGAGTTGGCCGGGCTCATTGACAGAGCTTTAAACTAGATTTGAAGGGGGAAAGGGGCAAAACCAGGCTCGCTGGAGATAAGCCTGGGACGTTTGTGGCATGGTGTGCCAGCTCCACCACTATCTCAGGGATTGTAGTGGACAGTGGGTCATGGGATAGGGAAGACTCTAGGGCCGTTGATGAGCCAAGGCTCACGATACTGCCTGAGAATGGGCAAGAAGGGTCTAGACCCTTCCCCGTACTCGGCACTGGTGAGACCTTACCTTGAGTACTTCATTCAGTTCTGAGCCCCTCGCTGTAAGGACACAGAAGTGCTGGAACATGCCCAGAAAAGGGCAACAAAGTTTGTGAAGGGCTTGGAGCACAAGTCCTGTGAGGAGCAGCTTGAGAGAGCTGGGGTTGTTTAGTCTGAAGAGGAGGCTGAGGGGAGACCTTACGGCTCCCTGCAACTACCTGAAAGGGGGTTGGAGTGAGGAGGAGGACAGCCTCTCTCCTTGGTGATGTGTGACAGGACCAGAGGGAATGGATGCAGTCTGCACCAGGAGAGGTTTAGGCTGGATATTAGGAAACATTTCTTCGCTGAAAGGGTTATCAAACAGTGGAATGGTCTGCCCAGGACAATGGTGGAGTTGCCATCCCTGGAGGCATTTAAATGGTGTGTGGACCTGGTGCTTAGGGCCATGGTTTAGTGGTGAGCTTACGGTGTTGGGTCAGAGGTTGGACTAGATGATCTTGAAGGTCTTTTCCAACCAGACATTCTGTAATTCCATAGGCTTCGCAACAGCCTCATCTCAGAATTATTGTCCACGAGTGGGAGGGATCCTGTGTTACTAGTTTCATGTTTTCTTAAATGTTGTAATGCATTTTGAACAAGTACGCATCTTGTCTTCAAAGATCCATTCAACTACAGCTGACCATTGGAGTTGAACAGATCAGAGTTGTGCATAGAGATGGAAGAGTTATTACATTGTCCCATCAGGAGCAAGAACTGCAGGATTTCCTTTTATCTCAGGTAGACTCTTACACTGCATTCTTCCATTTCCTGTAGTGTTTGGGAAGCAGACTATGTTAGAACCTTACCTTTATGTAGAAAATGGTAGAAAATTTCAAATAAAGACAGTGAAAATAGGAAGGTGGATGACTGAATTTTTCAGCAATGTTTGCATAGTGACTTTAGCAACTGTTAATAAAATATAACGCCAGTTTTTACTAAGGTCAGTAGTAACAGTAACTTTTACCTTCCCATTTAAAATACACTCTTTGTGCATGTCATTACGGGAGCACTAAGATTTTTGTGTACTTAGAACAAGTCAGTGTGAGTCATAGCAGACAAAAAGGTATTCAACGTATGAAACGTAGTGCAACAAAGTCCTATCTAGAGTAGAGATCTTGATGAGCTCACAGTTACTGTCATTTCAGCATTGTCTTGTTAATGTTCACTTTGCATCAGCCGTTACTAAAATAGTGAACGAACTGTGTTTTCTTAATTGCTTAGAGCAAGCTGCTGGTTTTATTCAGAAGTGGCAGTCTCCCTACTAGGCATTACAAATAGTCGAAATACAGGTCTTTAATAACAGTGGTTGGCCTGTGGCAATTACATGAAACTCCGAGACAGAAAACAAGTTGAAACAGATTCTACTGAGAGTATCTCTTTTTCAGTGAAGTGCTTTCAGACTTGTTCACAGCCTAACTGCTGAGCTGTGCTAGATACTGCCTTGTAACAAGTGTTAAATCTTGATACAGGAAAATATTAACATTTTAACTTCTAAGCTGTTAAAGCTTGAGCATTAATGGAGATAATAATGCATCCAAGAACCACATTTATTTTTTTCAGTTTGATACAATAATACTCTCACAAATTTTATATATTATAAAGCAGAGGTCTTATTTCCATTCAGAGAAAGGATTATTTCAAAATCCTCTTTGTATCACTTGAATTAGTTCTCGAGACCAAAATAAAGCAGGTTTTTTGGTAAATTGAAAGCAATACTCAAAATGTCTATGTCCATATAGCTATGAAAAATTCATGTAACTGTACAGTGTGCTTAATATAGTGGTCTTCTCTGTCTGCAAAGTAGCTAGTTTAAATGCAAATGACACAGAGCTGTACTAGCACTTGCATAGTAAATATATTGGAAAAGAAAAACCAATGTTCCTGTGAAACTAGAGAACTTGGAAGAAAAAGTCACTCTACGAATAACTACTGTACAGCAGAAGAAAAAATGCTTGGTAAAACCAGTAAGTAATTATTTCTGTCATGTGCAAATACTGAACAAAAAAGAACTTCTTGTTATCTTTCAGATGTCCCAGCACCAAGTACATGCAGTTCAGCAGCTTGCAAAAGTTATGGGATGGCACGTGCTGAGTTTCAGCAATCACGTTGGTCTGGGGCCGGTGGAGAGTATTGGCAATGCATCAGCAATAACTGTAGCATCACCAAATGGAGACTATGCCATTTCAGGTAGTGTTTTCTATTGCAAATGTATGGAAAAATCCTAAGGTAAGATGCGCTTCCAGGCATCATTAGGGAAAAATAAATGCCTTTCTGAGGGATATTCATGGACATTTTTGTCAAATGTTCTTCTGGTTTGCTCTAAGCAAAAAACATGCGGTGCAAAAGCAACAAAATCATAGAGAAGTGGGAGATGAAAGAGAGGAAATTTAAAGATAACTTCGAAAAATGTAATTTCCTTTATTTCAGCATGTTTGGAATTGAGTAGAGTAATATGTAGCATGCACAAGGAAGGGTATTTAATACGAGGAATTCCTACAGTGTAAAAATGCTTCTAAATATCTCTGTTCCTCACAGTACGTAACGGTCCGGAAAGTGGCAGCAAAGTTATGGTTCAGTTTCCACGGAGTCAGTGCAAGGATCTCCCCAAAGGTGATGTGCTGCAAGACAACAAGTGGAATCATCTTCGAGGGCCATTCAAGGAAGTGCAGTGGAATAAAATGGAAGGGCGTAACTTTGTGTACAAAATGGAACTCCTCATGGCTGCCCTGACTCCGTGCTAACAATGTCAGCCTCTCTGTGAGGGCTTTGAATCATCGCTGTGCTGCGAACAATTGCTGCCCAGGCAGCAAAGGGAAGTGGAACCTGTGGGGTAATACAAGAAAGCAAAACCAAATTTATTTCCTGTACAGATAGGATCACTGTAGTGTTTATAAGACAACTTTTTTCAAGGGCATGTAAAATGCAACTTTTCAACAAAGTTCCTTTCAGCAGTATCTTTGCAGATTGCTCTAGCTGGTGTAAAAGTACATTCATTATGCAACTGGTATTAAATGTAGTAGTCCTTTGCTACATGAAAGGCATCTGCTCAGAGTCATCCCCTTTCCCTTTGTGCCCCTACATTTTCTCAATACATCTTTGCAAGTATTTGTGAAGGGTGAAAATTATTAGAATTGAGTTGAGCTGTCAATAAGCCTTTTTAGTGGCTTATACCACAGGGAATACTGGCTTCCTCAAGGACAGCCAGACTCGTTTGAGAGGTGGGAGAGCAGGGGAGAAGTAGAGCTCCCCAATCAAGAACTAAAGGCTATACCAAACTTAAGGAACAGTTTTCACTGCATGACATTCTTGACTTGGAGTTTGTACATTGATGTGGTTTCTGGGTGACCCATTGCTTTTTGAGAGCTCTATGTACTTAACAATTTGAGAGTTAGGAAGTCACCATTTGTGGCAAATGTATTTCTGAGGGCTATAGATGAGTCCCTGTCATCTTGGTTACTATGCTTTTGTTTTCTGCTTGTTTTTGCAAGCATGTAGAGGAAAGGGTCTTACTCTACTTGCAAAATTCTGATTATTTGAGTTTATGGGTGACTTGTAAATTCATGTCTGGATAGAAGCAGGTAATTCATGCAGTAGACATTGGATCTTCACACTTGTGCTGTTCAAAGGTTTTGTTTGGTTTTTTTTTTTTTTTTTCTTGCACTGTCACTGATTATCACCCAAGGAGACAGTAATGTCCTTTCTAAAATAAAGTCAACATTTCTGTTTGTCTGTTCTTTTTTTTGTTTTTTTTTTATAATTGTAGCCTTTTTGTGCAACACCTTACTAGAAGCTTCAAAGCTTTTCTTTTGTTTGATGATTAATTGCTAAAGGTCTTCTTGAAACCTGTCTGTATGAACTGTTTCAGACTTAGATCCATATTGTGTGTTATGAGGGTGTGTATATATATGTATATAAGTGAGAACTTCTTGCACACAGAAGATGTTTGAATTGAGCATCATAATTTTGCAGTGACAGTTGTTATTTTGCTATATTCTTGATCAGTAATGAAAAGATGTAGGAGATGTGTATGAAGCAACTGTTTGTGTCAAGCCGCTGCTCAGCGTGTACCCAGAGCAGCTATTTACTTCTCTTGGTATTTCCCACTGTAGAACATCTTGTTTCAGTCCTTGGTCCTGTGCAACTGAACTGTGAGAGAGAATGGGTTCTCCTTTCAGATTCAGATACTTACCCAAGACAACTTACGAAAATTAAAAAATACTAGTGGAAAATAGTCTCTTGATCTTCTTGAAAGATGGGTGAATCTTATGCAACGCCTTGTGAGGTTAGGTCCTATATTGCTTGGCTAGCAGACACTGCAGGATGAGAGGCAGAGAGGTTTTGTTCCTCAGTGAACAGTTCAGCCAACAGCCTGATGCATCTTTTTGGTCATTCAGTTATATGAGGCTGTTTTGACACTTGGCAACACAACAAATCTCTTACTAAGAATTTGAAGACAACAAGCACATGAAACTTAATGTATCTTTACACTTCACTCTTCTTAAACTAAATTGACAGCTCTGTGTGTAGTGATAGCCTTTTCATCAAAAGCTCTTTGTTACCAAGTAATAGGATCCCTGTGTAGTTATTATCATCTCAGAGTTGTAGGATTTGTCCTCTTCTGAAAAGAAACAGTGGATGCAAGAGGACTTCTCTTGTGTTGCAGAAGTGCAAGCACTGCACATTAGCAGTGAAGACACACTTGTCAAGATTCCTAGGCCTACCTGGGGAAAAAAAAAAACATTTCTTGGGGG
>VWZY01010820.1:238376-261444 GCA_013399075.1 Chloroceryle aenea
CGCGCCGCCCGCGCGCCTCCGATGGGGACTGAAGATGCCATTGGCTGAGGAAGGGAAAGTCCTGCCCGGCCGCCTGCCATCGCCCCAGCCAGGAAATGAGCGCTAATGGGCGGCCGGAGGGGCCGCGCAGCCCTGCCCGGCGGTGCCGCTTCCCATCGAGGGAGCGAACAGGGACTCTCGGGCCCCGCCGGAGCGAAGGGACCCGAGCCCGGGGACCGGGACACTCGGGCGAGGATGGTTTTTTGGTTTTGTGTGATTGCTAAGGAAACGCGCATCCGCAAGGGAGATTTCCCTTCGGAGTGTTAAGAAGAACTGTATTGCTCCCGGGAGTCTGGTGATGCTGCGGGTCAGCTGGTGGGGCTGGGCAGCAGCATCTCGCTCTCCCAAGTGGTCACCTCAGATCACCATGCTGGAAAATAAGCCCGGTTCCCATCGCACCGTACCCGGCGCGAACACTGCGTGCTTCTCTCCTCTTTCATCGTCTTCCAGAGGAGGTCCCCAGAAGTGCTTTTCCTTCTTTCAGAAAGCATGGTACAGTGTGAGTTAAGGGCAGACATGGTTAGAAAATGTGCGAATTCCCCAGTCCTGAAAATTCACCCTTGCGCAGGGGCAGATCCTGCCAGAGGCCATTTGCACCCCCACGAGAGCCGCCCCTCTGACTGGCTAAAGGGTTACAGTCTGGGGTGGGTGGCCCTTTGGCAGTTTTTCCATTCCCATCTTCCTTGTGTTTCCCTCTCCTCAAGTTTTCTTTTGTAGGGTGTGGAGGGACACCTCAGTCTGCTGGTCAATACAGGTTGCTCAGGCTGGGTAGGAGAAAAGGTCAGTTACCTACGTGAGGAGGGATGGCTGGGGTCTTCTGGAGCACTCTGCACCAGGCAGCCGAATCTCCCACTGTACTATATGGATTAGTGCAGGTTTCCCTATGTACTGCTCGGTCGCGAGGACTTCCTAGGAGTTAGGTCAGCCCGTGGCAAGAGAGGGTGCAACCAGCATGGACTCCGGCGTATATCTTTTATTACTTATAAAATCGCCAACTTCCCTGACTTGTGCTGCATCTCTTGAAGCTTCAGCAATGGGAGTCAGGTGAAGGGACAGGAGGAGAAGAGGTCAGTGAAGACACATTGACCAAATATTTGATCTCGCGCAGGTTTTGCAGCCTGCTGCTGGGGGTGCCTGAAAACATGGTGGCACTTCATCTGCAAAGGCATTCTACAGAATGCTTCCTTCTCCTCCATCTTCCCAAATATTGGTAGTTTTAGCTTTGCAAATGTTCAGTCCTAGGATAAGAAATGAGTGCTTGTTTTCAGCATCAATAATTAACAGCAAAGAGTTTTCAGATTCCTTCTTTTTAAAGGGAAAATAATAAAATGTAGAGGTTGTTTGTTTGTTTTTAATATATACTGCACCTCAAGAAATACAGTGACACATATAACAAAATGCCTAATATTAAGAAAGCATTTAATCAGATTTTTATAAACCCTGTTTATCTGAAAACTGTCTGGTTCCTCTCTCCCTGGGAGCCCATTGCAAACAACGCTGTCTCCTGCTGTGCTGCCAACATCCCCTCTGCAAAGGTGGAGGTTTCTCTTAACTAAAAAATGCCTTGGGGTGTGAAATGGCAGCAATGGGGGAGTGTTTTGGGCAGAGTGGGAGCCTGTTGGCAGGACAGCAGAGCAGCAAAGGACAGGTGGGATTTTTGGGGCAGGCTCCCCACTAGCAACCTGCAGAAGAGCATGGCTGTGGTGAGCTGCACCACAGGGGCTGGTCTTGGGGACCAGGGAGTGCAGCCCCATCAACGGGTCACTTGATGTCAAGGAGTACTGGTGATAGCTTTATTATTGTTTATGGGAACAATCTTTTTAGCAGGGCCTGTTTTGACAGGACAAGGCATAATGGTTTGGAACTAAAAGAAGGTAGATGTAAACTCATCCCACTCCTGGTTAAGGCTAGGTTGGGAAATGCTCTTGCTTCTTGCCAGCTTGCCGGGAGAGGTGGTAGATGCTCCCTGAAAAGATTCAAGGTCAGGCTGGATGGGGCTCTGAGCAACCTGATCCAGTTGAAGATGTCCCTGCTCGCTGCAAAGGGGCGTTTGACTAAATGATCTTTTAAAGATCTCTTCAAACCCAAACCATTCTATGATGCTATGATTGATTAGCAGTCAGTCTTAACAAATTTAGCCCTGATGCTTGGCCCCTCTGAAGTTCCCCCAGCATCTACATGCCTCCAGGCATCCCAAATGCCACGAGGGATGAGCTGTGGCAGATCTCCTATTGTTGGGATGGGGTTTTAAGAGGATGCTGTGGATGAGCCAGTGGTGAGTCTTGGGCTTTGGCACTTGGGCATCAGTGCAAAGGCTGCAGTGGTGGAGCAGTTTCTGCCAGGTGGAAGCAAAGGGATGCACCCTGCCTGGCATTTCTGCAGGGATGCTGATTTGGTGACTAACTCAGGGTGACTTTACAGGAAACCAGGCTGAGTGTTAAGCCTGAGATTACTTACCAAGGTAAGTAATACTCATGATGTATTTTTCTAGCAAAGCTTTTTATTGAAATCCTGTCCAACCACATTCAGATGAGGCTGATAATATGCCACTGCTGGTTACAGACATTTTGTCCATTAATGTTGCATTTCTGGGTTTATTTTTTCTCTGCTTGTTAAAAAGCGGTTCTAGTAACATGAATATATCACACAATAGAGCACAAGCTGTAAGAAATTAGCTTTTTTATTTTTTTTTCTAATTACAAAGTGCCTTTAAACCAGCAGGCTCTGGGAAAGATTTACAACTTTGTGTAAGATTTGATTCACCATCCCTACAGTGCTATTGTCATCTGCAGATTTTTATTGCTGCATGCTCAGTATTTTAAGGTTTCCTTCCCCTTCCCTTTGCTTATTTCCATTATTTTGTTTGCTGTTTTCATTTGGTTTGGCTTTTTTTTTTTTTTTCCCTTTCCTTCTCTTTGCCTCCTGAGAGTCTCTCAAGTTTGTCTGGAAAGCCTGATTTCTCTTTTTGGTGTCATTAATAATAGAACAAAACCACATTAACAACTGCAGCAACAGCCAGATAGGAGCCAGAAAGCTCCTTTTGCTCTCTTATATGCCTCATGAGTACTCCAAAATGCTTTGCAGATAGGGTTTGCCTTTTTTTTTTTTTTCTCACCCTTTTCCTTTGATGTCTTTTTGGACTCAACGGAATGTTTGACCTTGTCTTTTGCTGAAGAAAATTAAAAAATAAACCAGAGTTATAAATTCACAGAACTTCCAGAC
Source organism: Chloroceryle aenea (assembly GCA_013399075.1). NCBI lineage: Eukaryota > Metazoa > Chordata > Aves > Coraciiformes > Cerylidae > Chloroceryle > Chloroceryle aenea. Next base: position 241,638 of record VWZY01010820.1, read on the forward strand.
CTGCATTAGCAGTTTGGAGGTAATTTCCTCCCATGAGAAACCATGGGAGAAAAGAAATGTTGACAGGGACTGGAGGGCGTTGTATCTGTAGTGTCAGAGGGCTGCAAAGGCAGCTCACTGCTGCCTTGAGATGCTTTTGGTCAGTGCAGTGAGCTGGCTGGCAGACAGCAGGTAGGAGCTGCGGGCTTCTGAACCAGCAACACAGATGTACAAAGGTACGAGTATAGAAGCAAAATAGGTAACCTTCTGCTGGACCCTCCTCTTTCACATGAAGTTGGTGGTCCAGGCTTGCCTTGTTCTCATCTTCTTGGAGTGAAAAAAACATTTTTTGGGAGATGTCAATGTGTAAAAACATTCCTTTCATTCATATAAGATGAAAAAAAGTACTTTTCAGCAGCTGAAATAGAACCTGGCCAAATCTGCACTTTGTCAGTGGTTTCTTTTTGCCTTTTATTCTTTTATTTCTTTTTGGCAGAGGCACGGTACAGGAAGCCTTTCTCTTACCCTAAATTAACCAGTAGCTGTAAGAGGAAAGACCATGGGTAGTCCTGGTCTGCCAGCATTCCTCCGCTTCAATAAGCTATCTAGACTGCCTGAGTCTTCTTGTGATTTTGGTCTGTGGTTTTGGGTGTTGGGAAAATAAAGGAAAAAAATGAAATTAAGGGAAACTCAACCTTGAAAGATGCAAAAATGTCTATCTGAAGATGCACAGATACTTAGCAGAAGGGAGATATTTGGAAACAGCTTTTATCAAACGGGAGGTACTGGAAGCACACCTTGGAGTGGGGGTAGCTGGGTGAATGCATTTGCCCAGGAGGCACTGTTAAAACAGCTCAGAAACAAAACAGGCTTTTGCGATGTGGCATTAAAACACTTTCAAGATGTTACCTCCTCCTCCTGTATTTACAGAGAGTGCAATACCCCTGTTTTCTTTCAACGGGAAACCAAAACACGATGTTGCTTTTTACTAGGCAGTATATGGCAAAACAGACAAATCATTCTCATTTTCTTGAGCCTTAGGTGACCTTTATCCTTTCCAGACAGTGTGTCAAGAGCATGGGGCACAGCCAGCACAGGGAGAGTGGCTGCAGGCTTGCACTGCAGTAGCAGGACACATTGTATGACCACTGCAATTCATCGAGCTTTTCATTAGTGTTCTTCTCTCTATCTTCCTTCCTCCTTCTTTGTCCAGTTCATCATGCTCAGAGGACCTGCCTGCAAATGATGCCTAAGACAGTAGGGCATTGATTATCAATTCTGGATGCAATCCTTGCACCACAAGTCATGCCAAGGAAAGCGGCTTGACCCAGAGAAGCAGCAATAGCACCAATCAGGGCAGATGTGACAGCCATGAAAACATGCTAATATCCTGCAAAATTAGAAGTAAATCTCGTAGGAGTTGGCTACAAAGACTTTCTGGTATGACTGTGCCAACAAGATCTTCCCAGAAACTGAAGGAAGGAAATGGCAGCATCCATGCCTCGCTTCTACTACAATTACTGGCTTGGGTTTTATGCCCAGTGCAGTTGATGCATGTCTCTGGGGACCTTGCAGAGACTATGTCTAGTGACATAGGCAGGCTGGCTCTCCTAGAAAGCTGTGTATATGCACTCAAAATTCAGATTTTGTAGTCCAGCTCTATAAATCAAAGAGTCTTAAAGAATCCCAGGCATCACCCGGTAGGTAAATCTATTATCAAAACCTTGGTTTAGTTCATCTGAAGCTGCTCAAGAGTTTGAATTCTGTTTGCTAAATATTTTCAGGATTATTATCCCAGAGTACTGTCCAAAAACCCATAAGCAGGGTGAGCTGTCTTTCTCCTTTTGCCTTTTATGCCACAGCTTGAGGGTATAAGCTCTCACCCAAGAAATGGGAGACCCATGACATATGTGGAGGTGGGATGGAGGAGTATAACTGGAGGCCCATGGTGACTGGTGGGCCAATCACCTTCCTGTCCTCCATGTGCCTTATCAGAGCTTCTAGGAGGATCTGTTCCATGATCTTCCTGGGCACAGAGGTGAGGCTGACAGGTTGGTAGTACCCAACATCCTCCTTTCTACTTTTTTTTATAACGGCTGCAATGTTTCCCTTTTTCCAGTCACCAGGGACTTCACTTGACTGCCAGGACTTCTCAGATATCACAGAGAGTGGCTTGGCCACTACATCCGCCACTTCCCTCAGGACTCTGGGATGCATCTCATCAGGTCCCATAGACTTGTGAGTGTTCATGTTCCTCAGGTGATCACAAACCTGACCTCTTACACTGGGAGGGACTTTTCTCCCCCATTCCTGTTTTCTGGTCCATTCACTTGAGAGGTGCGGATAGAGAAGTTGCCAGTGAAGACTGAGTCAAAAAAGTTATTGAGTACCTCAGCCTTCTCCTTGTTTGTTGTTATCTGTTTGCAGTTTTGCTTATCGAGGAGGGTATGCTTTCTGTGACCTTCCTTTTCCAGCTGACATACCCATAGCAGCCCTTCTTGTTATTCCTTGTATTCCTTTCCAGGTTCAGCTCCAGTTACACCTTGGCCTTCCTGACCCCATCCCTACACAACTGGGCAGCATCCCTAAACTCTTCCAGGGATACCTGTCTCTGTTTCCATTGCCTGTGCAGCTCCTTCTTGCCCTTTACTTTGGCCAGCGGGTCTTGACTCAGCCATGCTGGTCTCTTCCCTTCCTTGCCTGATTTCTTACACCTGTGCATCAAGAGCTCTTGTGCTCTCTGGAGAGCATCCTTAAAGATCTGCCAGCTCTGTTCTGCTTCTTAGTCCTTGAGGGCAGTTTTCCAGGGGGTCCTATTGAATAACTGAAGTGGTGGAATTTTGCTTCCCTAAAATTCAGGGTCCCGACTTTACCCTTCACCTGGCCCACCCCCCTCAGTACTGTGAAATCCACCAGTACATGATCACTGCAGCCCAGGATGCCTCCTTGACATCACCAATTAGCTCACTTGTGTTAGTGACCCTCAGGTCCAATATCACATCCCCTCTGGTAGGGTTGTCTATTATCTAGCTTAAGTTATCTTGAATGTACTCCAGGAGTCTCCTGGATTGCCTGCAGCTTGCTATGCTATTTTTCCAGATGTTGGGGTGGAGTCCCCCGGCAGGAGAAGAGCCTGTGAGCATGAAGCCTCCTATAGCTGGATTAAGAAGGCTTCATCAACAGGCTCCCCCTGACTGGGCAGCCTGTAGCAGACACCAAGGACGAGGTTCCCTTTGTTGCCTTGGTCTCTAATTATTACTCATAAGCTTCCATCCTGTTTGTGGCTATTCCTCAGAGACAACTCTTCACACTTCATCCATTTCTTGATGTAGAGGGCAAACGTCTCTGCCCCTACTTCCTCTCCTGTCCCTTCTGAACATCCTGTAGCCATCGGTAGCCACACTCCAGTCATGGGATCTGTCCCATCAAGTTTCAGTAATAGCAACCAGGCTGTAGCTTTCTAGCAGCATTATGGCTTCCAGCTCCTCCTGTTTGTTGTCCATGCTGCATGTGTTGGTGTAGGGGCCCTTCAGCTGGGCTGTCAGCTGTGTCAGCTTCTTAGAGAAACACCCTTTAACTCCTTTGAGATATTTCACTGGTGTTTNCCTTCACCTGGCCCACCCCCCTCAGTACTGTGAAATCCACCAGTACATGATCACTGCAGCCCAGGATGCCTCCTTGACATCACCAATTAGCTCACTTGTGTTAGTGACCCTCAGGTCCAATATCACATCCCCTCTGGTAGGGTTGTCTATTATCTAGCTTAAGTTATCTTGAATGTACTCCAGGAGTCTCCTGGATTGCCTGCAGCTTGCTATGCTATTTTTCCAGATGTTGGGGTGGAGTCCCCCGGCAGGAGAAGAGCCTGTGAGCATGAAGCCTCCTATAGCTGGATTAAGAAGGCTTCATCAACAGGCTCCCCCTGACTGGGCAGCCTGTAGCAGACACCAAGGACGAGGTTCCCTTTGTTGCCTTGGTCTCTAATTATTACTCATAAGCTTCCATCCTGTTTGTGGCTATTCCTCAGAGACAACTCTTCACACTTCATCCATTTCTTGATGTAGAGGGCAAACGTCTCTGCCCCTACTTCCTCTCCTGTCCCTTCTGAACATCCTGTAGCCATCGGTAGCCACACTCCAGTCATGGGATCTGTCCCATCAAGTTTCAGTAATAGCAACCAGGCTGTAGCTTTCTAGCAGCATTATGGCTTCCAGCTCCTCCTGTTTGTTGTCCATGCTGCATGTGTTGGTGTAGGGGCCCTTCAGCTGGGCTGTCAGCTGTGTCAGCTTCTTAGAGAAACACCCTTTAACTCCTTTGAGATATTTCACTGGTGTTTCTGTGTTGGCTTCTATTAGATCAGGAGCCCCTGAAGTGGGGCTGCTGCAGTGTCACCAGCACATCTCAGAACAACAGGCTAAGGGCCCTCAGTAACACCCCATCCCTCTAACTTTGGCATGTTGTCCTGCAGCTTGTCACTGGCAAACTTGACGTTATTCCCCTCCCTCTTCAAGAGCAGTTTAAAGCTCTGTCAGGGACCCCGGCTAGCTCATGAGCAAAAACCCTCTTGCCCCTTTGAGAAAGGTGATTCCCATCCCATGCCAGCAGGCCTGGTGCTGTGTAGACCATCCCATTATTGAAAAACCAAAATTGTGGTGGTGACACCAGTTATAAAGACATGTATTAACACACTGGGTCCACCTGTTTCTTCCAGTGCCCCTGCCTGCAACTGGAAAGAGAGAGGGAAAAATAAGCCATGCCCCAGATTCCCTTACTAACTATCCCAAGTCCCTGAAGTCTCTTTCGATTGCCCTTGGACTGCGTGTTGCAGCAAAAATAATAGCAAAGTAATTATGCAGTTCTGATTCAATAAAAATATTTATGTTCCAGTGTGCAGGACACCAGGAGGTCAGTCACTCACATAATCCTTCGCCTTACATCAATGTCTGAATTTATTGTCTGTTGCCCAGAAAGGGGCTTTGTTAGTGTTATACCATACAAAGAAAATATAAAAGGAGCTTTTATCACATGTAAGAAACATCTGACCATTTTCAAGGTACTCTCGTTCTGCTTTGCTCACCCACAGTACATTTTGCTGTTGTTCATTAGCAGCAGGAATATTTTCAAATGCAGAATTCAGCAAAGGAAATGTCATACCTGCCCATTGTGTGCAGAATGAAAACAGTCTCAAAAAGGGGAAAATACAAATGTGACTCTTGTGTCTTCCTTTTTCTTCCCCCTGTGAGTTTCAATTCTATTCTCTCCATTACCAGAATAGCACAAGCTCTTGTCAACTCAAATCTTGAGATGTCCCAGGCATCTGCCTGTCTCCCATCTCCAATTTGGGCACTGTCCTAAGATGCAGTGGTGATATGTACAGACTGTGTGAGAACTTAAATAGAAAAAAAACATGAGTTAAGCAAAACAATAATTAAGGATGATAAACTGGTCTAGTTGAAATGGACCATGTAAAAATTTACATCTTAGTTTCCATGGCTCTTTTTCTGTGGATCACCTGAGCACCTCTCCATTTCATATGATGGAATTTAGTGCAAAGAGTTTACTTTGACCTGGCCTGTCAGCACAGCTGTGTCTTCCTGTGGTCTAACAAAGCTGCCAAACCCACTTTTTCTACCACTGACTTTAGGCTCACTCTGGGTTTGCAGAAGGACTGAGCAGGAGCTGCCACAGGGTCTCTCTAGAGAGCTGGCCTTGCTGCTCCTCACTGCAGGCAGCCTCACTGCCCATGTTGGCTCCCATGTTTGGACACAGTGCCTGCAGAGCAGCTGAGAATACACAACACTGAAACAAATCAAGTCAAGCCCATCTGGCTTTGCAGAATGACTGCTGAAGCATGTTAGGCATGTTACCTTTCAAATAATAACCATGTCTGAGCAATGGTGCTGTAATTGTGGTGTCCCCCATGGAAACAAGTATGGGTTACTCAGGGCAGGCACAGCTCAGACCCTTACACATGCACCATGGGTGGTTTCCTCCTGGAGCACCACAGACATCACAGTGTCAATTATAGCCTTGCCTCCACTCCCTGCCTCAGCCTGTGTGTGGAGAGGACTCAGGGACCATTCCAATATCAGAGAAGGAAACTTCATTTTTTCCTTCTAATTTGCATGAGTGCAGTGGTGGCTGGTGGGGGAGGTCTTGTAGCACCATCACTGGCAACAGAAGACCTCCCAACAACCTTAACAGATGCACCTGGTACATCATGACCTGGGACATGCTGCGGGTGCCTGGCTAGGGCCTGAAGGCCACCGACCACTTGGGGAGGTGCATATTGGACTGAAAAGTGGCATGGGATGGTGCCTGGCAGCAGTCTGCATCTCCTCCTGAGGACACTTCTGGTGATACTGAGAGAGATACATGTAAAGGTGTGCTCTGAAAGGGAAGCTGTGGTTCGTGATACTTGGGGCTGCACTTAGGTGGTGCTAGAGAGTATATATTCCAAACCTCTCTGCAATTTGTGTGTCTGGATGGGGATCAGGTGATATTTACCCCTACAACATCTTGTGAAGAATGGTGATCAGATGGACTCAACGCTGCCCAATAAGGCACATCTCACAGGACGTGCCAGAGCTGCAGTATTTAAAGAAAAGGAATCTTAAGTTGTCTTAGCATCTTACTAATTTCTCAAAACTTTATTTGAAAAGCAGGAGACTCTCCAGTTTCATCCAGTGATGTCTGACATTCCCACCAGAGGGATATTTAGAGTGATACAATCCAAATAAAAATTCACAGACCAAACAGTGGCTTATACATTCTCTTGTCTACAAGGGCACAGCTGGAGGAGTGGTGAGCACAATCTCTACCCCGCCTCTCCTGCTGGTCCCATTTCTTCCATCTTCTCAAGAATCATCTTTCTCCTTTCTTACCATGCAAATCCAGCTGGCACCAGGGGTTTGCATTGACTTGCAAGTTGTACAGGGGAGAGGAGAACTAGGGAGGGGGGTGTTCAGCAGAGCACAGTGGGGCTTCTCCTGATTGAGTTTTTCCTGATTGAGGTGTCACATTTACTCGTTGAAGATAAACATCCATTTCCTCTTGGGTATTTTACAGCCCTGATGCAAATAGCATTTGGATAAGGGCTCTCTACAAAAAAATATCTAAGACCTAGAATCTATTCCTTCATAGCAACAGGACCAGTATATGATAATATTGGACTCTGCAGTGGAAGGGCAGCTACAGATTCCAGGGTTTATATCCAACTTGCCCCTTTTAAGTTTTGCTGTTGGTTTTAACAGTAGTGTGCCAATCTGACAGACATTATTTCTACTGCAAAGTTAAAAGCAGGGCCTAACTTGGACAAAACTATGGTCTGTATTGCAAGCTGTAGCCCCTTGCCCTTTCCGCACCCTTCCCCCACTGTGGTCTTGCCTCCCTGTGGGGTTTAAGTTTCCAAGAAGGGGCTACACAACAGCATCTGCAGCTGATCAGCACAGAGCCTTGTCCAAAGCCCAAGGATTTCCTGGGGCTTCATGTGTGTGAACTGACCCTCACATGTAAAGAAACCACTGCAAAAACATTGTGTAGTGTTTCCTAGATTTGAATCGTCATCATGAAGTGACTGGCAGTACTTCCATAAATCCAGTTGCATATGGCATTAAAAGAAGTGCTTGGTCCTAAGGACAGCAAGCAGGGGCAGTTCATCTAGTGCTCTTGAAAGATCTGCCCGGCCTTCATATACTTCAAACGACATCTAATTTTTTCTATAGATTTTACTTTTCTTTTTTTTCTTTTGTTCTGTGAATTTAGTGTTTTCTGTAAATTTAAGTTTAATAGTATATTTCTGTATCCCAGATGTGTTTCAAATGTCTAAACAATTCTCTGAATGTGGAAGGGCTTTTCAAAGATGGTCTTTTAATGAATTGATGGAGAAGCATCAATACAGCAGCTGGGGAAAAAAAAGTGTTATATGCAATCTGTACTCCTTTGGGTCCTGATTTTGGGAAAAACTCATATAAGCCTGTGGAGGACCTGTGCTTTAACTGGATGAATTGAAGGAGCTTCAGGACAGAGATTGCACATTTGATTTCAGCCTCGTTTCCACCTTTTTTTTTTTTTTTTTCCCCCACAGGCTTATTCCCATTTTTATGTGTGCAAAGGTAACTTTTTTTCCTGATCAGAGGGTTATGTAACCAAAGCAGCTTCAGTGAGGAGACTGGTTTTACATCTGCCTTGATGGGATTAAGCAGTGATTTTTCATAGACCCTGTATAAACTAGCATGAATCCATGCTAAGGTGGCTTTCATTCCCTTGAATTATGTCAGGACACAGCATCTGCATGGCCTTTGGTGACTGCAGTGCAGTTAAAGGCCATCTTTTCATTTATACTTTGCCACTCAAGTGGTGCTCAGGTGGCCACCAGTGCTCATGGACGTTAAAGACTTCTTTTTCAGACTAGTTTGTTATCTCAATTGCCTGAGCACCTCAGAAAGGGCACAGTTAATACAGCCTGGATATGTTCTTGCTACAGACCCAATTACTTAGTGATCGATTATATGATCCTGCTCTGGCAGGGGGGTTGGACTCGAAGATCTCCAAGGTCCCTTCCAACCCCTGACACTCTGTGATACTGTGATACTTTCCATATCCCTTCTCCTTGGGTCCAGAGCAGTAGTGTGAAAACTTGCCTTTAACCAGCCACATCCATCCAATGAGAAGCTTCACATCAGTGGTGCAGAAAATAATTTCTGAAAAAAAAATTATTCTGGTTTATGTCCAATGCCCATAAAGTGCTTCTTACGCTTACAACTAGTAACCAAGCAGTGAGGCCAAGAAATTAAAAAGTAAAAAATGCCCTTTCAGTACTAAATGAGCTCCTTCTTCTTTATCTCTGTTTCACTACCCAATGAAATAATGACAACAGCAGATTTCCTAATGTTCAAGGTCCAGTATGTGTGATATCTGAGAAAATAACTACTTGGGAAAACATATCCTGAAAGTTCTCCTTTACCGCCCGTGAACTTTCTGCTCCTATGTCACAGGTCTCCTTTAATTAACGATGATACGGCACAATGGGGTAAATTTATGCAAAACAGCCCTTTTTCTGATATCAAAGGCAGGTTTGGGTGAAGGTGGACGTTACTAGTTGCTGAGCTTCAGGCCATTGTTCAGTATCCTGTGCTGTGCTCCTCAATCCTGTTTCCTGTGTGTTTCTCTTCTTTCCTGTGGCTCTTCTGCTCTTCCCTCATGTGTCCTTGCCCACACCAACACTTTGAAACTGGAAGGGCTCCCTACTTATTTAATATGATATCCTACTATATCTAATATAATACTCACCAATTAGATAGTTCATTGTTGCAGTTAGGTTTGAAAACTTAGTATGATTAAGGGATGTGCAGGAGATTTAATCTCTGCTAGGCATTGTTTCAAAATGTCCTGTTTAGTTCTGTTGCATATTAATCCTTGGACTGTGCTTATCATGCTGTGATAAGGGTGTGTTGACACCCTGGCCAGAGGTGTATTATGTGATATGCAACGCAACATTGCATAGTTCACCAAAACTGTAAAAACGGGAAAAGTTCAAGTTTTTCTGTTTGCTGAACCCGTAATTATGTCATGGTCTGTTATTCCTGAGTTAAGAGCATAGGTGAATTTTGGGAGAAAATAAATCTCATGTTTGTATTGAAGAAAACCCTGTCATGACCTTGCTGCAATCCAATGCAATTGTCACAGCTTGCAGCTGCATAGCAAGAATTCCAGAGTTGTAAACATGCTTCATTTTTTTTAATTCTACTTTCTTCTTTAATAATCACACTTTCTTCCCTTGTCTTTGCACAGACGACCTGGGGTCCAGTACAGAGAGAGTCTGCTGATGTATAATCCAGCTGACATTCAGGAATCCAAGTTGCACTATGGTCTTGACTCTTCTCCACTGCTGGAGCTCAAGGGTAACAAGCAGGGCTCTGAGCATTTGTCAGCATTAGGCTGAAAGTGGTAGGGGTTTTCTAAATGGTACCTGATTGCCCATCTCCAACAGGGCAAGTAAGGAGAATTAAGGAACCAAAGACATCATTGGGGTTTACCAGTCTGAACTCTGGGCTGGAAATCACATACCCTAGGGTTCCCCTGAATTAATAAATCCTTGAACCAGGAAAAGTTTCAGAAAAGCTTCCAGTTTCACTGTAGCATTTTCAGTGATGAAGAACCCACCTCAGTCCTTGGCAAATTTTTCTAACATTTAATGAACCTTACATTTATAAAGCTGAGCTTTATTTGTAGCTTAAATGTGTCTAGTTTTATCTTCCAGACACAGGATATTGTCGTAAGTCCTGCCTGTGAGAGAAAAGAGGCATTATCAAAGCAGCAGGAACATGGTCTGGGTATGATCCATCTAAATTTGAGCATTAAAGTGCATAGCATCACTAGGGGCTTCCTTTCAGAACAACACAGCCAATAGCTGGCTTTAGATTGTGATTCACTTGATCTATCTATAGACGTCTGTGTTAGATTGTCCATTAGCCCATATTGAAGTGCATCTCGTTTGACTAGCTGAGCACATGATGCGGACTGCTCCTTACTGCCTACACAGTCACTGATAAATGCAGATCAATAGCATGATGCCAAGAGTCAACTTCACTAGAGATTCAGATGCTGGATGATAATTTCCTACTTGTAGTTGCATTTCAAGTTCTGTCAGTTAGCCAGTTGCTAATCCACCTAATGTACATGGCATTGATTTTGTATTATTCTTGTTTCTTAATCAAATTTCTGTTTAATACCATCTCAGGTGACCTGCAGGAGATAAAGTCTAAAAATGTCAAGGAAAACCAAGACAATGGAAGCCTCAGGGTATCTCAGTGGATCCTGACAGCCCAGGCAACAGTATGAGGGCTTCCCAGATGCTGATGTTTGCTAATTTAAGTCTGTCTACTGCCGATATTTTATCCTCTCACTTCAGGTCCTGGGCCACTGACTGTCTACTTTGTGTGAATGTTTGTGCATTCCCTGGATCTTTTGTGGAGTGAACCAACTGGTTTCTTTGAAACCAAAACTCAGGTGCTATTCTGGAGACAGTTCACTCCAGATCACTTCAGAGGACTGAGTTTGGGTTACGTTTGTCTCCCTCCTCCAACTTCTACAGTCTTGCACTTCTATTCAAGCAGGCTTTGCACCCTCACAGTCTGTCTGCATTCACTCCACAACCTGGCCTAGATGCAGAAGTATTTAGACATGTAGACATGTAGACATAACCTCGACCCAGTGCTCCATGAGGCTTCTCATCTTCTTTGAGGTAGCTGACCAAAATACAGTTCAGGCACTCTTTTAATCTGGAAGCTCTTTTCTCCTTTTTCAGAATCTTTGTGCTCATTGTCATGCATTAGCCACAGTGGCATCAGGAGCCTTCAAGAGTTTGTATCATACCCTGATTCACATAAACATACAGACCTTTCTGGCCATTTTGTCCCAGCTTTTGTTAGTTTTTATAAACAATTGCATGCAAACAATGTAACAAATACATGGCTACCGTGGGCAATTTTGGGTCCAGACCACTGCATGGCAATAAAAAAAAAAAAAAAAAGGCATAGTTTTATGATCACTTTAAAATGAAAACTTTCTAGGATTCAACTGCTTGTTATTACTGATGACTAAGGCGAGAACATACCTGAAGGGAGACCCAGTCCAGCCCAAGGGAACACTGCTGCTGAAGGCAATTAACCTCTAGATCATGCCACGAGACTGTCATTGCATTCTTTCAGGATCACAAAATCACACAGGGCTAGGGTGAGAAGGTACCTCTGGAAGCTGTTTAGTTCAACCTCCTTCTCAGAGCTGGCTGAGTGAAAGTAAGTTGCTCAGACCTATGTCCAGCTGAGTTTGAATGTCTCCAAGGATGGAGATATTCACACAATCTCTCTGGGTGACCTGCTCCAGTGCCTATCCACACTTACAGTGAAAAAGACTTTTCTTATGGATTATTTTGCATTTTAGTTTGTGTCCATTGCCTCTTGTCCCCTCACTGAGCACCACTGAGAAGTGTATTTTTCTCATCTACATAAAGCAGACATCCAAAGATGCCTGGTGAGGATCTGTTAAGATGTTGAGAACTCATTGCAAAGAAAATGCTTCCCAAACTGCAGGTCTTGGACATGACAGGTAGGATATTACTAACCTCAGAAAATGCCAGAAACAGGTAGCAGGTATCTAGGATGAGAAAAGTTAAAGAAAGCTGGAACTATACAGTTATTGACACGGATACATCTAAGGGGAAAAGGAGGTAAATCCACAAATGGAGAAATAAACTGGGCCCTGTCAGTGCCTGAGCAATGTTGTTTTTTTTTACAAAGAGAGGGAAAGAAAAATAAAGGAATAGTGAAGTGGAGGCAGTAACCTCTGAGAGGAATGATTTCACGGGAGCTGGATCATTATCCCCCATGCTGGCAACACCTCAAGGACTTTGGATATGCTGGACTGGAACAACTAGGCTTTTTGTCATTAAGTATAGGCTAGAATTGTTTCTTTATTTATTTTACTTGCAGCTAATTGCTTTCAAAACTTTGTCTGACCTTGGTGAATGTTTTCTTTATAAGCTTGCTGGGGGATGTTCTGAGGAGGGAGTCATATATGGATGGAAAATGGTAAACATTCAGGAGAGTTACACTAATTGTGTCTTTGACGTTTTCATCTCTCCACGCAAAGCAGAGAGTGTTTTAGTGGTATGAAATTCAGAGAAGCTTTGTAAGGGCAAAGTGTCTCTGCTGAGTATGCCAGATACCCCTTACAATGCTATTGAAGTCACTAGGAGTTTTCTGTGGTGATGCCGGGTGGTGACATGACAGTGGTGGTGACGCTTTTCAGCAAGATCCTACCCCATAGCACTGTCCTTTGGCATTGTCTCGGGAAGCTTTGGATCTATTGCCTGCCAGGCCAAGTGTGTGAGTACAGAGAGGCTTTAATGTCAAACTTTGGCACTCTGGAGGGGATCAGCAGGAGAAGCTGGGCACAGCCGTGTAGAGAAAAGTTATCTCCAGATGTGGTCATCTGCCTTTCAGAGCCTCTGGGTGGGATGGTCGATGAGTAGGATGCTGACCTCGACATGATGACACTGGAATTTCACTCTCCTCTGTGCTATGCAGCTGGTCTGTGTCCTTGTGCAAGTGCAGTATGTTTGCTTTGGTCTTCTCCACACAGAGGACCATACAGATCCCCAAATTAGGTCACCCCTAAACCTTGCAGAGGAGTATGCTTGAATCAGCATCCAGCAACTGTGATTTAACAGGAAGAGCCCAGTTATTCTGGTGTTACAGTAATGATAGCTTTGGTGGCTCCCTTAGCTGAACACAACCTCACATGCTCCCACTCAAATCACTGGGGTGTGAAAGACTTCAGTGGGTGACCACCTAGAGCCATAGTTAATAGTAATGCTTTTAATTTTCAAAACATTTTTTCCCCTGTTTCTAGACACATTATAATTAATATTTCATGACAGTCTAGAGAAATGCAGGAAAGAATTTCTGGTCTTGGCTTAACAAAGCATATCAATAGGACTGCTGTGCATGGAAAGTTAAAGTGTGGCCAGGTATTTACTAGCACTATGGCAAAGCGTGAAGTTGTGTAATGTTTTTTTCTGATGAAGAGCGGAATCTCCACCTTGCTGAGGATGGGTATTTTAAAGGGGGTGGATTCTCTCCATAGGGAGCAGAGTCACCAAAACCATATCTAGACCTTAGGGCTGGCAGTCCTCCTCCCAGGCCACTGCACTTGCCTTGGTACAGTTCAGAGTGACACACGGCTCCTCACTGAGCTTGCGGTGTCTGTGCATGGTGGCAGCAGCAGAGGTCCTTACCTTGTGCATGCATAGTGGTGTGTTCAGCATGTGCTGGAAGCAATTCATTGAGTAGCATATTGTTTTCACCCTCAGCAGATCAGGTGTCTGTCAGGGTTGTTCTGCTGTGTGGTATTTTGTCAGTAAATATCTTCCCTCCAACAGTGCCAGCTGTTTCCACACAGAGCAGCTCCCACAACCACTTTGTAAAGGTTTTGTGTTGAGGGGCTACCCAGAGCATGGTTTCTGCTGGCTGTTGTGTGTGGATTGTGACTGACCGCTGGTGAGCCACTACACAGCTGCTGAGGGAAGTAAAGAATGACAGCCATCACTGCAGGTTCCTTCTGAATCATTATTTCAGCTCCTATCTTAATGACCCATCCCACTGTGGGATAGTCTTGATCCATCAGACTTCAGAGTAGAGGCCAAACTCACTGGTTAGCTGGGTTGCTTTTCTTCTGGACCACTGAGAATTTATGCAAACAAGGTATCAGATGCTTTTGTATTCAGACCTAGTGGCTTGAATTTTTGGGGATCTTTCCCTCAGGATTTCATGTCCCTGCAGGCAGGTTCAGAATCAGTTCCCAGCACCTTTCTGTCATCACAGTCTTCCGAGTTCTCACACGACAGCTTGTGTGTGTCCGACACCATACCACCATGTGCTTGACTAACACCTTCACACGAGTGATTTAACCAGGTATGTTAGAAAAGACTCATTCAAGAGTCTGTCTGGCACCTCCATTTTTCAACTGGATGAGTTTTTGTAAATGGTGGCTATGTAAAACTTTCTTATCCAGTATTTAAGGCCTGTTACTTCATCTTGCTCATCTGCTTCTGCCCTACCAGGTCATAAGAGAGGGGATGTCCTCTCAGCCATGTGGCTGTGTGACCTGAGACCGTGGCTTGGGAGAAGCCTATGCAAAAGTTTTTGCATCATCAAGGAAAGCTTTGTGAAGCATACCAATAATGTTATGGAACTGACTGATGTTACTGCTGGAGTCCTGTGGTGGCTGCGCTGCATTCAGTAATTTGTGTTTTTATAGGTTTGATGTGATCCACAGGGATGATTATGCTAAAACTCAAGCTGTGGTAATGGGAACAGGTTTGCTCACCTTTTTTTTAATCAAGAATACCCACTTTATTAAACATTAATTCATCTCCTTTGTGGTGAGACAAGTATGTGATTTGAGAATCCCATAAACGAGGAGCATGATTCGTAGCCTTGCTTTCGGGTGGAGCACCAGGGGCACCCTGAAGCACACACTGCTGGGGCCCTAGGTGCCCTGGGGTCACCACCTCAAGATTGTGCTCCATCACCATGTGCCTTTAATCACTGCAGACTCCGAGCTCACACACACTCTTTGAATGAACAGAGTAAGGCTTTATTACCCTGTGAGGACCGTAAATATTTAATTAGTGGAGAAAGCAAAGGGAAGAAGGATGCTGTTTGTGCCATACTCTAATTGCTAAATGCACCATGACCTTTCAAATGAGGCTCTACATTTAATCATGATTCTCTTCTAGTGCAACTGTTGGTGAATCCATCTGTTTCTCCATCTGCTGCAGGGGGATGAGCGTGTTTGTTCCCCCCATGATATTGCAAACATCCCACCTGAGGGGAAGGAGGTTTCTCTGAAACAAAACCGCAGTTAGGTACGAGACAGCCACGATGGTCCCCAGGGTGAGAAGCATGGTAAATGTTTTAAAGGGGAAGAGCTGGCTGTAGCTCCCGTTTACCAGGGAGCAGCCTGTGTAGCAGATGACAGGGGGGATGTTTAGGGCAGGCTCCCCTGCCAGCAGCCTCAGAAGGAGCCCAACCAAGAAGCCAGCAGCCGAGCCGTAGGTGTTGGTGTTCGGAGCGAAGAGTGCACAGCAGAGCTGGGGGAAGAGCAGGGCATACACCAGCTCTCCGCTGAGGAACCAGAGGTCGTAGACAGAGCTGGAGTAAAAAGCCAGACCAGCAGCCCCGGCCCCAAACACTAACATGGAAGCTCTCATGGCCCATAAGACCTCCATCTCTGTAGCCTGCAAAACAGAGATTGTAACATTACAGACACCGTGTTTAGGTGATCAGCACTGCTCTGCCCTGGGCTAGTTCTTACCACACCCTCACTGCTTTCAGGCAGTGCTTGCCAGCAACAGCTGCCCAAGGCAGACACCTCTGGAGATGGAGCTGCCCTCTGTAATTTTAAGGATCATGGTTTTATTCTGTTTCCATTAATATCCTAGTCCAAGTTTTCTATCAGTCTTTTTATAAAGAGCAAAGCTCACCAGTGTGGGTATTTGTATCCCCACCAAAGATACAAACACCCTGACCTATGTTTGAAGCTCTAGGTCCAGAACTCAGCTCAGCAGCTGAAGGACAGACACTTCTAGTCACAGGCCACACAGACTGGATTTGAAATGGTCCTGAAAGAAAAGCATCTTTCCTGACACCAAAACTACAGAATACTGTAATCAAGTACCTTTTTCCTCAGGATTTTCCTGTAGATATTGTGAGCAAACATAGAGCCAGCAGAGAGAAGAGCTGAATCTGCAGAAGACATTGCAGCAGCAGCAATGGCTCCCAAGCCAGCAATGGAGATGTATGCTGGGCAGAGATAGTGTAAAACAAGTGGCAGTATCATTGCTGATTCCCCTCTCTCGAGTGGACTCGGAAGACCATAGCTTGTCTGGTTCCAGTCTTTAAAACAGAACAAGGAACAGTTATAACAAATCCATCATAGACAATTCTGCTGTCTTTGAAGCTGCTTTTCCACAGGAACCTGTCACAACAGGGCTGAGGACTGAGACCCACACAGTATTTTAGGGCTTGGATCGACTTTTTGGATTCTATTATGATCTCTTGGGATTCCCCTTAGTATGCTGCAGCTCTCACTAGATCAAAGATTTTCATTTTCCCCAGCAGCATCTACAGAAATAGCTGTGCTTCGTGTGTTTCCAGAACTGGGACAGTTAAAGGTCAACCTTCTAGAATCTGCTCATGAGGAGTTTTGCTTTGATGCCCCTAGTAGACAAATGAATGAATGAGTTCAATTAATTTCTTTAAATGGCTTCTCTTTAACCCTTGCTCACATCCAACACAGAACTGATCCCCTGGGTGAGGGCTGTGAGTTTACAGGACGGAACTTCTTGATTACTTCAAGTGACTTTTCTTTAGAACCTTATTAACAATCTCTAGTATTATTGCTGGGTCTTGCATGCAAAAGGCATTAACAGAAGCAAGCATAAGATTTCTTGGAAAGTAGGATTATGCAGGGTTTTACAGGGTCTGCTATCATCTTTCCTCAACACAAAGTCCATGAAAAGCTGTTTCATCATAATGAAAGAGCTTTAAATCATCTTGGGGCCATTAAAATGTCTCTAGGTAGCTGTGCACTGAACCTCAGGGAACTCCACATTTCTGGTACCGACCACCTAGCTCAGTGGCCAGTGCTATGCTTTTGGATACACAGGACCAGGTAATTTGAAGTCTAAATCAGGACTTTTTCAGATCCTGTCTTAACCAACTTTGACAAAAACACGTCTGTTATTCAGAGACAATCAGTTTTACCTGTTGATGATGCAACTGCACCAATCAGCACAGAGGGGATGGCCATTAAAAAGCACCCAAATCCAGAGAGGTAGGAGATGAGCCTTGCCTGTCTTGGTGAGGCAGCAGAGAGCACTCGTTGGAAGTAAGTTTGCCAGGGGACGCTGCCAAGCACCTGAAAAATTCAGATGTTACCAGTGGTACCCAGCAGGCTGCTGGATGCTGCAGGGCACCATCCATCCATCTGGACAATAATCTTTACTGTTATAAAAATTTCATTTCAAATGCATAAATGTTGCACAGCTTTAACTATTGAGGATGATATTTCTGATGGTTGAGGATGTCCTTTTCCTTTGCTTTCATTGTGCTGGATGCAAAATTTTGATCATAACAGGTTAATGGTTTGGAAAACTGAGAAAGCTGAAAAATTCATTGCTTGGCATAATGAAACAGACACAGAGGAAAGAAAGAGAAGTTTCTCAGGAATGCAACTTCTGTAAAAAAATCTAACCAAACTTAGCTAGAGTATAATCTAAAATTAAAAATAATATCACCATTTTCACTTCCTTAGCAGAGAAATTTCACCAGATAATGTCTGAAGATTCTGTCCTCAGCAAACAAGCTCAAGCTTCTGTATATCCCCATTACCAGTCTAGCAAGAGTGTAACTACCTCCCGTAGACTTGGCTATATTGGTAGCTTAAAAATTAAATTGTGCAGTGGAGCCAAAGGCACCATAATTGCTGATGACCTGCAGTTATGTAATTTTTGTTTTGTTTTGTCTTTCTTTTCAAAGAGAAGGAATTTTACATAATTATGTAAAAAGCACAGTACTGAGGCTGCAAGACCAACCTCCCAAAAGGTATGAAATGTCACATTTAGGTCCAGGGGTGGAAGTAGTTGCCTGGGTGGTCTTACTCAAGAGGTACGTTCCTTCACATGTGTAAAGGATGGAGTGTCCCAACTGCTTCTTTCCTTCCCACAGACAAGCCCAGTCCATTCAGTGTGTTGCAGTGGCTGGGAGAAGGTTTTACACACCATCTTGTCCCTGCTACCTGTGCAACATGGGCTCCTGGGTTGAAGAACCCTCAAGTTTTCCAGCAGAAAGTCCACACCACAATCCCTTCTCCCAACCACCTGTCCAGGAAATACTCCATACCAGGTAGAAGAAGTCATCCAGCCACCTTCCAAGGTACTGTTTTTCTATCTTCCCAATCCAAGGGTCTTGGTAAGACTGGTGAGTTGCAGTGTAATAAATACTTTCTGTTGCAGAGTTCACCAGGACAAACGGTATACAGATCCACTAAGATAGAAACAGAAATAGTTAACCATTTCCCCACAGTCCTTATTGTTGGAGAATCTATTCAGTTATTAAAATCAAGATAGATGTAGAACATAAAGTTATACAAGATTAAACTTGAACTAAGAGTCTTCCTTCCTCCGCCTCCCTTACTCTAAATCTGCATGTTTCTGGTTCATCACTATGATCAAGAACATGAGTCTATAACTCAGGTCAATTGATGCCTTTAGCAGACAGATCTTCTTGTTCTTCCCAGACAAGATTGTTTTGGAGAGGTTCTGCAGACCTTAGTTAGGAAGCTGGTGATAAAGAAATGCATAGGACTTGCCAGGCTGAGGGTAATGAAAACCAGCTGGATGACATCTGTGTATGCCACAGAGTAGAGACCTCCCAGTAGAGTGTAGAGTATGACAGTGCTTGCCGAGACAATGATAGCCAAAGAACCTCCGATATCCAAGATGACCCTCACTGTTGCTCCTGCAGACAAGGGCAGTGGTCAAGTATTTTAACACAGATTTCACACATGCAAAATACAAAATAAATAAGGCTATGTTATTCCCTTGACACCAGCACACCACACTGTATGAGAAGCACAAGGTCTACAGAGAGAGAACAGAGTGAGGACTCAGGAGAGCCCATGTTCCCTTCCCATTCTTGCTGCTATCTTGCTACATTGCCTTCGGCAAGGCACTTTGCCTTTTTACATCTACTGTTCCACAGGCACGAAGAAGGTACTAATACATAGTAACAGACCTTTCTATTGTAATATCATGAATATACATGACTGTCATTTGTTTTAAACCTACAAACATATTTTCTAGAAATGAGAAAAGCTTGTGTTGCTCTCACAAAAGGAGATATGAAGCACTACTTTCCATGGCTTAGTTCAAAGCAATTCCCAAATGTGTGTTCCACGCTGATAGTTGCATCACATGAGCTATATATATATATATATAAAGCTCATATTTTGCTGTTATATATATAACAGCAAAATAAGTATTTACCCAGGGATGCCAGGATAGCTGCAAACCAGAACACCTCTCCTAGCAGTGGTGGAATGAAGAGTAAACTTCCCATCACATTCCCATAAGTTTCTTGAAGGGGATCCATCACTGTCACATAATTCTTGGATCTCATTGGATTTACAAAGAACAAGCCACCTACCAAAAATGATGAGATTTTTGTAGAATTTTGCATGTATTCCAGATTAAAAAAAAAAA
>VWZY01010821.1:26420-40685 GCA_013399075.1 Chloroceryle aenea
TCTGCCTGGCTGCCATCCGGGAAAGGGTCCCCAGCGCTGAGCTCTGCCCAGCTCCGCCCGGGCAGAGCCTGGTCTGGCAGACAGAGCTGATGGCCACTGCTCAGCAAAACCCCCTGGCACAGCCAGAGGAGGCTGGATTGCAGAAGGCAGGGAACAGCCTCCTGAAGTGTCAGGCAATGGCTCCGAGAGGAGGCCTGGCAGCATGGACATCTCCTTCACTCACGCGGAGCCTGGCTTACCTGTTCGTTGGGCTCGAAGCTTATCTCTTCCTTCTCCGTCCTCATCGCTAGTAACTTTGTGCTACCGGAAGGGTCTGTCTTACTGTCCAACCGCTCCAGTTTCGGGGGCATGTCTGGTAAACCAATATCTTTAGTATCATCTTTATCTAGCAAGTAGCGAAGTAGTGCATTATTATTCTTCTTAGGACTCGCTGGCTCCTGTTTAACAGTCACCTCTGAACCAGGAGCTGTGCTACTGGACTCCTGGTTCAGCTCTTTGCCTGTGGCCTCTGCTGTGAGCTTGGCCAAGTCTACAGGAGAACTGCTGTCCTGCAATAGTCTGTGCAAAATTTTATGCTTCTCCTTGAGCGAGGTTCCGTGTGCCGAACCAGACCCGGGCAGCCCTCCCGTGGAGTCCTTGCTTACGTCTGCCATGGAGCTGGACAAAGGCGAAGGCTCCATCTGATCCGATTTGGTGGTCAGCAACTGTAAGAGCTTTGTCTGGCTTTTTCCGTCGTGCAGTTTATTCTGTCCATCGGGTCTCTCACCGCTGACAACCGGCGGCAGGTTGCTCTCGCTGTTGTCTTTCTGTTCTCCTGAATGGCAGCTGCTCTCTGCTTGTCCAGTTGTACCTTCTGATTGCTCCCCGTATAGCCCAAAGCAGTCTTTAGAGTCCAGGCTTCCCATCTTGCTTAGCTGGGGAGGATTCANATTGCTACTGATGGTCATATCCTGACCTGGGTTCCCGCTGCACATGGCCTGATGGGCAGGGCTGCTGGAGTTAATCGGGTTCAGAATCTTCCCCATTCCTTGTCCAGTCAAATCCTGATTCATTCCACAGACATTCTGCTCTCTGTGTGGCAAGGGGAAGAAAAACAACCCATTAGCTAAAACGACAGCGGCCCCCTTGCAATTACATTACAGAAAAAGAAGCAAAACCCCAAACCTCTCTGTAAAATAACACAACAAACCTACAATTAAAAGCAAATTGGCGATTTGACAGAAGCAGCGCACAGCTCCCAGCGTGGCTGCTCATTACCAGTATGGTTTCTCCGTACCTCATTCACCGTTCAGCAGAGGAGAGGAAAACCAAAATGATACCTCACTTAAAGGAGAGTCACTCGAAGTGCAGAGAGGGCACCCTTTCAGACTCTCCCCTGAACGTGCATCTTCACAAGTCGGCAAGAGCCAACGTCTAGAACTGCCAGAAATCTCGCTGGAAACCCACGCCCCAGACCAAGCCATGTTCTACAAGACAGCTGTGGACAGCTGTTTGCTGAGGTTTGAATTCCACGGGCCGTCTGCCCACCGAGCGTGCACTGAACAGAAGGTTGAGGAGTCACGTTCCTGCACTGCCAGAGCATTTCCACAGCGCTCCAAAGCAGCCCGTGAGAAGGAGCACTGCTGGACACGGCTCCGGAGCGGGGACAGCCTGCCAGCGGCCCAGGCCTTGGGAAAAGGGGGGGAGAGGGAAAAAACCACACACACAGGAGCTGGACCTCCTGTTTTAGAGATGTAGGCTGTAAGATGGAGGAAACGGAAGAGACTTGCTATCAGTTCTAGCTCAGCTGACAGTCTACCGGCCTGAAGCGACCTACGTGCTTCAGGAGGGCGGCGCGGCCCCCGTCCCTCTGCGGAGCGCGGACGCGATACCCGGCCGGGAGTACCTGTGGAGCATATGCAGGGAGATTACAAGCTGAGGTTCGCTGGTCGTCTGGGAGCGGATGAGCTTGCTCTTCGTCTGGGCAGAGACGATGGTGCCGTCGGACAAGGAGAACCGNACGAGGATCCCAGAGAGACGCCGTGGCCCTCGCTGAGGGCCTGGAGCGCGTTCAGGGAGCTGTTGGTGTAGTTATGGCTGTTTCCTGTGCTGCTGCAGACTCCGACGGGCGAATGCAAGCTCCCGGCGGGGGAGAACTGGCTGGGTGGGANTCCCTCTGCGGAGCGCGGACGCGATACCCGGCCGGGAGTACCTGTGGAGCATATGCAGGGAGATTACAAGCTGAGGTTCGCTGGTCGTCTGGGAGCGGATGAGCTTGCTCTTCGTCTGGGCAGAGACGATGGTGCCGTCGGACAAGGAGAACCGGTAGACGGGGCTGAAGGCCAGGCCCTGCCGCAGCACTGCNNNNCAAGCGAGGAGACAGCAAAGCTCAGCGCGCGAGCGACCGGAGCGCTGAGCCGCTCAGCGTCGGGAGTTCCCAACCCATCAGCACCCGCACCGCAGGCGCTGCGGTCATTGAAAACAAAACCCAACACAAAAAAAATCCCCAAAACACGAAAGACCTGGAAGTAAAACTCTGGAAATAAATAGATGGGATGCACTGAAAATAAGGATCCCCTGAAGGATACAGTGGGGTGATCAAAAGAAAGGCTGTAAGGAGTGACAGAGCAACAGGACAGATCCTCTGAGACACCGAGTGTTTCAGGAGTGGACCAAGGAGTCCTCAATGTCCATTTCACTTTTCATCCAGTCCGTGTCTAACTCCTTTTGCTCCTCACACATTTTTTCACACGCATCATCTCCATCACAAGGATGAATGGAAATGCCTTTAGCTCTGAGAGCATCCATTTCCATCGGCCTGTGTCTTCTCCTCACTGCCTGCTTAAATTATCTTCTAACAGCTACTCTCACTACTTCTTTAATTTAAAAAGTACATAAATCTCTTACACAGGAACAACTAGAAATAAGAGCTTGCAGAAGGAATTATTGATTTTAAAGAACAAATACAAAAACATACATCTCAAACAAGTTACCAACACAATCACCTAACCCCAAACGGCGCCGACCTTCCCCAGTCCAGGCAGGACAGCCCCGTGGCTCTGGGGCTTGCTGCACCGCACGCGTTCTGCAGCCCTGACGTTTTTGGTGTAAATCTGGAGATCAGCAAATTCAATTCCCTAACTTCTCCAGACATTGCTTTAATTAAAAAATGAAAATCATGTTATGCAAGAGCAGATCTCCAGACTTTTATTCTACTGTTCACTCTTTGCCATCAATGAAACAAATCTGACCATTTCCAATTCCTAGTCCAAAAGCTGTTACACTGGGGCTGCAGATATGGCAGGAGAGGATACGTAACTTCAGAGTTCCCATGCAATTGCTTAGTGGGAAAAAAAAGGAATGAAATACTACAAATACTTTCCATTTCATATTTTTTCATACACACTTTCTGTGGTTTTGGTTTTCTTTCTTTCTCCCCCCCCCAATTAACAGTATAATCTGATCTTCGTTTCATTTCTCGTCTGTTAATATTTCCTGTTGTAATGAAATGTCACAGTTTGCCAAGCGTGGCTTTATTAAATGGTCTCCTCTACAGAGCAACCAGATTTCCATCCGTGCAGGGCTGGTTACGATTGTTTTCCTTCCCCGTCCCCCCCACCGCTCTATATTGTTCTGCAAGGTTTTAAGGTATTATTTAGTCAGTGAGAAAACAGGAAGCACAATTTAAACAACCAGAAGGGTTTTGTCAGAGTAAAAATGTAAAGAAAAACAAAAACCTACAACTGTGAAACAATACAAAGCAAAATTTCACTGTTAGGTATGTCATTGTTTCAGTTTAACCTTTGGGCACCAGAAGGTCCAGAGCTCTTAACTTTAGCATATACCACATCAGGAAATTCCAGTACTCAATGCCAACAGGATACAAGTGAAATCTCTACTTAAATCATTTTCCAAACTAATTCTTTAAGCAAACAAGAATGTTTCCGTATTCCTCTTGAGAAAATGCTATTTTTCTGGCTGCAGCCAATAAAAACCTACCATATAGTTTGTACTTTATGCTGAGAGTTAATTAGAGAGCTTTGTGGGTTGCGTTGTTTAGCAAGCTAACACTGAGTTTTTTTCCACACTGCAACACTCAATTACATGCTGGAGATTTATTACTTTCTTTGCTTCTACTCTCAAACCATAATCACTTAAAAAAAGCAAGGGGTTCCTCAGTCAAGTGCAGAGATGCCAGTGCCCAAGATATGCCTTGACTTTCTTCTCCATGCTGCAGGGCCAGGAAACACTGCATGTAGCCTTATCCTTCTCCAGGGCTGGATCCTTTGCAGCAAAGCAGCTCCAGGGTTCTTCCTCCTTCTCTTATCACTCGCTCTCTTCACCCACAGGTGAAGTAAAGAGCAGTAAAGAGCCTCCTCACTCAGACTAACTCTACAGTTGATAGGAGGTCCCAAAGCCTCTCCTGCAAACTGATACAGCAGCAACTCCAAAACACCACTGTTTTTATCACTTCACAGATAGCTCAGAGAGGATCCACTCAGACCTCGGCGCCGGACGCAGGAGCTGCTGATTTGGTCAGGAATTATTGGAAGAGGAGTGAAGTAATGAGGGGCTGGATGCCACTAAGACTCCCTTCAGTCCCCGCGGGCACGGGCAGGACCTAAGCTGGCACTGCTCCCACTGACTCCACCTTCCTCAGTTCGGCTGAAACCACAGCATCAGGCTGTGAGCTTTTAGCAGCCCCCCTGCCCACACCCCAGAAGCTGTCACCTGAAACATCACAGTATTTCTGTGCCCCCACATTCCCCAAATGAAACCTGAGGGTTTCACAAAAGCAGAACATATGAAGAATATTTAACTAATGCTGTGTGACTAAAGCTGCTCTGGCTTTTCTGCGTGTCTTTGGTGGAATAATTTGAGATTCCAGTTACAATTTCATTTCCAAGACAGCATGCCAGCTGTTTAATGACCATGGCAACTATTTGTTACAGGCCAGCTGTAAACCCTGTTCTACAAACACAAACCCGGAGAATGATGCTCCTGCACTGGAAACGTTCCAGTTACTCCCCACTGGTTTTGAAAGGACTTTCCTGTGGACTACAAAGGGTTATTTGTTTTTAGTGATTTGGATCCACGTTATTAGAATTAGCAGCATCAGGGTTTTATGAAAATAAAAATCCCCACGCCACCACAACCAGGGAAACCTGGCGGGGAACCTTTCGCAGCGCAGGTCTCTCCTACACCTCACCCACCACAACCCGCGCGGAGCAGATGTGCTCGTGGTGTCCTACAGCACTCAGCAGGCAGACACCGTCCAACAGCGTGGGTTCCCAGTGGGTAACTCACACTGAGGCTGCTCACGGGAGACATAAAAGTCCACTTGTGTAGAGAGAGGGAGAGCAGACCAATGAACTGCAATGTGTAAGCTGAGGTTCTGAAGAATGATGGCTAATGGAAGTCTTGGTGGGACACACACAAGGGTCTCTCTTTCTAAAATAACTGTGACGATTTGAAGATTTGAAGCACCCTCCCACAGGGCCCAGTTACAGCAAGAGGGCTGCACCCAGCAAGGTGCAAACCCCTCTGCAGAGAGCTGTCCGTGGGCCGGACAGATTGGCTCAGAAAAGGGACGGCCAGCAGCCCTCCACCGTTCCATGTAAACACAACCGAGAGATACAAGTGACAAACAGTTTAAATATAGAAAGTGCTAAAAATATGAAAGCTAACCTTCCTGGTGATGCCTCTTGGCAAAAGATATTTCCCCCTCGTGTTGCGAATGAAACCTCTGAATGCATCTTCTCACCAAATCCTCCCAGCCAGGCTTCATGGCTGCTCGCATGGTACTTGTGTCCAGTGAAGTTATTTTGCCTGATATCAGATGAAATGTTTGTTAGGGCAACTTCCCCTCTGAGGGGAATCAATCAGTCAATCAATCAATCAATCAATCAAACCCTCCTATTTCACGTTACCTTGTAGATCCTGGCGAGTGGTGAAGCTCTCTGATGAAGGAAGAAGTGGTCTTTCCTTCATTGGAGCTCTTCTTGCAACACAAATCAAGCAAGACTGCAAATCTTAAAGAAAAAAGTTGCTTTCATTATTTGTACAGAACAGGAAGATTTTTGTTTCCACAAAGAATTCTGAAATATTTGTTTAAAGTTCTTCAAATCTTTTGGGACCAAAAGAATTGAATTTGCACTGGTAAAGGGATGTATAGAACCCAGTGGTTTTACACGTCCATTATCTCCCACAACATTAAACACCAGAGGAGAGCTGGGTTTATGCACAGACCCGTAGCAGCTCGACCACTCAGGAGTAGCAAGGAAGGCTATGGTGTGTGCACAGAGAGCACATCTCTTCAACACTCACCATTTTGTACCTTCTGAGCCACATTTCTTACGCGTGCCCCACACTCCGGCTCTCCCTGAGGAAGTGGCTTCGTAACAAGCCATTTTTACTCATCTGGACACTTAAAGTACAAGCTGCAGAAATTTAGCTGCCACCGTAGCAGATGATAAGGAAATGTTGAACCATGATTTTCTTCACGTTGTGAGAACTCAAAACGCTGTCTGCTGAAACTCTCCTCCCGTCAGCTGCAGTCCTCTTACAGCGGCAGGGATACAAACCCAGGATGTCTCTTCAGGAGAAGCTCAGTGCCCCTTAATTTCAGTTATTTTTATATATTTTTACACACATATAGCAAGTGAATATATTCATAATCCAAGAGAAAAGTACACTTTCATTAAACGAAAAACTGCACCGACACCGCCGGCCCGCAACGGCCCGGCAAGAGAAAATACTGACAGAAATCGAAAGCACTGATTACCTTCACCATCCTCCTTGAAGGAATTTGGTTGAGAAACAGCAAAGCACTGCATAGTTTCGTATTTCTGATGTGCTTCCTGGTTATCATGGCCTTCTTCAGAGTCAGCAAGAGGTTTTACCAGCATCCGACAGTTAAAGGTATGGCTGTTACGCCTCGGAGTGTCACCAGACCAGGATCCCCCGTTCACTGAGCAAGGCAAAGATCATCCAGTCAGAGAAAGCTGGCAGCAGCCATTTCTGCTGCTTATCCACAGCACACTAATCGAGGTGCTTTGCAGACTGGTTGGGAAACAAGCTCATTTAACCACAAAGATAATCTGGGTTTAATATTGGAGCCTAGACCAGCAGATAACAAGGTATGAAACACTCAGATTGTAAGAGCACTGATAATTTCTGCAGCTGTCACGGGGTTTTTTCAAGTGTTTTCCAAGGACGTAGTAGAAAAGCAGGATGAAAATCTAAGTATCAGTGCCTGTGGAAGTTACACAGCACAGTGAAAAGCCTGCTGGTAGGCAAATTTACATAGGATCTGTCTGGTGAATTTAAAAGTGATTAATACAAAAGAGATGGCAGTACTGTGTAAAAAAATCTGTGTCCAGATTAGAAGTAGACAGAACTAAAGCAAAACACTCTGAGGAAAACAGGAAGCAATAAAATTGGGAATATATTGAAACACAGTCTCAGCTACAGCGGGAACGACTGAAGGGACGGGACTGACCTGGGTGCAGCAACGGATAAAAGTAAAGCCTCACACAGCACTTAAGACAAGTAAAAGAGGAAACACAATCCTGAGATGCACAAATATAGGTCCTGGACATCAGTCAGAGCCAATTAATGTAACACCACATAAGGAAACAGCGGGGTCAGATTTAAAACACTCTCCACTTGCCCTCTTCAGCCACACAGCCCAAGAAAGGCAGGAATTTATGGGCTTTAGCCATTTACATTTCTGATTCTGCAGGGGTTTATGAGTGAAGTCATAAAATGTTGAAGTGAACTGCATCATACTTTTCCAACTGCTGTCAGTAAACGAGGTGCTTGGCACCAACTTTGTCTTTCTTTTAACTTCCTCCAAAAACACAGTGACATGAAAAATTAGTATTAAAATGAACCCAATAATGGCTGCGACTCACACAAACAGTCTTTGAAATACAAAGGTAAATATTGGTGAGACCAAAATAAAAATTCCAACATAAGGAGTCTTCTGATCTTCCTTTTACACTCACTGCCCCTTTCTGGGGCCATTCTTAGAACAACCAGCCTTGGCAGAGACCTAGGAGAGGGCTGCAGAGCCAATGCTGTCTTTCAGCGACGCGCTCTGGAGATCCATTAAAAATCTCAGCTAGCTGAGTTACCCAGAGCAATTTTAACAGAGGAAGATCTGAAAAGAGTGGTGGATGCTTTTGAGAGTGATATTAATCATTCATACAGCCTGTATGCACATTAGAAATAGAGAGGGTGTCTATGATGAAACTGTAAGTAGTGGAAGGACGTTAAGTTATTGCAACAATGGTTTATGAAACCAAAGTAAGTAATGTTATGATACGAGGGAAAAATATATACCTAAAGATTTTGGCAGCAGGATTTTGACAAATTCATTGTGGTCCCCTACGTGCAGGATGCTATAGATGCTTGTGTTCATCAGCTCTTCTTGGTTGTACCTTAGGTACTGGGTCACATTCTCAGAAACAAACACAACATTACCTTCTGGGTTCACTACAAAGAAGAACCCATCCAGGGCCTAGAGGGAAAAAAAAAAGCAGAGAGAGAGAAAAGAGAGAGAGAAACACAATATGAAACAATGAGATTAACAAGATACTCAGTAAATAAATACCCCCTTCAGAAGCCATAGCTGAGCATCTCCCCACCCCAGCTCTCCCGCTCCTGTCCGCGATGGCAAGGGACACATTTCAGACTGCGCCTCTGATCTGATGCACACCCACGTGTGCAGAGGCACAAGGAAGGGGCACGCCTGGCGAAACACTGAAACCTCCACGTGAAAACGAACCGAGCGCCCTGCTCCAAACAAACGAAATACGGGAAGAGGCTGCGACCCCTGTGCAACCTGCACGTCGGCCCCCGCGGGCAGGTCCCCAGTCCTGTGGGTACGGGCACATGGAACAAACCCTGCACACCGACCAGCAGCACAAAGCCGGGCAGACAGACGAGCGGGCCAAGGAGGGGTCTCGGCTCTGCCTGCAGCCACCTGCCAGGAGGTGGGGGAGGACAGCCGGGCTCTGTTCAGGGGCTCACGAGGGAAGGACGAGATGCAACAGGCAGGCTGCAAGAGAGGATGCTTCTTGGAGATGCCAGAAAAAAACACTTCAGCGCAAAGGTGGCCAGATATGGGAAGAGGCTGCCCAAGAGGCTGTGAAATCTCCTTCACCATGACCCTAATGGTTCTGCTGCAGGGGAGGGTGGTGACAGCACAAGGCACGGGCAGAGTGGCTGAGCCAAGGGCTGCCAAAGGCTTTGCTTGTTCTGTTTTTAAATGACAAAATAATAAACCGAACGCATAAGTGGACAAGTAGATTTCCTGACTGCCTCTATAAATTAAGATAAGCTAGGTCTTTATTATTCCTGTTAATTGTCACAAATTCTAATCTCTGACTTTGTTTTTATCATTGCTTTCTTTTTGCTTCTGAGCACTCCTGTTAATTCACTTTCTTTGGAGAGCTCCCTCCTTTCCATTCTGCTTTCAGAACATTCACTGCCTTTTTCTGCTGACTAGCATTTAGTTGAACTAACAATGATTTACAAGATTTAATTAATTGAGGCTCTAATACAATTGTCTCTCAGCATCTCTGCTCTGGATTCGTGTCTCAGACTGCACTTCACCAGTGCTTGAAGCCAACACAAGCCTGACCTCTTTGGTTTAGTCCTTTCTGTATCGTGACAGCTCCCTGTACTGCCCGAGGATACGAAGAGCTGGACCAGAGAGCAGAGCTGGCTGAAAACCAGTGTAAGAAAAAGACACAGGCCACATCAGTCCCCTAAACTGGCCCACCATGAAACCACGGGGCGTTGAAAGCTGGCAGAAGGGCGTGGGTTTGGCTGAACCATCCTGCCTGGCAGCGGTCCACGCTGACAGCAATTCAAAGGAGCTGCAAACCCGAAGCCATAGCAGATGTTTATCCCAGTCCTACCGAGAAAACTTTCAAAGGCAGAGATGGCAAGCAAGAGATTACAAGAGTTACTGGCAACCCACAGTAATCTTCAGTTCTCCCTATTTCCTACTATGGCAGCTCCTCTGGCAAGGAGATGCTGCGTGCTGTCCCCTCACAGCTGCGCCTTGGGGTGACCGCAGGAGTGGCCATCTGAGCCTGCAGTCACACGGGGCCTCGTGTGCCCGTCCCCCCCTTCTTGCCCTCCTATTAATAGCCTCAAAGCAGCAGCAGGCTTCGGAGCAAGGGGATGCACCCAGCCACTTCCATCTTTTAGAAGCATCCACTTTTGCAACCCTTTCTTAATTCTGTCCCCAGATGGGTGCCACCACAGCCAGCAGCTTCTCCTTGCAGCTACTGGGACGCTGGGGGAACAAATAATGGGCAGCATGCTGGAGGAGAGAACAAGAGAACAGGCGCTGTGTTGTACGACACACTGGAATGGAAAATGCATCCAACATCTTTGAGACATTGTCAGCTTTCTCTTGACTAGTTTCTCATCTTCTCTTCCTATCTACATTATGCTTTAATCGAGAAACGTGTTGCAGTGCTCCTCAGAGGCAGCTGCACGATGAATTTTACTCACTTTCTTCAGCTGGAAACACTCACTATTTTGAGGATTCTTCATTTTTTTTCTTTAATAAAACAGACAGTTATATTTCCAAACCAACCCTACTAACAAACTGTTCATCAGCATTGCCATTCCCACTACAGTTTGGCAATGGAAAAGGGTAGGGCTGCATAAAGGGCTCTGTAGAGATGAAATAATGTAACTGCATTTCCTTAAGCAGACAAAGGCACAAAGGAACTATCTGTAGTCTGTTCACAGCAAGCGTGCAACAACTTTCAGTCCTTTTAACTTTGTTTGTGCAACAGGACCACCCTTTATTAATTTAGTTCCACAATCTTTCTTTGTTAATATGCAATGGTTTTACTGCGAAGGCAAACTAAATTAACTGGAATAATGGAGCAGAGGGGCGATTTTACGTGTCATGTTTGCTGCAGGAGACAGCCTTCCAAGATAAGCCAGGGTAAAAAAAATCATCCTTATTTTCCTGTGATTAAACCAGGTCCTCACGATCAAATTACTAGGAAATTAAAGATAAATTTTAACACAGCAATATAAGAGATGAATGTTTAACCTTGTCTGATAGCAAAACCAAATAAATATATAAATATTAGACAAATTCAATTAATTTGTTACTCCCTTTTTCAAAGAATGTTTTCATTCCAACCTGTCTAACCTTCCTTATATGTTTAGTACTACGGAGCCTTTAGGCTCCACTACTTTTGGAGCCTTTATTCCATATGTAAGAGAGCAAACTCTGTTTCCCTCCAATGAATCCTGAAAAATAATGCAAAGACTTAAAACCATTACAGCATGCACCTGGCTCCTGCAGCGTTCAGGAGTGACAGGACAATTACTGGTTCCTTTAGCTTGATTCAGAGCTTGTGTCTTGTTTCACCTGGAGTCCCATTTCTTCCCCCACACAGAGAGATCCCCGTCAGGCCAGGGCTAACCCGTCTGCAGCAGCTGAGGCAGCAGCAGCGCCGAAGGACGGCAGCAGATGCCACGGGGATGCCGGAGGGGATGCCTGCCCACCAACCCTGCTACGCAGCTGCCAGACGGGGTTTAACCACACAGCCTCCTGGGGCACCTAAACAGCACCTAAAACCAGACACAAATCTGAACAGCACAAACCGAATCACACGCCTCGGGAGACTCTCCTGGATTCCCTCCTATTCCAGGGGGCAGAGGCATGCTGTCAGTGCTGAGAAACCGCTCGCGAGCGCAGCAAAGACACGCGGCTTTGGAGGAGGGGTTCCTCCCGTGCACTCTGCTGTGCAAGTCAATCCATGCCCAGGTACAACAGGTCTCCCAAACCTGTGGTGGTTTAGAACAAGTAAAACACGCACCTGCAGACACCCAAGACTCGCTGCCAGCTGAAGCCCCTCGGCTGCCTGTGTCACAGAAAAGCAGAATCATCCTTCCCTGCCTCTCCCCACCCCAGGCTAAAGGAACTTCACTGCAACCAACAGAAATGCGCTGCCTGCTCTCCAGTGACACAACCCTGAGCAGCCAGGCTGGCTTGTCCCTCGGCCACTCGTGGACAGCGACCCCAGACTGGGCTGTTTCATTCTGTTACACGCTGCTCTTCCTCCTGCCAGGACCAGAACTGGCTAAAATAAAGGAATTCCGTGCTCTTCACCTCAAGCATCATTGGTCCAAGCGCATCCTTGTCGATGACACTCTGACCCGTAGATGATACATCTGCTTTTTGCACTTCATCTTCATTAGCTGCTGCTGCTTTTTCTGCAATAAAGAAAACAGAGTGTTAAAGGACAGAGCGGTGCCCCCCAAGTCAGCCCTCAGACCCACAGCATCTCGAGAGGAGCTGCAGAACGGCTGCAGTGCACAAGCTCTGAACACGAGGTTAAATAGTCCCCCATAATGATTCATCAGAGGCACAGTCCTACATTGCTTCTCAGTTCTGAAGCTGTGTGACACAAATGAAAAGATTCTGCTGCTCTAAATGACAACACCTAACACTGGGCAAAGGGGAGAGCTGCCCACGAAGGTGCAACAAGCAAAAGCCAGGGCCAAGGTGAGGAGAAAGGCTGGTCTAGAGGAGCACGCGAAGCTCGCAGCTGCACGACTTCTCCACGGCCGCTATATTTAGAAGGAAAAACACAAGTCCACAATCTCCCCTTCCAGCACTGAGAAGGAGCAGTCTCTTTTCTGCTCCCATGCCTCCTCCACCCATGGTTTTACTATCACATCATTTTCATACTGCCTTATGTACCAGTATGTTATTAAAACAACATACAATTTCAAGTGCTGCCTTTGAAGATTACAGGCAAGGAAATAAGAATTTGAGGTTCTGGGAGCAGAGCAGCACGAGCTACAAGATGTTGTACACAGTCACAGATCGCAGCCAGCTCCAAGTGTGAGGGATGCTCATGCACCCCGGGGCGCTCAAATCCAAAGATTTCTAATTCCTACCAAGTGATGGACTGTAGTAAACCTTCTGCTCAGGAATGAGATTGGTGTTTAAGGGACAAGTAATAAATTACTCAAAACATTCTACATTATCATCTAATGGAACGAGGAGGTTTTTGCTGCTCTATGCTGAAAACAGTCTTTTATTATTTTCCAAGCAATTATACAGTCGCCAGGGCTATACAGCAATCTAGAAGATGAAAAATTAAAATTAGAGATATTTATTTTTAATATTATGCAGTAGATCACTTGAATAAACGCGAGAGCAGACTGAGATGATGGTAACAAGGATCTATGCATTCTCCAGCCATCAACCAGAAGAAGGCTCAGTGCAGGAGCTACTGAAAGTACCATGTGCGGACGGAGCAAAGGCCCTTCGGAAAATCACCCTCTCCAGTGAAAGTTAAAAGTATCAGTCATAGAAACCAAAATGCATCCCAATGTCTGCAGAGTTTTCCACTATCTGTCCTGGAAACGTACTACTGCAACGAGTGGAGTAATTTGACATCTCTTTGATCAGCAGAACCTGATAGAAGCAAATAGACAAGAAATAATATTGACCCCTCCTCGGCCACTGAAGCTCACTGGGATATAAACCAACTATTTCTGGTTTGGACTGAGGACTGCAGGGGAGTTTTCTTCTCTTCCCTCCCCCCACCCTGCCCTTTCTTTCTTCTTTTGGCAAAAAGCAGAGACCGGGTGCAACGGGGAAAAAAAAAGAACAATCTTTCCCATACTACAATACAGCAGAGTTGGCACCATATGATGATACAACACAGGAAACATGTTCTAAAAATTGTGAAAGAAGTCAGAAAGATTCTAAAAATAGGGCTGAGCTTCTCATAAAGTCAGTGATATTTGTTTCCCATCTGTTCCTGGTAGCACGAGGTGATCCCTGATTTCACACTGCAAAACACTCTGATGGATACGGACACCGGCTTCCTGCCTCCGCCTGCCCGCGCCCGGAGAACGCGGGGTCGCTCTCAGCAGCCAACGCGCGGCGTTTCCTCACCTCACCCCGTTACAAACGCAACTTCTGCCCACTGGCTTTCTGTAACACACAACTGCTGCTGCAGATTGTTTTCACTCTTGCAACCACAGAGCTCCCACAGCCCCCCCAGTAACGGGTCTATAAAAGCAGCCGGTCTCTACGTGCACAGATGAGGTTTTACACCAGGAAAAGGGCAAAAGTTTTTAATTGCTACAATGGTCATCAGCAGAGAAGCTGCAACACCAGCTCAGCCCAAGGACCTCTTCTGCCTCACATGCCAGCCCTGAGAGCAGCTGTTTTCCCCTCTGGTTCCCCGTTCCTCCATCCAGGGACCCCCGGTCCCCCAG
>VWZY01010821.1:41122-61920 GCA_013399075.1 Chloroceryle aenea
ATTACAACCGCGACTTCTGCCCACTGGCTTTCTCGTAACACAACTGCGGCTGCAGATTGTTTTCACTCTTGCAACCACAGAGCTCCCACAGCCCCCCAGTAACGGGTCTATAAAAGCAGCTGGTCTCTACGTGCACACATGAGGTTTCACACGAGGAAAAGGGCAAAAGTTTTTAATTGCTACAATGGTCATCAGCAGAGAAGCTGCAACACCAGCTCAGCCCAAGGACCTCTTCTGCCTCACATGCCAGCCCTGAGAGCAGCTGTTTTCCCCTCTGGTTCCCCGTTCCTCCATCCAGGGACCCCCGGTCCCCCAGTGCTCCCACTCCATCACCACCTGTCCCTCATCACCTCTCCATCCCTGCACTGGTGCTTCTCTTTTCCCCCGAGGGAGCGACAAGCAGAGTGATGGCTCAGGGAAAAGTGTCAGGAATGGAGACCACAGGGAAACGCTCCTGGGACCCGCTGCTGGAGAGGGTGACCCTGCTCACTGCGCTGCCCACCGCGGCTGGCTGGGTGTTCTGGAAAGCTTCATGAACCACAAGGGCTCCAAAATGATGGACTTCATAACTGGATCTGTGACTTAATTGTCTGAGAAGTGTCGGAGAGCTTAGAAGAGGCCACACTCAGGCCAGGGGTCCCTGCACACCCCCTGGGAAGCCATGGCCCCAGACAGCCTCAGAGCAGGACCAGCAGTAACTGGCCAGTGTCGTAAGTAGTGGTGCAAAAATTCAAAGCTGACTTTTTCTTTCTTTTAACTTCTGTCTTTTTTAGGTTCACTGGGGGTCCTGCAAACACAGAGAGTTTATTATTTCTACACTAGATTAATGATTTTTGAATGTTAGGGGTTAGGAAAATAGCCACGGAGGCCCAACCTTTGCAAAGCTTCCCGGAAGCCTTTCCCCATCCCCACGGGAATCGCTGCTATTGCCCCGTCACCAACCACAGCCGCGCGGCTTTTCCACGGCAGCCACGAACACGGGGAGCAGGAGACGGTGCCTGATCTCGCACTGCCCAGAACAGCCGTGCCCTGTCCGGGCTGGGGGAGCATTTCCAGCAGCCTGCGGGCACAGCAGCTGGGCACANTCCTCCGAGAGATACTACAAAGAAAATACCATCCAATTATGTAGCATTTTAGTGATGTGTGTAA
Organism: Chloroceryle aenea; assembly: GCA_013399075.1. Classification (NCBI taxonomy): domain Eukaryota; kingdom Metazoa; phylum Chordata; class Aves; order Coraciiformes; family Cerylidae; genus Chloroceryle; species Chloroceryle aenea. Next base: position 42,272 of record VWZY01010821.1, read on the forward strand.
TTCAGACTTTAAACCGTGGGTATGTTTACAATTGTATAAGCAGTAATATACTAAAATACATATTAATATTTTCAGCTGTGCATTTTGCCAGTGATCATAAACTGTATTTACTTTTCTACATTAATATACAGAGGAAAGAGGCAAAACCCCACCCTCGCAAATATTTTCTGACAAACTGATCAGGGGGGAGGCCTCAGGCTTTATCTGAAGCTCATTCCAGGCTCTGAAAGCAAACCTTTGTGAAATCACTCTACATGAACAGAAATGTGTAAGCCAGAGAAAGAGAAGCTAAAATCAACAGTCTGAAGTCTCCTGCTGCATTTTTCCCAGGGAACCCTTCCTCGACTTCCATCCTCCCAGCCACCCTGGTGCCAGTTCTCTCTGGGTTTCTGACGGCAGGCTCAGAAGCCCTCCTGATGGGCATTGCCATCTCTGGGTTGTGTCTCACACCCTCCCTCCCTGCAGGTGGGCAGGCAGAGCCGGCTGAACCCCTGGAAAGCTCTCTTGGTCTGTGCTCAAGCCCCACGCCAGCTTCCACCTACAGAAATATTTGCCCCTCGATGCTCTCTGCAAGACCAAAAAGCATTTTCAAAGTACAGAACAAAACCATAGTCTCCGTAGGGACTGCAAAAAGATGAAATTTGCATCAACACACCTTCAGTTGCTTTCTGACAGGAGAAACTCTTGAGGGTCTTCAGAGAACAAGAGGAGCAAGGACGAGCTGCTGGTGAAACCCTGGCCAGGGCAGCACCACGCACTGCCAGCTGCTGAGGAAAGAGCTCAAGAGAAACCGGGCTCTAAGAGGCAGAATCAAGTTTATTGTCCAGTGCTGTTTAAAACAGGTTTTCTCAAGTGCCCATATAATTTCTGTTCTTCACAATCTTCTGGGATTGCTGTTGGAGTGCCATCAGCTCGAATCCTATGCCCTCACTTCTTTCATAGCAGGTAAAAAATACAAGCAGGTAAAATATACACAGGTAGAAGTATAAAGAGAATTATCATAAGGGATTCCAGACAGTTCAACTCTGAACATCTGAAGAACCACACGAAGCAATAACAACAACAACAACAACAGCATCATCACTCGAAATCGACCGTGTCATTTAAACATGCAATTCAATTCTACACTGCAACTGGCCTGAAAACAACTTCTCTGTTCCCTATTTTTTCTGTGCATTAGCCAACTACTTCTGTCTTGCCTCTTTCCTGTTCAGGAGTAAGTTTGCCCCGCACGGTCCTGCTGATCTCTGCTGAATTGCCATGCAAAAGATAAAATCCAAACAATCAAGGCAACAGTAGAAGCCTGCAACTGGCCAAAGGCACGGGCAGAGAGTGTTAGAGAGCCAGGTTAACATGGAGTAGGAAGTATACGTAGCAAGCTGCTGAAGTGGAGTTGACACTGCAGTTTTAAGCATGAGATTTAATAACGTCGGTGTAGGACTGTTGCTAAGCAATGCTCCTGGCTGTGGCGAGGGCCGGGGGCTCTGAATGTGACGAAGGCTGCTATAGGAGAAGTGCCTCCGAATGCAGCAGCTTGAATGAGAACAGAAAAACCACCACAGAAAGCTTGTGCCTGGTATCACGAGCAGTTCTGGATCACCACACGCGCTGAAGCGAGGAGTGAGGACGGTGTCGGTTATTCTGGAGCTCGGATAACCGCTGGGAACGCGGCTCTGCCTCGGCTGCGGAGCTCGAAGCACCACGAGCCCGGCTCACGTGGAGCTGGAGCCCCACACGCGCGGTTCTTGCCCCGTTCCCTCCACACAAGTGGCTTTTTCTCCCTGAAAGCAAGTAATACTTCAATGACCGGGGCCTAGGAAACAGCAACTGTTTCAGCAATCACTTTTAAGAGCAGCTTATCCCATCCCTCGCACAAAGCTGGCCACTGTTTTCGGGAGGTGATCATGTAGCGAGGCTGCTCTTCCATCATCCGCCTGTCCAGAAGCCATGAGACCCCTGAATACATCTCCTCCCAGCAACTCTAGGTCAAGTCTTACAGGAAAAACTACACAGCATCTCAGGAAGGTTTTAGGAGGTAAAACAAGGGAGAATTATGCATCTGCACCAACCTAAAATTAGAAAAGCTGCCATATGGCTCCGTGAAGCCAGCAGCACGTTCTTATTCATTAGGAAGCATTCTGCTAACATAAAAACACAAGGCCTTCCTGTGCTCTCCAAATGTGTTTATCTTTTCAACATTAATGCACGATAGATCATCAGGCTGCTGAAATCTCCTGCAGTGCATATTAAAAAAGCACAGCTGCACTGTTGCTCAGCAGTTACTCGCTGCGAGCACTCTCTGAGCTTTGCCCACCTCCCCGACACGAGCGGAGCGCTCGGGTCAGCACGGCTTGGGTGCTGAACCCTTGGCTGGCCCTTCACAAGGGCCCCAGGAGGGCCATGAGCCCACCCACCCGCTCACCTGCCCGGCCCAGCCCCTGGAAAACTCCAGAGGCTTCCGAGTTCTCCGAGAATTCAGTAGCAGAACTCAGTGGAATTCATTCAACAGTAGTCAGGGCATAAAATTTTCATGGTCACTGAAAGTAAAACAAGCACTGAAAACCCATGATGGATTTAGGAATAGCAACAAATGGAAGTAACTATACATAAAATTATTGCTAGTTTCATTGCTCTTAATAATTCTGACACTTCTCCATCATTCTTCTTTTGTACAAGTCAGCGTTTTTGTCACCCAGTACAACTTCTGGAACAAGTGCTGCCTGAGAAATAATTGCCCCCAGCTCAGTTAAACTGGAACAAGGACAAAAATAATGAAATTGAACTCACCAAGAATAATATTTAACTGCAGGACAGAAAGAAACCTAGTATCTCTGCATGTATTTTAACTGCATTCTAGTATACTGTGTTAATAAACTCCAGTCTGCACTTGACTGCCTTTCCCTCCGTTTCTTCTCCGTTCTCCCTCTGCTGCCGCATCCACCGCCCGCCCAGCCCTGCCAGGAGCGGCCGGCTCCGTCCAGGGCACTGAGCCTGAGCCTCACCCTCTCAGATACACTGGGATGGCTTCTCCGAAGGCTGATAACGCTTGGATTTAACAGTGGCAACCAAAAGTGGCAATGTTATTTACAGAAATAGCATTACTGGCAGAGATACAAGCCTAATATTCCCAGATTTATCTACTTAAGGCAGCGGCAGGGGTTATTCACACCTGAGGCTCCCTCGGAAGGTCACTAGTTCCTGGTAAATTAGGGACTGGGGACTGAAGCAAAACCCAGAATTACAACCCACTTGCTGCTGCTTAACTGAAGAATTAAGTGCCCTGCCCAGGACCCCAAATCCTCAACGGCTTGATCCATCCCCAGCATGCAATGGAAATACAAAACAACCCAGCGAGTGAAATCACTCCCTGCTGAGATTATTTCTAGTGTTTTTATTTATCAATGAAGCCACAGAGGGAGAACTGTCATCCTCCCATTTCAGTGAAATCCAAACCAAGACTAAAAGCCAGCCTGGACCTAGAAGCTTTTTCTCACCCCAGGCCTCATTTTAAACCGTGAGGTTCCATCAAGCTGCCGCATTCTGAGCAGAAAGATGTTTTCCATCTCTCGAATGCAGAATGAAGCTTCCATCCCAGCCACCACCTGTTGAACCCCTGGGCAGCTGCAACACTCCCTTTTCCACTCAGCTTTCACACAAAGTGGACAGCAATACACAGGGTGCAGCTTTGCCCCCACAGGAATTCTAGACAGCTCTTAGCTTATTGAAATAATTGATGTTCGTTCAACATGTGCTTTGCTATAGAATGAAGGGGTGTGCTTAACTTGCAAGCTGACAAATCCAATCTGTGAGTATATCCCCATGTTTTTAAGCTATATTCTTTCCCTTTTCTCCAAAAAGACCACTAACATTGTATTTCCAGTGTATACCGACTGACCAGAGAGAAAGCAGAAACAAATTAATGGTCAAAGGTGCTGCCTGCCCAGGAGACTTCCTGACAAAAGCCAAAATCCAGGATGGTGCTGAGAACTTAGAATTTTCTCTGGTTTAAAATGCCTTTATAAATGCTGAGGTTCTGGTTTTGTTTGTTTTTTTTTCTTGCATTTACACTTCCTAGGGATGTGCAGTACTCAGAATGATCTCAAACCTCTCACTGGCTGCAGCATAATTTAGGATGTTTTATAAGTGCCTAAAACACAGCAGCTGGACAACGCAGGAGTACACATGGTGGCTGAAGCACACTGGCAGTCGGTGCCCGACCCAAAACACCCTCAGTTTAGTCAGCCACTTATTACCCTGCTCTGGAGTCAGAGGAGCAGACTCCAGTGCTCGTACCTGCAGCGCTAAACCCGGGCGAGTACCCAGCCAGGAAACCTGGCTCTGGCAGTCTTCAGAGGACTCTGAAGCACTCGAGAGAGGACTCATGCACCCGACAGCAAACACCGCGCGCCCATCAGCGGCGACGTAAACTCTGCTCCATTACTATGGCTGAATTTCAGGGGAAAGAGCCAAGCGACCTGACCTCTGCACTGAAATATTAGATACAAATTCTGGCATCATCAGTTTAACAAAGTCATTATTTTCTTTGGTATGTGCTGAATTAGGACAGAAAATTTGACTGTATTTTTTGGCATTTATAATTTTGTAACTGTTAGATATTTGCTTAATGAGTAACCTCATCTTGTTTTGATAATTCATCTCTAAATACAGTATTAATATGATTGTCTAAATGCTGGGAGCCCAATGTTCTTGAACGTTTTGGCTGAGCTGATGTTTTCAAAGACAAGAAATATGGCAGGATCTGATAATTTCATTCCAAACAGGGCTCCATCACCACCTCAGGAATAATATGTTGCTTTCACCAAAGTTAACAGCTCTCCAGTTGGTTCCTTGACGCGTAAAAACACCAGCAAGATTTTGAAAATAAAGATGTGAGTGTTAACACTCTTTAGAATCTGCAGACGCGATTGCCAAGCTAATGAAACTCAGAGGTTTCCAGAACTTAGGCCAAAATAACACACTGGCAGGGAATATTAATCCAGTCAGACTCCATCTCTCGGAGCCTTGCTCGATGTACCCGACCAAGCGCTAAGAGGAAACAGATGAGTCCCTCTCGTCAAATGCCACAGCACCACGATTACAAAATATCTCCTTTACTCTAGGATGCTGATGATAAATCTCTGTGACAACCAGATCATTCACAGCAACAGGCAAAGATCATTTTGCTTTTATAAACTGCCATCGACGACTGCAAAAGTTTTCCAGAGACCTAATATGGCGACCAAGAAGAAATATGATGGATCACGGGCTATCCGCGAGTCCACGGAAAAGAAGAGTTCTCATAATAAAGTGCAGGCCAGCATGGAGCACAGATAATTGAAGACAGCTAAGGAAGAGCAGAAACAAGTTTAATCTAATGTGTCCATGCTAACATGGATAACAAGGCTCCTACTGCTTCTAATAGTCCAGATTATAGTAGATAAACCTTCTACGAAAAAGCTCTAAATCATTAAGAACAAGAAAAGTTTTCTCCCTGTAATAGCCCAATGTTCAGAAATAGAAGCTGGGCCACCTTCTTGCTTCTCTAAGCCACCATCCACGGCCTCGGCCAAACCTTTACATCGATACAGAACCAGAAACGCTCCAATTACTACAGAGAAAGCACGGCAAAACCCTGAAGTTTCCTAGAAGAACCTGTTTACTGCTGCACGTTCGTTGCTTAAAAGAATGTTTAAACCCAAATCCTTCAGAGAACTGTGTTTAAGATTAACTGCATGTATTTCTACAGTGGCTACGTGACTTCTGGTGCGCCACGGACACAGCATGCGTCCGTCCACGCACAGCACACCCCTTCGTGGTGGAAGGGGCAATGACTACTGACACGTATCTTTTAAGATACTCTAAAATGAAAAGATCTTTTTTCATTGCCCTAGAAAAATTTGGCTTATCCTGTTGCTAAGATTTACATCCAGACAAAGTCACTTTTAATCTCAGTTACATTAATTTAAATTAAATTTTAAAACGTGTGCTAATAGGACTGATAGGTACAAATGGGCTCCCTTCAACAGACTGAATCACACTCACAGCTTAATTAATTAGGTGTTATCGTTCCTTGCTCGCTATTTCCGAGTCACGAAGCAGGGGTCGGCACCTCGTCTTAAATTAAGTCAGCATAATCCATAAGTGAAAAATAATGAAACACAAACAGGACTGCTCTCTCTGTTTTCTCAGAGAGCTTTGTCAGGTCTCCTCTGAGAAGAGGCTTGGTCCTGCCTTACAGCCCGTTCCCTTACCCGCGGGCGACCAGCAGCTCGCTGCGAGGGATCCCCACGCCGTGGCGGTGGGCGCTGGGTGCTGCTCTCCCCCGGACCCAGAGGCGGCACAGGCTGGGAGCTCGCCGAACAAACGGGGGTTGGCCAGGGAATGATGACACAAAAAAACACAAAAAAAGCCCAGACCAAAAAAAAAAACACAACAACAAACAAAAGCAAAAAAACCCCAACCAACAGAAGAAATGAAACTGCCACCCTTGGCAAGGGTTTAAGCTGTTGAGATGAAGGATACATGCCCCTCGTCTCAAAGGAAGGAGGAATGACAACGCCCATGACCCTCACAGAGCTCAGGGAAAGGGAAGGGTCTTCTTGCATCGTAGCTGACGAGGACCCTGAGAAAGCCGATATCCTCCCCAGGTTATGCTGAGTAAGGCTTTATGGACCCGTGCCTCTGCCTGTACTGCCAGCAGAAAAAAGAAAGGGGGAAGAAAAGAAGCTTGCTGGGCATCTTGACATTTTAGATAGCCAGCTGCAAACACCTAGTTCTAATTTGAACCTGAAGTACAATAGTCTGACAAACTGTATCGTAACACCCAGTTACAATCGCATCTCTAGAAGCTAGAGAGATGGTGACGATCAAGCTTAACAGTAACCACAATAATCCTTGATATCAGTCAGTGTAACACCCAAGGATTCATTAGTGAGTTTTATCACATTTCCTAAAACTATCTGATGGTTTCTTGCTGCAGCACTAAGAGAAAACACAGGACCAGCCAGACAACTGGGGATGGAATGAAACTGCCCCAGGTATGGTGATGCCGGTCCCAAAATTACAGCTAAAGCCACACTGAAGGCAAGAGACCATAACTGGGGAAGAAATGGAAAACAAAATGCAGGACAATTGTTAAAAATGAGAGAAAAGAAAACAGCAAAGGCTGTAAAATAAAGGCCTTCAAGAGAATAGAGAGAAATAGGGAATTACCAAGAAAGTCCATTCTCCACAAAACATCCCTTTGACAGCCAGTGACCGGGAGCATTCTGTTCAGAGAAGTCAAGAGGGATACTAAGAAATAACTAAAGATAGAAAAATAAACTCAAAACATTAAGATATTTCCTCCAAGCTAAGGAGGTGAAAGGTTTTGTACAGAAGAAGCAAGACAGGAAGAATTTTATGTTATTGGCACAAAATACCTCAATATTTTTCCACCCAACACCAAAGCAAACAAACTGAGAAAAATCTAAATGAGGGTCCCTCTGAGTTTTCCAACCTATATTTAGAATTCACAACCTTGATATCTCTTCCTCTTCTATTTTTTTTCATTTCCAGTGAATCAATTGTTATATTTAAGCACATTTCCTCTTCAGTGTTGAACATAGGCCCAGACCTCACTTGACATAGAATAACCTGCCTCTGGAAGACATCTCCCTCAGAAGGACGATGGGAACTGCAGGTTGTTCCAAGTCTTTCTAGGAAATTGTGCCTCAGAAGAAAAAGCACCAGTACAAGGCTAGTGCTCTGCCTGGTCACACATCTTAGGATGACAAGGGACCACTCTAGCTGGCCGGATCCCTGTAACGCATCCCAAACCGTTTCACCCAGTGACTCCTGCATCACGCCCAGAACCTCCACTGAATTCTAGGATGCATTTTGAAGGACACCCAAACCTGTTCCAGAGGGCTGACAGAACCTACCAATTTCTTCATCAACTTGCTTCAATTTTCCATCAACCATCCACAGAGAATCTGCACCTTACGAATGAGCTTTGGCCACGGATTCCAGCCAGTGGGCCGGACCCTGCCTCCGCGTAGCTCCATCTCACTGCCTGCCTGTGGGCAAAGCAAGGTTTGCGTGGACGTGCCCTTCTGCTTCGGGATGAGCAGAGGTGCCACCCACTGTGTCCACCACATGGGCATGTGGGCACTATTTCAGATAACGTGGCAACACCACACCTGGAGCAGCTCCAGCTATGGAGTCAATGTTCTGCAAGTTTTCTACTTTAACAGAGGTTAAATTTCTGCACTTCTGTCTCCTTCTCCTCACAGTTGCCCTGATCTTGCACGAGCTAGAGAAGAGTGGCTTGCTTCCAGAGGGAAGAGGGAGAGCACGTGCAGTGGCAGGGCACACACTGCAGCACCCACTGTCCTGCAGATAGCCACAGATGTGCCAGCAGGCCCTTGACAGTGGAAGGAGACGGGAGGCACAGATGTCTTGGCTCTCGAACCATCTGTCTGACCAGAACCTCAGCAGCGTCCACGACAGAGCAAATCACTGATCATTTGCCACGTCACCCCTCAAAGCTCCGTCTACGGTTTTCTCCCCAGCGGTGCACTGGGGTTTTCACAACAGAAACTGAAAGCTGAAGCAGCCATTGTTTGTCACATCCGCAGTCACTTCATTCAAGGGCCCCTGTTTCTAACTGTCCACGCGCAGAATCTCCGACAGAAATAAATAAACGCATGACTTAGAACAGACGCAATTATCTCGGTCCCAGTTTGAACACAGAGGGGCCTTTGAGCAATAGCTCTTCAATGTGCTGCGAATCCACAGTCCTCAGGATCCGACCAGGGTCTGAACGGCCCCGCACCCTGCTGTGAGTGAGCACCATGCTATTGCTCTTCAGGACTCAGTCTTTGCAAAGCAAAGATAAAAGCTGTGTAACAAAAGCTGGGTTCCTTATAACAGACGATCTTATTTTGACTGAAGTATCATCACTGCTCTCAGTAAATTAATTTGCTGTTCCATAAATTAAGCTCCACAGAGACAGTCAAGGTAACTCGAAGTCTCCTTCTTCATGTGCTTGCTGTATGTGCTGCTGAGATCAGCACTGCTCAACGCCCACCGCACCGCACACCCTCCAGCAGCAAGGGGCTACAAACAGCAAGACTTGGATCGGCAGCCCCCCATTCTTCCTTTGCACCTAAACCCAGCATTTTTATTGACCAGATGCCTCTGAAGACAGAGCAGCTGGTGAGGAACGCTCGACTCAAGAGCCCAGTTCATCTTGTGGAGGGCTGGATGTCAGGCGATGCTTCTGTATTTTATCTTTTCCCAAAATTGCTAAGTGCATTTCTGATGTTTACAGTTCATAAGAGACTACATGATGAACTGCAAAAGCACAGCCGTAAAGTTTTGAAGTTTAAAGTGCTCAGCGACAGCCGAAATGCAGCCTGCAAACAAAACTCTGTCTGCAAGGAGGTCTCCCCCAAGATCCGAAATTTCAGGATGGGATGTCTCCATTTCTCTTAGACAAGACATTTTTATTACAGTCCCAGAAGGACACAGACCATTCTGTGGTTGTTAAATATTAAAGTAACAAAATCAAAACTTTAATGAAAATATTCCTGCAAAGAACAAAGAGGGAACACTTGAGATGTATCCCCCAAAGTCTGTTAGATATGGAAGAAGCAGCTCAATCCGCCATAGCATTCCCAATACTGGAATGACAGACCTCCGAAGATTGCAACCATCTTTGCAGCTACAGAACATAAAAAACCAGCCATGCTCCCCTAGTTTGAATGATTTTCACTCTTGGTCATTTGTAATCTACAAAAGAAAACAAAATAAAGAAAGAAAAGCAAAATACAAGCAGGCTGCTAAACAAACAAGCAAGTTTTCCAGTGACACCCACCAGTAATTACTATTTCTACCTGAAAAACACCAGTACCTTAGCAGTTAGCAGTAACCATTGAGCTTCTCTTCAGCCATGAGCCACAGCTTGTAGTCACAGCTTAGTTTCCAGTAGGCCCCCTTGAAGCACGGAAAGAGCACACAAGGTCTCCCTGGAGCCCTCTCCTCTGCAGGCTGAACCCCCCCCTCTTCTCAGCAGTCTGAGCCCGGGTGGACACCGCGTTACGTCGTGACGGCGTCTCCAGCTACTCCTCTCAGCATCCACAGCAGTTCAACTCTAACCCTGCATCCACAGAGAACTGTTTGTGCAGCTGAGGAGCTGTAACTGGTGTTCAGGAGGAGGCCTACCCTACACCAGCTACTCCACGTGCCCGCAGCTCCAGCACGATAAAGCAAAACCCAGGGAACTTCCCGCTTGCCACGTCTGCCGGCTACTGGCCACCTCTCACCAGAGCCAGAAAGGAAGCCGGTGGTCCGCAGCACCTAAAACCAGCCTCAATTCTCCTGTGAATTACTGTTCTCCGGAGGCGTGCAAGTAGTAAAAACTCAACATATATATTCAGTCAAAAAGCTTTACAGTGTACAGGGGAAGATCAAAGCCATGTTCTGTGCAAAGCTCTCAGCTGCACGGAGAGGAGACAGCAAAGCAAATGCAGTAATAGATCTCCTGGTAAATGTTCTGCATAAATTGCTTGAATTCACAGCACAAATTCCTCTGACACTTATTTCTGTCTTAAAACCCTATCAAGGTGAAAGTATAGCACATAAAAATAATAATAATAGCCATGCAAAGCTCCTTAAAAAAATTAAAAATCAGCATAATCTTTATATCTCCTGCCATCTCAAATATGATTAACATAAAAAAAATAATTACAGTAAAATTGACCAACTAAAATATTTGCAAAACAAAACCCAACAAACAAACCCCAGTTTGCACACCCTCTCCCATCTTCACACCCTGATTTGGGAAGATATGCATGCACATAACTTTAAACCTTTAAGTAGTTCCACTGACTTAACAGGGATTGCTCATCTGCTTAAAGTTAGGCAGTTGCTTAAATACTTTGTGAAATATGACTCTAAACTGGGGTCTGATGAAGTCAAGCAGCAGCAGCCACACAACACCCATCCCAGCGTTCCGACCGCGCCGTTTTCCTTCGGCAGAGACTTCACCAGCGTCCTGGTGCTGGAGGCAACAAGAGCCTGCCTGCGGGAGTGACCCTGGGAGACACGGTCACAGCGCTGCGGGGAGGCACAAACTGCTTCTGCTGGCCAGAGTGGAACCAGGAAAAGCAGCTACACAGGATTAGCAATGGGCCTTCTTTTGAATCCATACAGGTTCAGAGTCCTTCAGCACTCCTGCTGGAAGGGCCAGAGGAGAGACTGCTCTGGAGAAACTGCTGAAGAAGTTTTGGGTGACCCCCAGTCTCCTCCGTGCCTCCTTGGCACCGCTGACGTCCAGGGAAGAGGGTAAAGGCACAACTGGAGGATGGAGACATGGAGGCTTCAAAGCCCTAACCAGAAGATGTTCGAGCAGTGGAATGAAACAAATGCGCCATGTGATATAAACACATAACAGGTATGTAATAGAAATGTGCAATACATGTATGAAAAGATAACACGGTGGAAGTCCTCAGCAGAAAATCCAGATTCTGTGAGGAAAGTGGTCTGCATCTTCCCAAGTACTGAGAACATTTCAAAGTCCAGATTAGAACCACGAGCAATGGTGACATCCTCCAAGCATCTCTAATCCTTCCAGTGAACTCAGTCACACGCCTGTATTTAGAACGTGCTTTCAAATCGTAACCAACCAAATCTCTAGCATACCACAACTAAGGAATCTTTGAAGTGTATGCTGTGAGAAATGATACACGGATAACAGATACACTGCTGCAAATATGTATTTGCATGTAAAATAGCTCCGGATAGTATACGAAATTATACAGTGTTACTACAGCAAAAAGTCTATTAAGTTTTTCAGCTACCAGCCCAGCAAGCTTGACGTGGGAAATGGATATCAGTCTGAATTTCTTCCTTCCTCATTTCCATCCTTAGAACCCAGGATAAAGTCTCCTTGTCCAACCTCAGCAGCAGCCACAAAACCTGTTACTTTCAGTGGCTTTACAAGGTATTTCAAGGTATTTCAAGGTCTAACACCTTGGCAGTGGGAAGGCAGTGGGAGAGGTGTGGAACAACCGAGACGTTCAGGTGTGTAACAGACGCACGGATACAAGCGCAGGATTCCCAGCGTGAGGAGATAAACAGCCGCAGAAACAGGGGACAGGGAAACTTCACTGGAATATCTATTAGAAAGGTGATGGCAGCCTAACAGCAGTAAGAAGAGAACAAGCTGAGAAATAGGAACATTCCCAAAGATTAATCCATCAGAACCACTTTGGGGGCAGCTGAGACAATTTGACTCTTCCCACTTTCCATTTAGCTTCGAACAGGATGATGCTTGAAACTGCAGATCTGCTTATCTACCTGGTCTAGCAATCAATCTGTATCCGAACTACGCAACAAGTCACCTGCACTTTCCTACCTTCACACTTACAGTATGGCAAAGGAAGCGTTATTTTCCCAGAGGAGATGTGAAAGATGTTAATTAAAGTGTTTGAGGAGCAAAGGAAGGGCTCTAAACAGTCTGCAAAGAGACTGCAATCTTCCACATTGAAACTGATGCACATCTCCTGTAAGAACCTGAATCCTCCCCACACACCTGCAGTGCCATTCACACCTGCCCGGGCAGACCTGCGCCGCCAAACCCACTTCCAAAGATTTAAAGTTTCTAAAAGATTTGGGGCTTTTCTTTAAATAGGAAATACATCAAAATGAAAAGAAATGCAAAACTAATCTTCTAGACAAAGAACAGGAAGAAAACTGTCAGGTTTTCTGGTTGACATTTATAACAGGACCCTATCCAGAGATTAGAATAGTTCCAAATCTATTGTAGTTGAGGATATGATGTCATCATTTGAGGGACGCAGACACTTCAGTCCACAATATCTATTCATACCAGCAAAGAAAGCCAAAGGGGGGATGCAGAACACTTCCATACCCCGCTCTCCTGGATTATAGCCCAACCGCTGGGATTCATCATCCAAGCAGGAGGATGCAAGTGACCTTTTTATTTGTTTATTTTTTCCCAAAGCCTCTGCTAGTTTAACTGTTGAAAAAGCCCAACCGATTCCATTCCATCCGACGCGCACGGCGGACGGACCCATTTCCCCCTCGGCAATTTCTGAACTTTCTGTGAAGCTTATTTTAGAAAAAAATCTGAATTCAAAACTTAGCACACTCCGTTCACATGACGTGACAGCACTTTTCATTCCTGGTAATGAAAAAAATGGGATTTTGCTACAGAAAAGCAGAAGAGACTATCAAGTTTGCCAAAAATAAATAATCAACACAGAAAATATTCAAGGTTAATGAGTTCGCGTTCTTACCTTGTTCTTTTATCTGACGAATTTGCTTCACAGTTTCTTTCAAGATTGCACATTTGTCAGGTTTAAAGTTAAAGTTGTCAATGTCATTAAAATTTGCAAAAATGAGCTCTGCAAGTTCTTCTATGTATTTATTCTCTTGCTCACGATTGCGTTTCTCAGTGCTTCTTTTAGGGCTGAAAGAGGAGTTGATAAAAGTGTCACATGGAATGCCAGCTTGCTGGCCTTCTGGCCAGCTCAAAGGTGATCGCAAATGGTTTGAGAGTAGTTCAACAAAACCAGAGAGAACTGCCCTCGCTCACTACAAAAACCTGAGCTACTCGATTCTCAAGCAGAAATGTTTCCTCTGGCACAAGGAAAGGGGCACTAAAGATGACTTTATTTATTTTTAACCAGCAGTCATGGCTGTGTTTCAAAGAGTTTTGGAATTTGAAATTCAAAACAGACAATTAACTGGAGAGTGGGATTTGAACATTTACAAGTGTCCCTCCACGTGGTGTTGAGAATCCAAAGAGCACCATATAGGGACAGTCTATGAGAACACAGAACAGCTTAGAAAGTTACAGCAAACAACCCACAACCCCCTGTGAAACTGTGACAGACCATCGGAAGAAAAAAGTGGTGAACGAGTGGCCACGCTTTAAAACTTGTGCTGGTAATGCAACCACTGTAAAACTGAAAATAAGTGTATGTTTTTCAGGTCCCTGGTTGTGATGTATGAGAGGTGGTAAAAAATCTGAGATTACTAGAATGAGTGACTGGAGACTCCTTGCAATGATTAGCCAAGAGAGATCTTTACATAGCTCCTATATTATCACCAGAATTTGGTATCCTGGCACTACGCTGGGTTCAAACCCAACAAACAAACAGTAATAAAGACAACAGCCCCCACCCACCACCCCAAACCCACAACACCACGGAGGTACCGCATCTGAGCACTTTGGTACCGACTTCTCATCGCAAGAACGGTGAGTTTGTCATTTTCTAACCCAGACATGTGTGCACATGTAACATTTCCTCTGAGTCTTTCAACACCTTCAGATGTAAATGGCCTGACCTGGGTCCAAGCTGATCGGGATCCTTGCGCTTTCTTGACTCTGCTCTGGATGGGTCAGAGGTATTTTCTCCCATCCCACTCATCTTGAACACATATCAGCAACTAAAAGGAAGAAAGTACAAGAAAGGGTTACGGTGGAAAAGTCATGAGCTCTCTGTTCATATTTCCACGTTTCTTGTTCCGTGCTCAACTCAGTTTTTGCTTGGCAAATCTATCATTTGAAACAGAGTTTGAAAGGTACCATGAAAAACACTCTGTTTATGACCTCACAGAATGCTACACCAAACTCCTTCAGAAGAAAAGCAAAGCATTATCAACTCTTTGATTGTTACCAGTTGTCTACAAACAGATAAATACATTTTGTGCCCAGGTTGCTGAATTTTCCTACCAATTCTGCAAGGCTGAATGAGGAAGGAGAAAGGAAAACCACAGTGCCACACAATGAGAAAAACGCAGCAGAACTGAAATAGGTGAAACACGTACCCCGGCCACGGGCAGCACCAGCCAACATCAGAAGGCATCGCACGGGCACCGTATCGTAGCCACAGAACATCTGTCAGTACTGGAGACAGACCACTGAGGAACTGATCTCTCTTTTGTACATACAATCTACCTCATCAAGCTATCACGTGCTAAAACACTACAAGCTTACTACACTTAGTGCAACACAGCCCCTGGAAATCCTGCCAAAAGGAAGGCGCAAGATGCTATCAAGAAAACTGTGACAAAAATTAAAGAGAAGATGTGAGGAGACAGCAGTTCCAGGTCTCTGTCCGTGCAGAGCTGGAACTGTGCTTGGGGCTCTGCTCCAATGACAAAATTTTTCACTGACCAGGGTGAGAAAATTTATCATCAGCATGATGAAAGTTGTACATTCCTGAGATCATCTGATTTCCGAGCCAGACTCAGATGGTGACCTAAAGTTCAGAAGAAAAATCAGGCTGGGAAATCCCTTAATTTCTTATGCTTCCCAAGTGATACCTGAGAAATGTAAGTTGGTTAATGACTTTTCTTGAGAACTCATGAAAACCTGTCAAACATTCAACAGTCATCTCCTCCCTCGGGAGCAGTAAGAGGTAAGCCTCTGAAGGGAGCACCTCCTCCAAAACTGTTCTGCTTTTCTTTCCTGGGGAGGGAGGAACAGTTATTGACTCTTTTCCCACCTATTCTGCCAGGCTTATTTCAAAGGGGAGTTTATTTTTGTAGTACCAAAGTAGCTCCAGCAATGCACGGCTGAATTTTGCATGCACACTGATGCTATTCTGCAGGAACCCCACTAGGTCTACTGCAGCATCAGCCTTCGGAGGACACATGGAAATGAACTTCCCACCATAAACATCTGAACTTCATCCTTCTGTACTTAAGGGAACCAAAGTAGCATTACTGTTATCAGACTAGTACCTCCTTCTCTCCTTATCAAGCATCAGGAATGGTTCTAAACAAACAGTGCAGAACTGGCCGCGTAGGAAGCAGAGGGGTCACGGTCAGTTCCCTCCCGCAGCGCAGTGGGGCTCTTTAGGCGTGCAGCCCACAGCACTAGACTCACGGGGAGGTAGTTCCAACGCGGTCTTTGGACACAGGGGGTTGAGGTTTGAACCCTTAGGCTGTCAGACCTCTACCTCCCATTCCTCAGCAATGGCTCGAGCAAGTCGAGCAGAGTCAGAGAGGTGAGCACCGCCACAGTTCCATCATCTCTTAAATGGAAACAGATATCTCAGGGTTTTTCCATGAGCTAGTTCACTTTCAAGATGCAAGCATACTACTAGATGAAGAGCTCTGGAGGGTCTGGGCACCTCTACGAAGTTAATGTGGTGTAAGCAAGGAACCAAACCCACATTTTTCAGAAGAAAGTCCTTCTGGGCAGATGTTGCACCAAAGAGTAAGCACTCAGGAAACTTTCCAGTGAGAAGGGGAAAACCTCATGAATTTAGATTGAATCAACAGATTAATTTTAGACAACAAACATCTGTGGGTCAGGAGCTGCTAAAATGCACATCGTGCTCTTTAGGCTCTGCTCTGTCTCCATACACATTAATTTATCCATCTCAAAATCTCTTCCTTATTAATTTTTACTGATAGATGTACGATAAACACAAAATTGCAACGTTAGACATATGATTATTCCATTACAAGATAATCTGGGATCTTTTAAAGTTTTTCTAACTGTTCCTAGGCTCCTGAACCACAAAGATAGCTTCTTAGACCAGAAAATAAAAATCCAAAACTTGAAGCCTGAATTTTTACTGGAAACATGTCAATTCAAAACTGAAGCCACTGCAGGTAGAATGACAAGTGAGAGGCTCAAAGTTTTACTCCAATAAACCTCATCTGTAGGGAGCTACCTTAGATGAGAAAGCAGCATTCATCCTGCTCCTCTGGTCTTTCTACACATCTCTGCAGGAACTTCCAGAAAGAAGAAGGAAATTGAACAGTTTGGCTTGCTTAATGCTTTAGAAGAAATGGAAATGTAGTGTCAGTTCTACCATATGTCCTCTGAAGAAAAACCCTCAGGAAAAAGCGGGCAAGGCTTGCGTAGCGTGGTGTAGAACAGGAGGAGCATTAACTGAATCAGGAACTAGCAAAACAAACCCAGCGGAATCGCTACACCGAGGAGCGGGAGCCGGAGGCACGTGCTTGTTAAGGAATAAAATAGCACCATGATAGTCAGATGTTGAACTAAACCAACTCTTATTTGGAAGGAATTGTCTTACAAAGCTGAACTCGACCCCAGGTCCAGCAGAACGAACGCCCACGCGGGGCCAGGCGCTGCCCCCGTCAGTGTGCGGGTTGTGCGGGAGCTGCGCCGTTCTCCACAGCGCAAACTCCACATCCCTCTGGGATTAGGACCGTGCCTTCAGTGGTGGCAGCAGATTTTTCTTCTCAATATATATTTAGGTTTTTTCCCTCTGTCCTAGAAATAAACCCCTACAACAATAAGGAAGAGCTGAACTTCTAATGCTGACTCAGATGCCCCAGCAAGCTTCAATTCCACGGGGCACCACTGCGGAGCGAGGCAGCAGCGGAAAGATAAACACACTGGCTGCAGCATTTTGTACAAGGAAAGACATGATTAGAGGAGCAGAGTTGTTATTACTAAAATTACCCAAAGAACTCATTGTAGGCTCCACGAGATGACTTGTACCGACAGGACGTCTCAGGTACGTAAACACTGTGTGTGCATTTAACATCATAAGGGTATTTTCCTCCTCTCTCCATTTCACTACCACAGGCCTGAGCATCCAAATTAGTTACAGACCAAAGTCACTGTGTAATTTTTCCAGCTGTTAAATGCCAATCACAAATGCTGAAAAATCAAACAAATAAGCCCCTGGACAGTGTATGTCAGTAATTGCAGTCACTGAGACCTAACCCATTTCTACCACGTGTTGGGAGACTGAAACGACAGAGCTTAGAAGATGCTTAAATTATTTTTTTCTTGTTATCAGTAATAAAACAATAGTTTCTGCTCTTGTGACAGCACATCCTCCTTCACATCCTCCAGCAACAACTGCTCTACGTTAGAGTGCACAGACGGACTGAGCCCAATTACGAAGCAATAGTAAACATATTTTTACAAGACAATCATCTTTCAGAGGAAAAGAAAACACAACAATGTAAACCAGAAATAAAACATGGGAGAAAAAAAAGAAAAACAGAGGCCCCACGAAGGAGGAAGCAGGAAAAAGTCTGGCACACATCAGCTGTGTGAGTTTGTAACATCTCCTCTGCTCTCAAACACCAGGAAGGAACACGGCACGCGGAACAAACCTCCCAGCACCGGCCCTCAGCACCAGCGATCCCGGTAATCCTCCCGAGTCTACGCAGAAGAAGATAATGTGCATTTTATCTCTTATCAGGGCAGGCCATCTTCCAAACAAGGCCTGTTAAACTGTCAGATTTATTACACACTTACCAAACGCAGTTAAAGAATAAATGAGGATTACACCTTCAAAGCTGCCATTTCAACCCGGGCCGCAGCAGAGCGCCGGAGCAGCGCAGGGGACCGGCAGGTCGCCTTCCCGGAGCTCCCGCGCGTCCCTGCAGTGCCAATGACCCCCACGGACAGACCTGAGCGACCCAGTCGCTCTTCGACGAGTGACAAACAAAACCAGTTTACTGAACCATATTATGAGTCAGTGAAAAGTTTGAGCCCAATTTAAAACTCTAACCAGCTCACATTCCCATGGTCAGTTGCAACTCAAACATACATCCAGTGTAATTCATACTTTTTCCTGTGAAGTTCTCATGACTCGAAGCTTTCAGTCTCGGTTTCAGAATGACTGATGTACCCCGTGGAGCACTAATTCTGGTAGAAGCCAGAGGAAAGCTGGAAGTCACATGCAACTTCTGGTTCTTCACATTTTTTCCTGCTTGTGAACTCTTTTTTCACCAGCTCAATTTCTGAATTGTAAAATATTTAATATCATTACACACACACACAAAAATAATTTATTCAATGGCTGTTTTAATTTAGTTTTTCATTTCTTTTTTCCTGAAACAGCACTTTCACTAGAGATGAAACCACCTAAAATCTCTGCCACCCTGCAACAGCCAGGCAGTGTAAAGCGAGGACAGAAATCAGGGTTTCTCTGAGGAAGGTGGTAGCAGCGAGCTGAAAAACTCCATTCACCTTTAAAGGACTTGTACTAAAAGCTGATGAGCACCTGTAGCCTCTTCTGCTCGAAAACAACACTTGAATTTCATTTGAAAGAGAGCCTCTGACAGGCAACAGTAAAACAAGGTTTTTGTGATATTTACCAAATTCTGCTTTATTCTTGTACTCTGCAAACTAGCGGAAGAGGAGCATAATTTGATAGCAAATACCACAGAGCCCTTGTATCAAAGAGCCCAGAGCTGGCCCCAACACCTACAACTCGCATTTCTGCTCAGCCTGCAAAAAGCCCTGCAGACCACAAACAAACGCTTGCGCCGAGGCTCCTGCCTGAACAGCGTCTCTTCCTTACTCCCCTGTAATGGCTTTGGAGTGGTGGATTAGACAGCATGAAGAAGATATATTCCATTTGCAGCCTGAAAGCCAATAATGCTCATGAATTTTTTACCTGAAAGACACTTCAAGATGCCGCTGGGAAACTGCCTAATAAACACATTAGCTGCAAATGGGCGGCAGCGGCTCCTTAACACTCCCTGTCACAATCCAATGGATGGCCAGCGTTAATGCCCAGGGTTCCACGCTGCTATTTCACGGGGCCTTCCCTGGAATCTGCCTGAACCCTGAAGGAGAACGGGGCTGTTTCTCAGCTGCTCACACCCGCAGGTCTGAGGACCCCGGG
>VWZY01010821.1:61953-83919 GCA_013399075.1 Chloroceryle aenea
ACCTCCCCATTCCCGCAGGATAAGGCTCTTACGGAGCCACTCGCCCAGCTGCTTACAGATTAGACTGCGTCAGCCACCTCTAATATGCCAGGAATAGCAAGACTAGGCTCTGATAAGACAACAGAGAGAAAACATCCGAGACAGAAATCACATCTCCCAGGTCTGCTCCAGTTCCACCTCCGAAGAAGAAAAGGTCTGTTTCCACCAGAGCGTCGTCCGGGAGGAGGCAGGTGGTACTACTGCACAACACGCGTTCCAGGCTCTGTGCTGTAATTTCCAGCTAGGATTCTACCCTTCTCTTGCTATCAAGAATTGTTTCTGAATCCTAATGCTCAAGGACAGAAGAAATGTAGCTTAAGAACACTAAAGCTCCCCTTAAAACAACAGATTAAAGAACAAGATACAAAGCCAGAACATTGTATATGCCAGTCACTCTTGCATCCCTTTGTTTGGGGTGGGTAGCTCCCTTAAAAAAACAAATAGAATACAGAAACCAAACAAATAAACAAACAAACAAAACCAAACAAATCTCAAAATGAACAAAAACCGAAACAAACAAACCAAACAAACCAAAAAAACCCCAAAGGAATTCTAAAATTGTTTAACCTTTTAGGTTGTATTTGGTAAGTACCAGACTGTGGCTGCAAAAATTACTGAGCCTGCAAGCTTTTCACTGGAAAGTCCAAATTCCCACATGACATGTTTATTTAATCTAGAAATTTTCTTATAGGTCACAATTATTAAGAACAGTTATCAAGTATTAGTGAAGTATTAGTTAACAATTATCAAGGATTTCAAATCCTCTGTGTTTTAAAGTAAAACTTTGTGAACAGCACAGCTGACAAACGACACAAAGCCAACAGCCTAGAAAAGGGAAAATGTTATAGGAAACTTGGTACTTAAATAGCTTCTGTTTCCAGTTGATGGTACTCCTGGAACAGCGAGTTAAACTATTTTAGCTCCTACTGAATCCTCTCTGCCAATCTCAGTTTTGTCCACTGAAATTCCCACGCCAACTTCTCCCCAGACAGCACCACAGAGCACGGGGAAGCAGAGCAGGGAGAGGGGCAGAGGGGAACAACCACACTGACCAGTGTAAGGCACCGCGGGAAAACTCAAACCCGGGGACACCTTCTAACCTCACAAGTGTAAGTGATGCAGCTGTGAGGCTGCCGCAGCTCCCTGCGAGTCTCGGGATGCCCATCTCGGGGAGAAACACACCCGATCACCGGGGCCAAGGCAGCCGCGCATCCCCACGGCAGGGGCTGCCTTCCCTGGGAGTCTGCCCCCACTAACCGCCTGCCGAACGCCAGCATCTCCGCTGGACAGAACACACTCCATTCACAAAAAGCTCGGGGGACTGGGATCTGTGGGGTAGCAGGCTTTGGTGAGCAGCACCACATTGCCACAGCAGCTGTACACAGTGACAGATACACCAAAGCTGTGCACAGAGATGCCAGGCCCATCCTGTTTGAACTGGAGTTCTATCGCTTGTCCATCACCGTTCCAATGACTTGAGAGCTGCCTGTCCTCCCGGCTGCTGGAGGTGCAATGTGATGTGCAACTTACACTTGCACTGGAGCCTCAGCAAGAGGTGCTTTGGTGCAGGCCACCTTCCAGAGCTCCGACCCCATCATCAGAATCATGTTCCTTCAGTCCCAGAGGATTCTGAAAACACACGGTCGTACTGAAACTTCTGCTGCAGCTCAGAAAGCCCAACTCAAGGTGTCTACTTTGGTGCCTAATCAAAAAGTGAGCTCATGTCTCTGATTTTCACCGAGCCGCAGCACAAAGAGGGCTTACTCTTCTCTCCTACCCAAATGCCTATCACTACTTCCTAGTGGAAGCACGTCAAAACTGCAGCAGGCCATTCTTTCAAATTCCAAGCACTGAGCTATTGCTGATTTGCAGGAAGGTACCTACACACCGGCTCGAGCACTTCCACGCATTTTGCCACTGCTGTGATGGCGAGTGAATACCCTACTCACACGCACCTAGGGATACAGTTCCATACTCAGGCTGAACAAATGCTGGTAGGTAGGCAGCTCCATGAACGGCCACGGTCACAGGAATGCCAACAGCTGGCTGCAGCGTGAATTTGACCTCCTGTGGATGACCCCTGTCAGTCAGAGATGTGGCCGGTGCCCACACGAGATTCAGAACCCTGCTCCACTTCTGGAAGCTGTCTACCCAAGCCCTCGTCTTCAGCATGGTGCCTGCCTTACCCATCCTCTCTGCCTTTGAAATGAATTTACAGGATCTCCCACAGAGAACTCAGCATCCTCCTCAGCCCAAGATGGCCTGTCTCTGGGTGCCCTGGTGACAAGGACATAGTCCCAGATGGGATGGGAGAGACTAGATGGGGTTTGGCCCCTATTTCTATCCTGTATTTGCAGGAGCAGGAAGTTCCCCTCAGCAGATGCTTCCTGCTGATACCGGTACCCCTGCCAGGATCCATTTATACTGGAGCAGCAGCACAAGAGTCGGGAAGAAGAAACAATTTTATGATCCCTTTCTTACTGACGTTTGAAGAAAAACCAGTGCAATAGCTGCTTTTTGAGCAAACACAGCTATGTGCATAGAAGATCACACTGTGTCACCTGCCAGCACGCACAATGACAGTTCTGTACTGAACACAGGTGTAGGTTAGGTGTATGTCACCTCCTGGCAAAGCCACCGACAGTACTAACCACACGCATGGTTACCAAGCACAGAAATCAACAGAGCCACATACGAGTGTCTTGCAAACACTTACAAAGTACGATTAACTTGATACAATGGCATGTCCACAGTGGCCTGGACACCCCAGTCAAACATGTTCCTGAGACATCCAGGAACTGAAAACCTGATCTCTGAGCGTGAACAACAATTACAAATTACTGCAAATTTCACACGGGTCTTTATTCTGTCAGCTTCAGCAAAACACTGCAGCCAGCAATAACAAAAGAAGATTAAAGTTTAATTGTCATTTTAAGGCACTTAAAACACAGCTCATAAAAATCTTGTTGCCTTAGTCAACTGCCAACACGTTGTGGACAGAAACAAGCTTGGTACGGACAAGTGTGTGTGCATATACATACAGATAGAGATACACACACATTTGTATGTGTCAGACCTTAAAATACACAACCAAACCATACACAAGCAGCTCTGCAGGAGCCAGGTGGAAGAGATGCTCAGGCAGTGGCCAGTCTGCCATAGCAGAGAATGGCAGATGCCTCAGGAAGAGCACAGGGCAGCTGCAGAGGGATTCCTCTCGCAGGGTCTCCTCTCTCTGTCCCTCACCATCGGTGGTTCCAGCCCAGCTGAGGGGCTGCTGTCCCTCCTCCTCCCTCTGCACCCATCCTCAGCTGTGCCCAAGCCCTTCTAAAATCCATGCACAGCCCTGGCCTCCACCACCCGTACAGGCAGCACTCTACAGGCGCTAGCACAGCTCCCCGGACAGCAGAGTGATGCTCTGGGAATACTACAGGAGTGTGGAGGGGATGTTATGACTCAACTGAAGTAAATCAGAATTTTATCAGAGACTTCACTGAAGGTTGGATTTTCCCCCTCGGCTACTAGAGGAAGATGTCAAACTGTTGTTTCTCTCTTCTGCAGGACGTAAGTTACTCCAGGGGCTGACACAACTATCCCTGTGTCCCGCGGCCCAAGGAAAACAAGGTGACTTTACTATTAAAGCTGATTGTTCATTATCAGCCATTTTATTCTCCTGGTAAAAAATAAACCGAAACTAACTTGTGTTAATAAAGAAACCATTTATGGTAAAGAAGAACCACAAGTGCTCAGAAACAACTAGCCAATATTTGAAGTATTTTTACTTCTGGAATATAATGAAATATAGTTACTAAAGAGGGGAAGAAACACCCATTACATTCACAGGAGTTGACCAGAAGCCTGCAATATGCTGCCCCAAAGTAAAAAATAACACTCATTTGAAACTAGTTGAACGAACACTTGGAAAACCAGCAGAAGCTGTTTTATTACCACACGGCTCTAGCAGAAGCTTCCTCATGCAAATCTTGTGTTAGATGGTTGCTCCGTCATGGGAAACCAGAGCAGGGCAGCACGCTGAGGAGAGGTCTGTGTGGGGACAGCACAGGTGGGAGAACACGACACGGGAGCAGCAAAGGGGAGACCCGGGCACAAGACGCACTGCAGACGAAGAGCGCTAATCCTGAGCCTCTGGCTGGGCTCTGCTTTAGGACAGCCATCCCATTCCTGCCGTCCCGACCACGCTCCGGACTTCTTAGAGCCCGGCCAGCCCTTCCCAGACCCTCACTGTCCAGCTGCCAGGGGAAGGTGGCAGAGACTTTGCCACCAGCAACGCTGGGTGCAGCTCGGGCACCCTCGCAGGCCTGCTGCAGCGCTCCGCGAGCCAGCGGGATTTCCTCGCGGGCTCGGTCATTATCCAGCTACGAGCGCTCTCCTCCTTCGCTCGGCCGCGCAGCCCCAGCCGCGGTCCTCAGCTCGCCTTCCTCACCGAGTTGGGGGCTGCCCTACAGGCGCACTGCCAAACGTATCCCGCTTATTTCCGAAGCAGATGCTGCGAATCGAGGCTTTCACACCTCTCCTCGTTCCCTCCCCTGGTGCTAGCCTCAGTAAATAAATAAAATGTCACTGCAAAATGTAACCAGCCAGTTGACTTTCTAGTGACATTTGCTATTAAATATCGTGCAAAGAACTCTGGAGTGAAGTGAAATATTTCAGAGTACCTCTCTAGCTCAGACTTTCCGGCGAGGGCTTTTTTTGTCTCAGGGCATGGTCTGTTTCGCAATGCACTCGCATCTTCCCTCCTTCCCTGCACAGAACCTTACCTCACAGGGATGGCAATCAAAAAGGGAAAAGAAAAAGGAAACAAAAGAGAGCAACGCCTTTTGAACATCACCAGAGGAACCTCACTGGCTGCAGCAGCACACAGAACTCTGAAGGGCAGCACACAGAGTGACTCTGGCCAAGGATGGTGTGTGAGGTTTTGCAGAGGTGACGCACACAGCCACGCTACATACCAAACTTCTGCAAGAAATCACTCACAGAAGAACACAGCCCAGCGTGGGTGATGCGAGAACGTGGGGCCACGTGAAGAACGCTGCTGACGCAGAAGGCTGATTTTGTTCAAATTCCCCCCGAACACCTCCCAAAAGGCATCAGAATGACTCTACAAGCAGCAAAAAACTGTTTTTCTACAAAACATAGGTGCCAGTGTTTCAGAGGGCACTGCTCGGCCCCTGCTATCTCGTTAGATCTTCCGTAATGAAATAAAGGAAGAAAACACAAGAAGCAGAGAGGAAGTTTCATTGTTCTTGCGGCTTCGACACTTGGTGTGGCGAACGTGACGGGCTCGGCAGCCTCTGCCCCGCCGCTCCGCCTGCCCCAGGCCTCTGTCGAAATGTAGGTGCACTGCCATTGAAACAATCAAACCGGGGCCTACGAGAACAAGCAAATAAATAGCGCCAGCTTGTTTACATTTCTGGCTCTGCCCTCGCAGTATGAAATAAAGTCTCTTCAAACACATACTACATTAATTTGAAAAACAATAATATTTTCCTTCCCCCTCCTATCTCAAAGTCACATGAGTTTTTCAAAGTCCCAAATAAAATAAACTAGGGCATTTCCTGTATGTATTTAGTTAATTATTAAGCGGATTCTAAGCATGACAGTCGCCACTGCTACCTCCATAGGAAGCCAGGAAAACACACTCAGCGCAGCGGCAGCGCGGCTGCCCCTTCCCAATCCTGCCCCAGCTTCAGAGGCAAAATCCTAGACAAGTGACAACCAGCACTCCTACACAGACCAAACACTTCACTTCACCTCTTTTTTTCCCTTCCCGTGTCCTGGGACTGGCATCACTGCTGTCGGGTAAAGAGCAGTGCTGGGCTCCACACTCTGTGCGACAGGAAAATCAAGCCCAGGAGCCTGCAGCAGCTCCCCGAGCCAGGCAGAGAGCTCCGTCCTCACCTAACACAGAGCAGTGGCCACAGCCCTTCCCAGGGGATGTTATTTTTTAATGCGAGATGTTGCCCTCCCAAGGTTAGAAGAAAGGTAAATATGCCAAGATAGTTACTGACATCAGCATGCATAACCATGAGATAAATGCGAGGTCTGAAGATTAACTGAATGTCACTCTGCTCATGGGATCACGTACTTGCAAAGAAAACTACAAAGATTAGAGAACGGAGAAAGTTATATAATGACGACAAGTGTTTTGTCTACTTAAGCTCCCGGTCAGAAGGAGAAAGCTTTATCACAAAAATGTCTCAGTCTGACTTACACTGTCCTTTGTCATGTGCACAGAAATGACTAAATATTGAAGAGTAATTGCTGCAACGAAAAGACACTCTCGGGCTCCACCTCCTCTTGACAGGGGGAAAATATGGATGGGTTTGTGTATTATTCTGGATGCCAGAAAACTTGCTTACAAAAATATTTCCTGTGCACTAAGATATATTTAGCCTCATAAACACATAAAACTGTCACAGGCAAGCACAAGCACACCTGTAACCTTTCAAAAGGGGGGAAACTACAGAACTGGAGAATCAAATTGAAATTATTATATTTTTTTTTTGTACTTGGTATTTAGAAGCATTATCTTCAAACCCCCTCACTCAAAGAGAAATCAGCTCTTCCTCCCACTCCCCAGACAAACACCCTCCTCCCCCCCATCCAGACACCGGGACGCACACACGGACACACATACGTGCAAACAGAGAGTGCCGACCATGAAGTCAGGGCACTTCAGAAACACACCTTGTCGTCTTCCAGCCTTTGCAGTTGAAGGCAGATCTCACTAGTTTTTCTGCGTCTTCAGATCAAGATGTAGATAAATTCCCCATCCATCACGCTGGCTTTTTATTAAAAACAGGAGGAAAAAAAAAAGGGAAAAAAAATATAAAAAAGGGAGACAGTTCCCAGTAAATTTACAGCCTTAAAAATACCAGCTCTCCATTATCCCAAAGCAGCGTTACGTCTTGATGTAAACCAAGGCACATGCTGAGCGAGGACGCGCGCACACAGCAGCTTATCATCCCTGTCATCTGCTTCTAATGACAGCTGACAAACCGGCCGCGCTAATCCTGCCCTAACTGCTGATCAGAGAGATCCCCCTTTGACAATCCAGCATGGTGGAGCACTCGAAAATTCCTCCTGCTTCTGTTGGGTGGCTGCTCTCAAAAGCAGTTTCCTTTTCATTGAGATAATAGCCTTTTCTGCAGTCACGTGGCGCCCGGGCTACATGAGCAGAGCTGGATGATAGCAGGCACAGCAACTCCCCTCCCTCCTCCGCTTCCAAGGGTACGGCTCCCGCAGAAACCCAAGCCCGGCTCGCTTGACATCGCCCTGCGTCCTCCTCCATCGCGCAGCCCTCGTGCCGGCGGTGGCGGCGAGGGAGGAAGATGCGCTCTGGCTACTTCTTGAGCCACAGCTGCTCAGTGGACACACTTCCAGGCAGTGCCTGCGTTGGGGCACACACCCCCTGGTCGTGATCATGTCGCCGGAGACTGAACTGAACGTTATGCACACTTGCCACTGAATATCTGGTATGACAGAATTACTCTTTTTCCCCTAGAGAACTTTAATCTTTAGCCTGTAATTTTAGTCCTGCTGCAATAGATACCCCTCTGTCGCAGCATCCTACAGCCCAGCTCCTCCCAGCACCCACCTGCCCTGCAAACGCAGAAAAGCACAAATAACAAATGGCTCACACCACAACCTCCTGTGCTGGTGCCTCCCTTTTTCCTCATCTTTTTGGCTTGGGTTTTTTTGAAGTAACATCATTTATCTTGCTTTAACTCAGGACCTTGACAAACATCTTAAGCAGCTTTTTTAAGCACACTGCCCAGGGGTGAAACCTTCTAAGCTTCAGTTTCGGTGTTGCTTCCCCTCCCGAGGCCAAGCCCTGGGCAGGTCTGCTCCTCACTGTTCAGAAGGTTTCCTGCTTGTGAAGGCAAACAGAGCTCTGTCCCACCTTGAGTGGGTGCTTCACAGAGGGAAAGCAGAGCAAACCTCTCCCCTCCTGCACCATCTCCCTGTTTCCTGGACTCCAGATATCCCATTTATTGCCCCTGTGCACCTCTGACAGCGCTGGGCAGCGCAGCAGGGCCCCGGCCGCGCAGCCTTTCACCTGACACTGCTCTGCTGGGGTTTGCAAACTGCCTAAGCAAGCTGGGGATGAAGCCTCTCAAAGTCATTTTCAAGCCTGCGAAAGAACTTCTGCAGCTTTGTACCTAAACTCTTTTCCAAACTGATCAGGAAACAGAATTGTATCCTTCTCTTTTTCCACTCCCATCTCTTCCCACAACACCAGATCATTCTCTTTAACACAGCATTGATCATAAAATGACCAGCTCCAGAGCCTGGAAACGTCAGAGTTAGGGACTGCGAAACACGGCGGAGAAGGTGAGGACGCAGCGGCTCTGCCCCACACACCCGCTTTGCCAGCAGCGCCCCATCACCCTTTCCATTCCCTCCTCTCCCTGGGGAGAGCCGGGCTCTGGAGAGCAGCCCTGCCCACGGCTCGGGGGTCCTCCTCCAGGGCCCCCCCCACAGCAGAGGAGCAGGACGTGGGGCAGGAACGGGGCCCCTTCCCTTCTGCAGCAGCACGAACCCTCTGTTCCCCTCTGTCCTTTGCCACACTCTAGGGAGAACCTGGGAGGAAGATCCTCAGTCCAGGAAGAGGCAATTTGGCTCCGTAAGGAGACTGTATAATACCCCACATTCAGCAGAAAAACATATACACTAGAGTATTTTTTTTCCATTTCTTTCTAAGCGTGTCCTTCCATCTCAAAATACCTGCACAGGGAACGCAAGATGAGCGCCGTGCAGAGCTACGTGTAACTTCAAGGCCAACAGAACAAGAGCTGCTTTGCTTTTATTAAAACAAATTATCACTTGCATTTTCCATATTAATTCCTTAGCTGAAAGAAAGTGCATCAAGCATACTGATTAAATTGGAAAATGATAGAAATGTGGAAAAAACTGTGAAGATTACAGGGAGCATCTCTGATATCCAAGAAACTATATTAATAGACAAGCTCCAGAAGGAAAATGAACTTTCACAAGAACACGCGCACAAAATACTTCACTTGTGAAGCACAAATCTAAGGAAAACATAAAAAATGGGAGCATACGAGTCAGATATCACAGCCAGAACTGTACTGCTGGTATTTACAGGAGTCATAAGACAAGGAATTCAAATACAGCACAATATGGTGAGCACTGACAAATCAGCGCAGCGCTAGGGAAGGAGTTACTCGCAAATAAAAAGGAGGTAGCAGAAAAGGGTCACTGGAGCAGTGAAAAACAAAGTGAGGACTGAAAGGAGTGAGAGCGTACAGATGCTGTTAAAAAGATCGCTCAGCGAAGAACAGGGTAGGGATAAAGAGAACGCGGGAGAGGGAATGCAGCACTGCGGAGCACAGGCTGAGTCCAGACAAGAAGGGAAGGAAAAATAAATATTTCTGTGAGAAAATGCCAGTTTGGATATAAATAGGGAAACTTGCACCTGCAGAGGAGGAAGGGCTCCTTGGTCTGATCAGGCAGCAAATCCAGCAGAATTGCTGCTTCTGTTTAAACGAGTTTCACAGGAGTTTGGGGATGAGCAGGCCATCTTCAGAACTCATTCTGGCACTGCAGATTTCTTCATGTAAGACCAACTTCTCCTCCAGTGGAAGAGGTTCATCTAAGCTTTCTCAAAGAGTTATATTCCATTAATCCTTCATTTCGTGGCCCCACCACAGATTAGAGAGAAGTCAGACTAGAAAATGTTTATTATTAATAAAGAGAACACACTCACAGTAATTGCCCCAAGGATAAGGCAGGTTTCCATTCATGCAGTCTCAGCTAGAAACAGCTATATTTCCAAACAAGATCACAGGGCTCCATCGAGGGAGAGGATTAGGGAAGAAATCAGCGGGTGAAATGCTACGGTCTCTGGCAACAGGCAGGGCAGCACGCCTGGCCACGGCGGCAGCGCTGGGCAAGCTCAGCGGGATGCGGTGCGCTGCCGACGGTTCTCTGGAAACGGAAAGGTGCTGCTGGGTTTGAACACACGTGGGACCCCCAACCAGCTTGACACAGGAGCAACAGGACACAGGGACAGTTGCTCTCTACAAACGTGAGAACAAATCATAAGCTAATTTCATGCTGCATCATCCACTCCAGCCAGGCCCTGCACACGCGTCCCACAGCACCAAGGCAGAGTCAGCGCTGAAGGGGGAACAGTGACGAGCAGCACCCACCGAGGGCCACCCTCTCGCCTTCACCCTTAGGAACTCAGTGCCCAGCAAAGCAGGGTCATGCCCCAAATGTTGGTATTATGAAGCATCCAGAATATCAGTGGAAGTTCGGAAGGAAGTTCGAAGGAAGTTAGCTTTTCTATTTAAAGCGTTCTGGTGTGTCCTGGTTGCAGCTGGCACAGCCAATTTGCTTCCCAGCAGCCAGCTCAGTGCTGTGCTGTGGATTTAGGGTGAGAGCAACGTTGCTAACACGCCAATGTTTTCGTCGTTGCTCGGTAGTGCTTATCCTCAGCTCAGGCTTTTTCGGTTTCCCCTGCTCTGCCAGCGAGGAGGGGCACAAGGAGCTGGGGGGGCACGGCCAGGACGGCTGACCCGCACAAGCCAAAGGGATCTCCATCAATCAGAGCCTGCTTTGGGTTAGACGGAACCTTTAAAGGCCACCTAGTCCAACCACCTGCAATGAGCAGGGACAGCTTCCCCTGTTGTCACTTTCTGCACCGGTCAGGATGTCCTCTGGTGGGGAAACTGGGGGAGCTGGCCTGGGGGTGTGGGTATCTGCTGGGGCATCGGTCAGCAGGGGGTGAGCAACTGCACTCTGCATCACTTGTCTTATACCGGGGTTTAGCTCTCTCGTTCTGCTATATTTGTTTTCATACTATTATTAATTATTATAATAACAACATTTTATTTTTGTTTTAGTTATCAATCTGTTCTTATCTCAACCCATGACTTTTGCTTTATTTTTTCTTCAATTCTCCTCCCCATCCCCCTGGGTGGGGGGAGCGAGCGAGCGGCTGCGTGGTGCTTCATTTCCAGCTGTGGCTAAACCAAAACATGGTGATAATTTTGACCAAGACCAGGCAGAAGCATGAGAAAAACTGAGCCCAAGCACAAATACTCCTGAGAACAAGAAGAGCTGTCAGAGATAACACTATTCGACGAGAAAACCAAGAACCAGAGACTGCAGCCTACCAAGTAAACAAAAGTGAAAGGAAAAGTAGCAGCAGCTGGAATTCATCTGGTTTACAATCAAATCACTAAATACTCTAATATGAAATAAAGATCAACTTCGGGACAACTGGCCTGTGCTGCTTTTTGCACAGAGGTTGATGAGAATGCAGCTGACGCAACAAAACTGAGATCTAACTAGAAGTGCTGTGAAAATTACAGAACCTCAGATTTTATTTGGTGAGGGTAAAAGATAAAACCCGACCCCCTTGTGCTAATGCAGCAGCAGCAGCTGAGTGAGGGGTCTTCAGGAAGATTTAAAACAACGACAGTTAGAAGTGCAGCAGAAACTGGACTTGTTTACTTCTTGTCTGACAAAAGTGCAGGTTTGCTACTGGTGCCGGCACTAGGAAACAGCAGCTCTAAAACAGGGCAGACAACGCTCACTTCATCTAAAAGCAGGAGCAGCAAGGTGTGGGTAGGCAGGTGTCTGGCAGCAGGAACGAGATGCAGCATTCTAAC
This sequence comes from Chloroceryle aenea, assembly GCA_013399075.1. Taxonomy (NCBI): domain Eukaryota; kingdom Metazoa; phylum Chordata; class Aves; order Coraciiformes; family Cerylidae; genus Chloroceryle; species Chloroceryle aenea. The sequence continues at coordinate 73,656 of VWZY01010821.1, forward strand.
AGAGACCTAATTCTGAGCAGGAATGCTCCACAACCCCAGCCCCCGGCGCGGCGAGCACTGGATATTTAACTCTACACGGAGGGAGGAAACCAGTCAGGACTTGGGTCGATTGTCAGCTCCTCAGGGAAGAGCTCAGTACCCTGAACTCCAAACCAGAAATCTGTTCTGTAGCTCGGTTTGTCCCAGGCTTCCCCCAAGTGAACCGCAAGGCAGGTGCATGCGGATGACTGAAGGAAAGGCTCAGAAAGCACATCCAGCTCAATCGGTTTAACCTGAAATATTTAGAACATACGGCAAATCCCCTCCCATCCCGGGAGCTCCTGCATGCACACACTGTTGTTAGGTTGCACACCAGCACGATAAGCTGCAGGTGGGTCCCATATTCGAAGACAGACACGTTGCAGCTGCTACCAGCTGCAAAGAGCAGGGCTGGCAGACCTTCCTGCAATGTGAAATCAGTGGCCACAACCATGTTTACACATTTTAAATCTTCCACAAAAGCAATCTCAAGAGCATTACCTTCCCCTGACCTAACAAGAACATCAACAATGTGATCAGCGCATTTAATTCTCTTGAAAGACTGAGGCTTGAGCATGTTGTACTGAAGCATGAGATGATACAAGGTCAGTTAAATGAGGAGAAAAGTCAAGATTTGAAGAAGACATGACTATTTCATTGCTTTGCTTTGGGCAAAGAGACTCCAATCCTTATCTTTCAAACCCATGGTTGTTGTGCCTGACTCATTTTGAAACTGCAGTACTTCACACTTTGTGGGACTAGTTCTGAAAACCCTTAGCAGATCACTCCTAATAGGAGATTTAGGAGACACTTAGATTTTTACAAATTACCTGTCCCCTGTTCTTAAGAACCCACATTTTCTAAGCTTCAAGTTAATAACGTAATAATAAATAACACTGTACAAGCCATTTACCTTGAGTGAAGAGGGTGTCCTTACGAGAAGAGATCACTCGGGTCCCTGAAATTAACTGTCCTTTCTCCTGGGCTATTTCTTTCCCCAAACTGCCGAGCAAACAGGCAGGGCTCGCAGAGAACATTCTGCTGGCAGTTTTAACAGCCGCACGGCAAACGAAGACGGAGATGATCTGTGAAATAATCTGGATGCAAAATCATCTATGGCTTTCAGAAGTCAGAAATTCGACCACAAGCCAACCGACGACCAAAGCCACCATGAGAGCAGCCAGGGCTCTGTCCTTCCAAACTGTGCCTGTGCCTGAGCAGCGGGACTGCCCTGGGGCCACCTTCAGTGCCACGCATAGAGCCACTGCTGCTGGCCATGGGCAGCCCACCAGCCTTGCCTGCTGAGCAACGCTTCAGGAGAGTCTTGTGACAGGCCTTTCATTCACCGATCCAGCGATGACGCTGCGGTGCCCATGTTGAGGATAAGGCCACGCAGGGTCCTGGATGCTGAAATGTTCATTTTTCTCTTCATTGCATGGAATGGGATGCGTGGCTTTGGGGTGATGCTGTTTTGGAACATCTACACAGACACTCTGATAGCCACTCTGATTTAGGAAATTGCTTCTAACTTAGCTCAGCAGAGCCAAGGTTCAGGGTCAGTCACTTTTCCTCCCAGACAACAGCCTAACAGGGGTGGATACAATCTAATTTAAATGAACCGTGGCCATTAATTGATGTTAAAGGGAGTTTTGCTCTCAAACTGGAGTTATCACCTTGATAAGCACGTTTGACACTGCGTGTGTTTGCTGATGTTACTGTTCAAAGAAAGTTAAGGTATTAAAGGCAGCAATTTTTATTTTTTTTTTTTTCTTGAAAGGCCTTTTTTTCCTGTGGCTCTACGAGCCCAGAGAGATGCCATTTCTAACGTTACCTGCTGTCTGGAGACTTCCCATCTAACGGGATTCCGACGACGCTTGCTGTACACACTCTGCACAGGCCTGTGCTCGATGGCACAGAGTGAGAACTCCTGCTGAGAGCAGCAGCAGGGGAGAGGCCCCAGTGGAAGCGATGAGTGATGTGCTAGGAATTAAGTCCCAGGGTCAATTAAAACCAGGCAATATGAGATTAAAGCCCCAGGATGCCACGTCACTGTTCTCTACTACAGCAAGGTTTTAAAAAGCCTTCTGTGGCGGCAATATTACCAGTTCAAATGTTTCACAACACAAGGGGAAAAACCAGCAAAGGGAATTCTGAGCTGGGCACACGCCTACGTAGAGCGACGCTTGTGTTTGCAGTGGAGATTACTGAGAAGGATAAGGGGAATGGAGAGGAAGTGATAACGTGCCCATTTAGGTGCTGGGTACTTAGGAAGTTTCCATGACACAGGATCCCTGCGACCTTGAACGCATCACACTCGGTATCCATGCTGTATGTAAATCCATATGGACACATCACCTGCATTAATACACAGCCTGCAGCCACTCTGGGAGCCGGAGCAGTGGGCAGACAACAAAAATCAGACCAGCAGAGTCCTCAGACAGTGCAGCTACGAAGGGGGCTTGATGCAAGTATTGACTGAATACAAAGAACAAGCAAAACGATGCCTAGAGCATAATGGAAGAGAACCAAGATGGAAGGCAACACGGAGAGAGATATTTCTGAGCAGATGGCTCCTTTTAAGCAGACAATTTACGATGGCCTCCAAGTACAGTCTTCTAAACCAACGGTAGAATTAAGACGTGGGGAAGTAATTTTTCTGTGAACAGTTTTCTCAAAACGTCTCTTCCTTGGGCTTAGCACTGCTTCCCTTCTCCATCACAGCTTTATTTCTAACAACATCTCCCGGTCCTTCCAACTGGATGTGACGTCAGCCGAAAGAACCCAAGTTTTCCAGGAGCCTGCTATCCCCAGGGGAGCTTTAGAACCTGTGGAAGAACACTCTTGCCTCTGCTGTCAGCATGAGACAGTCTGGGCCCACCCCAAACCATTAAAGGCTCTTTTGGATTCAGCTGGATACAATTCTGACCTAGTATCTGGACTTGGATCCGAGACCAAGCACTGCAGCCTATGCTGCTGTCACGGATCTCGGTGCTAGGTGGTTTGTGTACCCTGCTGGAGACCATTCCCGCACCTCCTTCAGAGGCCAAACCTGCTGCAGAGAAGCCGATGGTTAAAGCAGCGTATCTGAGCGGGAGCGTGGGCACCAGCTCTCCAGAAGCAATGCCAGGTGCCAGCTGACTGCCACGTACCCTTGAAGAGGTTCACATCGAAGAGTACAGCCCTAACTGCCTCGCAAGGTGCCCATTCTTGCTTCCCGTGTCGTTTCTACCTATATCTGCCTAAACATATATAGTTTATCTTGAGTAACACATGCCTAAGTTAATAAAATAATATAAATAGTAAGCAGAGAATGCAACTTTTTTCCCCTTCTACACTTAGAAGACCAGTAGAGCCTACAACAAACCCTAGGAAACATAGGAAGAAAAGAGAAAAATCTATTTCCTTCCAAGCTGGCATTTCAGATGTTAGGGAATGGGAAATGGCTGCAAGTGTTAGTGATCACCGGGACGACAAGCGAGCTCTTACCTGTAGCAACCCTAACACAAATCTGATGCCATGAAATTCTAACTCCCTCAATTCCAAACCCAGTCTTGCCCCATCTCTGACTATTCTCTCTAATCTTCATCCCTTATTTTAAAAATACTTATTATTTTGAAAATGGCATTTGCACTTGTCAGAGGAAGCTGGGTATTAACGCTTGAAACCAATTCCTTGGAGAGGCCAAAGTTTCAATATTATCACACACTCATAAAGATTATATTAGATTTCATACGACAAGCACTTCTCTGAAGAGATCTCTGAAGGTGCGACCGCTGTTCTCGGGGGAAAAGGAACAGACAGGAATTCTGTGAGCCCACCGTCTGCATGCTGGGCATGTCATGTAGCAATAAATAATTCAGGTTCTGACCTTACGGGGTATGTCTTACTCATGGATTTCAAAGAGCTTTTGCAAAGGTGGATGTAGTTTTATTATCTGAGGTTTGTAGGTCTCAGGATGAGCACAAAAATAAAGTGACCAGTTCAAGGTCAGTGGCTAGTACCAGGTGTACGGCAGCAGGTGACACCAGGCACTGTCTTTGCACTACAGCTGCAACCTACAACACCACTATGAAAACAGTCAGATACCACCTTGAACTTCTGTGGTACTCGGGAGAAAGCAGAGGGATGTTAGCTCCTTACAAACACAGAAGTCTGAACATACTCCTGGGGGAAAGGGAGGAAAGGTTACTAACTGTAGGGATGTGGTACCAGGGCAGAACAGAAACACTCTGGGAAGAGTAGAGCTGTCCACACCTGATGAAGAGGGACCAGTGAAGCATTCCTCTTCCACACTGAGAACATCTTGGAGGACACAGCAGACACCAGAGTGAGCTTAGAGGAGGTAGTAGTAGTTGTAGTAAACTATTACATGAATTGTACAGAGGTACTCCATCAGATTATCTTCTGATATGGGTTTTATTTAGGCAATTTTCCTCTTCGTCACACTGATGGTTCAGTTGTTGCTGAGTAGGACTTTCATTAAGTCAAGGACTTCTCAGCTTCTGCTGCTGCCCTGCCAGAGGCTGGCAGAGCACAGAGAGCTGGGAGGGGACCCAGCTGGGACAGCTGAGCCAACTGGCCAAAGGGTTACTCCAGACCAAATGACATCATACTGAACTAAAAAACACAGGGGGAGGTGGCTGGGGGGTGGCTCAGGGACTGACTGGGCATCGGTCAGCGGGCGGTGAGCAACCCCACTGTGCATCACTTCTTTTGTGTGCTCTTTTGTCAGTATTATCATTATTTTCCCTTCCTTTTCTGTGCTATAACCTGCCTTTCTCTCAGCCCATGGGCTTTACCTTTTCTCTGATTCTCTGCCCCATCCCCCCCAGGGCAGAGCGAGCGGCTGAGCGGGGCTCAGCTGCTGGCCGGGGCTAAACCACGACACTGACGTAAACAGAACTGAGACACATTTAAAATTCTAGGAAATCTAAGATATTACTTTATATTTTCATGACCTGAAAAGGGGTGTTTTCCCTGGTGTTAATATTTAACTTCGGAAAAATACTTTCAATAAAAAATAAACATGCAAAAAGCTTTGTAAAGAAAGCTGTTTAATTGCAACCCCAAAGTGATACATCAGCACGAGAATATTAATGGGGAAGCAGCACTGTTGGAAGACAGTTTATTTGTTAGTTAACGCCACGGCGCTAACGCTGTGGATTAAATTCTTAATCTTGCAGTTCTCCGAACTCTCTTACCTAATGCTAAGTCCAAGGCTCCATTCATGTCCCTAACGGTAAAGATTTTGTGTAAATGCTTTCTTGGAGTAAGGTCAGAACGTTCTTTACTTTTCAGGATGGGCTCCTCACCTTGCCTCGGACTGCTGAGGGCTCGGAAGCGTGTAACTTGCACACATTACCTGTTCAGCTGCCTCCAAACTGCAGCAGCTGTCGGACCCAAGGTCCTGACGTGTTAGCCAAGAAAGATAACAAACAATAAAATTTGGATTGTTCCTTTGCTTTGATTGTGTTTGTTTCTTTTTTTTCCCCAAAGAAAGAAAACACTGTAACCTGCCACAAAGGGAGCTTACTCTCTCCCAACCACATGTTTAAACAAACCAAAGATTTGTATTTTATGGGGAAAAATTCTTTCACCACTGGCTTACAACATTTGGTACTAAAAACACTGCTTCATAGAAGGTCAACACTTAAAAGCCAGATTTAACTAACCCCACCACTGGGATGTTTCCTTTACAGAAAAAAGCTTTTAAAAAGACAAAACCAAAAAAAAATTAAGAAAACCAAAATCACAAACCACACAGAGTCCTTATTCTGCATGTGCTAAAATGAGGTAAACCCAGAATCTGGCTCTTGAGAAACCAAGGCATCGCTGTGAAAAAAACCCAGCCCCTTTTGTCTGTGTGCTCAGAATGAAATGGAGCTAGAAGACATTCAGCATGCACTAAGAAAAGGCAGATTTGCCAGAATTTTCCTGGATTAATTAAAGGGGAATCACTTAAGAACCCTCTCTCCTTCCCAGACCGCTCCAAGCCGTGTTTACTCCATTTAGGTGGCAAGTGGTCAGAGAGGCAGGTGCTATTTTCCAACCAAGCTGTCCCCAGCAAAGCAAGCTGCTGCAGAGAAATGTTAAGCTTTCCAAAGACAAAATCATTCAGAAGATCAGATGAAGTACCCTCCTCTGTGCAAATGGAGTCCTCCAGACAGTAAACCGAAATGTGCACGTATCTCATCAAAAAAATCCTGCGTGGGTTTTACAAGAAAAGTCTTGGTGTTTGTGCCCAGCTGCAGAAATGCTTTAATGAAATGGAGAAATCAGGACTGCTGGCGGGGAGTTCAGCCTCCCAGTCCCCTACAGCTGACGTGTGAGCAGGAGGAGCACGTCGAGGACCGGGGTAACACGGCCCCCATGCCAAGGAGCCCGACAGTTACAATCACCACATTACCCAGCACATGTTTCTCCACAACTGCCCCCATACCTTCTTCATATTTAAGCTCCTTACCTTTTATTTTGGCTCCTACTTTCACCACCTGTGCTTAAGCAGAAATTATTATAAGCTTATTAGCTGTAAGTGGTCACGTCTACAAACATGGGAAGGGCTGGTGCTTGGTGCCAATCAGCTTCTGCTAATCTGCACCCCACCAGTGCTCCTGCTGAGCCTCAGGACTGGCTCTCGGGGGGTCAGAACCACCCCCGATCCAATAAGGGGCACAGAAATCACATTCCCATCTCCCTCTCTTCTGCTAAAGCACAGATTCCATCAAATTCTCACGTCTATGGAGAACAAATGTGCTGACACACTTTGTTTTTCCTGAGGTATTTGTTATGCCCCCTACATCCTGCAAAGCCAGGGGTCCCCACGGCCTGCGTGGGCAGTTTTTCAAAGAGACAATCTCTCACAGAACATCACACACACCTCAGGAGCAGGGACCTTCTGAGCTCCCATCTTGTTTGCAAATGAAAGGAGCCAAGTTCAACACTTTCTTTTAATAAATATTTCACCTTAATTTTGTTGCTTTAGATAAGAAAAAAAAAAAAAGTTCTTAATCTGCACGTTCTCTACTGTTCCACTAGCAAATTAAATATATCAGGAAAACCAGTTGTTTTAGCTAGATCTGTATGGGCAAATTACTACTGTTATTCTCCAGCTACACAGCCAGGACTTAGCTGGAAAGATCCCACCAGGCTTGGGACGTTATCTGCTGGGAGCAGAAAAATCCCGTCGGGCTTTACTCGTATCTGTGTGCGAGATGCAGTCTAAGGAACGATAGCTCTTGTCAGAGCACACACAAAGGGAAACTAAATTAGATATTTAGATAAGGCTGAAAGGAAACTAAGCCTGTGCGCCTTGCACCCAGGCGTTTCACCTACCTACCAATGGGGAGATAAGAACTTTTTGTGCAACTCATAATGGAAACCTTCGTACTCAGCTTTGAGTGATACCAGGAGAGACACTTTAACTATTTTGTTTCCAGCAATGACTTAGGAATAGGAGCGTCTCTGTTACACTGTGCTAAGGAAAAATGGATTTCAAAGAAGGAAATGCCAGCACTATAAAGCCTGTGTCGCTGGTAGTGTACACCACTGCCACTGGCAATGTGCAGTAAGTACTTTAGAGTATATAGCATACTAAAAGTTTAATACACCCCTCCGTTTGGTCAGTGTGTTGAGGTGTTTAACATTCTATAGAGGCATACGCTGTATTTATGAAGTAGAAGTAACTGCTGGAGATACCTCAGTTACTGGAATACAAAACCAGTTAGTCTGCTATTTCCAAAATAGCTGTGGAAAGCACACGTCCTTCCCATGGATTTCTATTTTCATCAGTGAAGCTGTGAGAATAATCCCACAATATTTCAATAACAACACTTTGGTAATAACGTTTCAATACCTTTTCTACCTCAGGAAGAAGATGAAAGAACCTAGCTAGATAAAATCACTTCCGCTCTCAAGTATGAAACCCATCTTTTTAATTCATTTTCCCCTCCACTCCATGTATTAAGGACATTTTTCTCTACTGGGCTGCTTTTGTTTTTTTGCACCTCCCAAGTACAACAAACCCATAGTCTCTCAGGGAAGCTGGGGCGCAGGAGGCAGAAACCCGGCAGTGTTCTGGGGGAGCAGCTGCTATGAACACAGCGGGACGACCGCCTCACGCTGCAGAATTCCACTACCAGCTCCTCAGCGCGTTCTGTCGAGGTGTCCGGGTGACTCTGCCAACCCATCCTCTTCGGCCGGGCGGAGGGAGGCGGCCGCTGCCCCGCAGCCCAGTGCGGCCAGAGCTGGGGCAACACCACCCCAGAGCTGGGGAAACACCACCCCAGAGCTGGGGCTGTCGCAGGTCCGGGCAGGAGTCGAGCGCGGCTCCAGCCCTTGGAGCCGAAGGCTGCTGGGCAGTAGGAGAGGGGAATGTGCAGGGAGTTTCTTTAAACGTGTTTGTTTTGGTGTGGGTGGTTTGTTGGGTTTTTTTGGGTGGTTTTTTTTTAAGTGAGGGGTTAGAAAATTGCAGAAGGAATTACAGCGTATGCTGCTTTGCACTGAGAAGAGCAGTTCTCAGTTCACTGTATTTTAACAAGCAGGAAAGTTTCAAGCCCTTGTGTGCCCAGACCAAGCTCGTGCAGTAGCAGTCACCGAGCCCTAGTGCCCCAGAGCCTTCAGCAGCAGCGCTCTGCTGCAGGTATGGGCATGGCTAAAGAGAATACGATTTGTCTCCAAATGGAAATGGAATTAAAACCAGCAATCTATGTACAGTGCAAGCTTCAGCATGATTTCAGAAGAAAAAAACACAACCAACCACTCCTTATTTTATCAGTATTTGAGAATTCTCCCTTCCTCCAAAAAGCATTTCTCAGTATCCTGTTCAGCCTATTACCATATGCTTGCAATTTCTACTCTCCATACAAGTCATTCTGGAAAACCAAAGGAAAATTTTTGTGAACCACAAATATAATAAAATAACCCCCTCTGTGAAACGGTCTAAAAGCTGGGATTGCTTCTGCTCCACCTCCCCACATCTGGCACACGCATCAGATTACAGGGCAGGAGGCAAGGGAGGAGGCGGGAAGGGAGATAGCGGCCGGATCACAACGAGATGGGAACGCGCCGCCTCGAAGTCAGCATCTCCCCCCAAATGCCGGTATGTCCAAGTGTGGTAAGTAAAACCAATCCCAGGAGGAGTCCACACACGCACTCACAGGCCCACGGACAACCCCCCACCTCAGTTGGCTCCCCCGAAGGCAGCAAATCCCACGAAATACGCCCGGATGATTTGGAACTGTAGCTCTGTGCCAGAAGTGCAACTGGGCTTCTGATCGCCTTAGCTGACAAAACTCACCGGAAAACAGCAATCAGCCGTCTGCAACTCACAGACTGTTTCACTTTTTCTATTTTCTGAAGTATTTCATAGGCATGAGCAAAACCAAAAGCCACCGAACTGCCTGAATGCCACAATACTGCCAAGCAAACGCAGCTTATCAACTGGTCTTTTTGCTATTTAAGTTGTGCGAGTGTCGGACCGGGCCAGGCAGCCACAAGCACCTACTGCAGAGGGAGGTCGGGAGCTGCTCACAAGCATCACTTCCCAGCCCTCTCTCTGAAGCCAGACTTTCCTTGTCCCTTCAGCCCCACATCAGCAGCACGCCGGCCTGAAACTTTCACCGAGTCTCTTTCGAGCTTCGCAGTAAATCTGCTGCAGTCTGAATTATCAAAATTACGCAGACCGTTCAAATGATTTTTTTGTTCCGAATGGACTTGGCACGCTGGTCAGGAACTCGTCGAGTCAAACACCAGCAACAAAAGTGGAATTCTTCTTGCTGAGCTAATTGATGGTGCTACAAAAATGAACCACGCAACGGCACACTCAGAAGTCTCAAAGACGCACTGTGTTGCAGTTAGGAAGCGCCTTCCCCCTGCGCCCGCTGTAACTTGATCATAATTGCTGCGAAAGGGCGAGAGACCGACTATATGTTAAATCCTGCCATCTGTAGGTGCTTTACACAGTTCCATTTGCTGCCGCCGGGTCAAAAGTTTACCCCATTTTCGCTTGTTCATAACCAATCACACGAGTCGCTGCTATGTGTAATCTTTGACCCGCTCTCAAAGCAATTTTTGTATTATATAGTCATATGATTACCCTGAAAAAACCCACACGTTTGATTAAGAATACACTTCTTGTTGGTTAGCTTAATAATTATTATTATTTCCATATTCAGTAAGCACACTGTACCGACATTGTTCTTGCCAGCGAACCCCGCGGAGCACACCCACCGTGCGGCGAGCTCTCCCC
>VWZY01010821.1:94609-133345 GCA_013399075.1 Chloroceryle aenea
TTCGGCAGAAAAAAAAAAAAAAATGAAGCTAGAGACAACTGCCAATCCCCAAAGGGCAATGTTCTGCAAAGTTACACAAACTCCAGCCAGCAACCAGAGGTGAGGAGCACAAGACACCCCCCTTTCAGCTCCTACAGCCCCACTGGCACAGGTCCCAGAACCAGAACCATGTGAATCCCAACACCCGAGACCAGATGCCAGGCAGAGCAGGGGCAGCTGCGGCAGACAGAGCCCGAGCGGACAGCGCCCGAGCAGACAGCGCCCCACAACCCCCTGCACCTTCACCACAGGTTCTGTCACATGCCCACAGGCACGGTCCAAAAAGCATTGACAGATGAGGGCTCGCTACCCTGCCAGAGTTTCTTTGGATGCCACTGTTTCCATCCCAGAGGTGCCAATGCTTGCCTAACAAACCATAGCTGCTCATGAAATACTCCTGGGCCACAAGAAGCTGAAGTGAACAGGGTCAGCTTTGCTCTGATGGTTACACACNAGCTCCCAGTCTCTGCTTCAGAGGGAGGGACATGGAGCACTGCCAAAAAAAAGCCAAAACAACGTTCTTTTTAAAAAATACAAGGTATCTACAATGAGAATGAAACTTTTTCTGCACATTCTTCCAGATAGCTAAATAATTTTGGCAGAAAAAAAANGCAAATCCATTTTACTTCACGTTTGCAGCACATTAGGAGCAGTCAGGTATCAGAGACAGGGGTAACTGGAAAGGAAGGAACCTTCTTGTATGAAACTCTGGGAAACTTTTCCTTTCCTATTCTCTTAGCAGACACTTATCTCAGCATGAGAATCTGTGAAGTAATATACAGAAAGAGGAAAACCTCTCAAAATAGACAAGACATTCTTTTAGAGATGATTCTAATTCACAAATATTTTACTGGGCTCTTAATAGCAAAGAAGAAAACAATTTCTCGACAGCTCTTGTAAATACTTCAGTACAAACATAACAAAAACAGAAGAGCAGGTGAAGAAAAGAGAAAATCAGCGTCACATCCTCACGGCCAGTTACAAATTACAGTACAGATTAAATGCACTAGGATATTTGGTTTTTTCATAAGTAATACTTAATTCCAAGAAATGACATAACTATTCCAGGGAGACTGTATTTAATCTGGAGATGCTGGATGCACCCAATCTTCAAAATTTTCAAAAGGCACTTGATATGGAAAAAAAAGTATGGGAGCCACCTGCAGAGTCCTAGAAGAGACACCTCCTTCTCGTGAAAATAAACTGGGAAGCTTCCCCATCAGTGTGTAAAACATAAAGAAGCATTACAGGCACACTCCCATTTTCAAAGATTACAAATAACTTGTATTATATAAATATCTATATTTATATATTAATAAAGTGCCAACAAAATTTTATTATATCTTGAATTCAGTTTAAGTAATGAAAGTGGCTACCAAGCATCTATAACATCTGGATAATTTTCTGTTTTTCAAGGCCAGAATAATTATCTGGTCACCAGTCACAGTTAAGATGAAAAATATAATTAGTTTTGAATGAAACTTCAGCACTTGAAATGTACAATCATGGAAACTACACAAAACCTCTTCCTTAAAAACGAGAGCAGAATTTCATGCACTATTTCATTTGGCAGAGTATAACATACTTGCTGTCAGCAAAGGCCTCTTTTCAATGAAGAAAAAGGAAAAGAAAGTATTTCCATCCCTGCAGCACTGCCCAGCTGACCAGAAGTTTCAGGCACTGGTAGCTGGCTCTCAGCTGTAAGCAACCATAGCAGCCTGAGTTTCCCTGACCACTGCAGAGTGTTCCTCAAAACTCGCCCGAAACCCAGCAGCCTCCAGAACTGCTCTTTGTGGAACAGAAACCAACCTCGCCATTTCATCATCAAAATCAGCAGTCATGGGCTAAGGCACTACGTCATGTAGGAAAGCTGTGATGTAAAACTCATACAACACTGACCGTGGGATGGGATGAAGAGTCTCTGGGACCCCCTGTATTTACACCAGCTTCGTGAATATGGAGCCAGTCGGTTGTACACGGCACGGGGAAGGTGCCTGTGAACTGAGCAGCCGAAGGACTACTCTGCCCAGGACAAGGGTATTCCTCCAGGGACTCCAGCCAGCTGAACATCTGTCTTACCAACCACAACTCATTCACCATGAGATCAGGGGAACTTAGCTCCTGTTAAGTATTTCTAAGGTCAAATGCCACTTCCACTCCCTACCGAGCACCCAGGGAAACAGCAGTGCAGAGGCAGTCGAAGCACAACAGCTCCAGGGACATCAGCTCGTGTTGCCTGGTGACTTTCTTGGGATCTGTGGCAGATTCCAGCTCCTCAAGCACTGTCCTGACTGACTGGAGGTTTGAGCTGGTCATTTCTTAAGTGCTTAGACCAGCATTTCAGCTCACCTCACTTCATGCATTCTACAGGGGAACTTGTTTTTCTTAGTCTGTGTGCGACAGTGCCAACAACAGCTGCAGAGCAAATGATGAACAGTGCATAGTAAGTTATCCGCATGGTATCAGCTAAAGTGAATCTGCTTACAGGCTATTGAGCTTTCAAAATGATGCTCTTGAGTCTCAGATTTGTGGAAACTGTAAATTACATACTTAGCTGGGATTGGACTTTAATTAAATCAGAGAGTTCTAAAAGTAACAAGTAACAGCATGGACCTGAGGATATCTTGCACAGAAAGCCATCAGAAGTCCTCAGAATAAATGCAAATGTGCCTGTAGTGTTGTTCTCTGGCCAGTGGAGCTGCTCTTAGAACACATCTCAGAGTGCAGGCGACTCCTGGCACCACTCTGGCTAAGCAAAACTTTTGCAGTTATCCCCCCCTTACGCTGGTGCTTTACAACAGAAATACACTGTGGCCAGTTACTTCTGTCAGCAAAAACCCCTTCTTACTACAGGGTTTTATGACTGTTTTCAAACTGTGCTTTGGTTTTCACCAAGGTAACTTTCAGAAATTAAAAAATACATGATAAAATTCATACATTTGCCAAAGACACAGAAAGTTGTCCACTAAAAAAATATAACTGTGAGATTGTGTTGCTCCTAAACACAGCGAAGTGCATGTCACATAACAGGCTCCTTGAGAAAACAATGACCATTAAACTCTGTTACACTCTTTGTGTCTCATTTGTGAGATTCTTTGAATAAAATGTCCTTTCTTTACACCACCTTGCTATTCCAGTAGTGTGTTTAGCTCCAGAAATTGTAGGTTTTGAGCCTGAAACTCATAAAGAGTTGGAGAAGAGAATATTTTCTAACAGATACTCTGTGAGCAAATGAGGTTTTGGTGCCTCAGAGCCTGACAGCTCTGATCTAATAAGCTGATTTCTCCTCTACCCCCTGGGCTACATCTGCAAAAGTTTATCTCCTTTTTGAGATCTCTCATTTGAGCCCACAAATCCTTCCTCTCATGGAAATACCCCAAACACCACCACATTATTCTGGACAGAAGCGTTCGCAGCATGCTGTGACACCAGGGTGCAGAGCCAGCTGACTGCTATGAAAACGCCCCCGCGCTCCCCCCTGCCTCGCGTCCTTAGCGAACCCGTTCGGATCAATCATCTGCCACAAAACTAGACACTTTTTTTTAATAGATTAGTGAACTGAATCAGTTCATCAAGGGCTGAGAGGTGTTTTGCTGCCAGAAAGACGAGGGGACAACACGAGGACCTGGCCAAGATGACAGGGAAAAGGAAAGGACTTTTAACTGCTAGAGTCACCATTTTAGTGCTGTATTCCACAGCCGACGGCACCGGTAGGTGGGCTGTACGTACACCTCAGTCATAAACGCCTGCATTTCACGGGGTTCCAGCAGTAACCACTCAGAAAACTTAGTAACAGGGAGGGGAAAACACCCTCAACAGCTTCGAGGAGCACCCAGTGATAAAGCTTCCCTCGCCTGGGCCCTCGCACACACTGCGGCGAGCCCCAGCGCAACCGGTGCCCGGGCGAGCCCCCTGCAATCTGAGGTCTCTGGTACCTCTCCTGTCTTCAGCCAGCGTGGCTGGACACCACCACCACCCACTCAGCATGCTTCAAACGGGGCAGCGAGGCAGTTGTGGGAGCTTTTGTAAGTCTTTCAGCAAAGAGAGGAAAAAACAACAACAGTAACTGCAGCATTTTGGTTCAAATTGAGATGCCTGGTTTCGATTATATTTGGATTTCTTGCCAAGCGTCCTGGTTTTTTTTTCCTTTAAGGCAACTCACCAGCAACTCACTATGGAACCCAGATGAAGAAACAGCTTCTTTACCACATCATCTCCCCAAATGTGAAATGGTTTTAATACTCACCTCCAGTGGCAGTTACAACACAAACCCAAGGAATTATTATATATTAATGCCATTAATTTCTGAGTCAAAAACAATGTACAGCATTTAAATACAAATTTAAAGTGAGATAATTATACTCAGTTTACCAAAAGAACCAGGTGGGACGTACTGTGCATATGTATTTATATAGGTACACACACACGTACATATAAAACTATAAAACATACATCATTTCTAACATTGGCTAAAAAAAACCTGCCCCCAAAACACTACTCAGCTCTTCTAAAAATCGAAACAGCTCCAGTTTTATGACTACATTTGACTACATTTTCGGTTCCAGGATCTTTCTGCAGACACCCCAAAAATGAGGGAATTGCATTTGCTCCTGCTAAATACAAACGGAGTAAGATGTGCCTCTCACAAGAGAGAAGGTGTTTCAGTTGTTTCAAGCAGGAGCAGCAGCAAATGGAGAGGAGCTGTATCCACAGCGGCCGCCCACAGCCTTCACCACCTTCCAGCATCGCTCTCCCGCAGCATCGCTCCCGTACGAGTCAGGGCCCAAAGAAACTCTGACACCGTGCCAGCTGAAGGAGGCAGAGCATGGCACTCTGCTCTGACCATCAGCCACGCTCATCGTGCCTCTTTGGAGTGCCTGGAACACTCCCATGCCACATTTCCACCCTCCTCTATCTCGCAGACTGCTGACCCACCTCACCTGCCTCTGGAGTCACAGGAGCACCTCTCCTCCATCCAGCCCCTTCCTGGGAAGCTAAGGGCTTTCTGTATGACTGCTGCCTGACTGGTTTCTAACCAGGCAGGCCAGTTTTACTGCTGCCTTAATGGCTGAGATGAGAGGACTGAATTTCCCATTTTCCGGGGGGTGTGTGGAAGCACACGCTTGGCCGTGGCCCTGCGCACTCCCGCCCAGCTCTGGCACCACTTCTGTGCTGTACCCTTGGTGTGGTGGCTGGTACCACTGCGCACGGGCTGGGCAGCTGAGCATGCAAACTAATCACCTTTGGATCCTTTCTGGTTTTTGGTCACGGGCCAGCTGCTGTTCCTAACTCGTTTT
Source organism: Chloroceryle aenea (assembly GCA_013399075.1). Lineage (NCBI taxonomy): Eukaryota > Metazoa > Chordata > Aves > Coraciiformes > Cerylidae > Chloroceryle > Chloroceryle aenea. The sequence continues at coordinate 99,946 of VWZY01010821.1, forward strand.
CTGCTCTCGCGTGTCCACAGGACCACCAGCAGCCCGCTCCCATCGACAGCCTGCGAAAGGTTTTGTGCTTCATCCTTCGGTAACACCGGCGCTTCCCACCTCAGTGCATCTACCTCCTCCTTCACCCCAGAGCCTTGTCCCCATCTACCCTCCTTCTGCTCGGGAGGTCGCGCTTCCAGAGTGTCAACGTTTTGAGGCGCACCAGGAGGATAGGGAGAATTGGGGATATTATGCTGGAAGGTGTTAACGGCCACCATCAAATGGTTCTTTGATCTCCAGACAATTACAGAGCTGGGCCTGCTCACCAGATGCAAGGGGCTCCCTCCTTCCTCCATCTCTTCCTTCTGCATCCCAGACGGACAGAAATGCCATCAGCTTGAGTGCAAGGCCCTATAAACCAATTATAGGTTTATTTTGAGTTTAAAAAAGAAAAGGACTGGTTTGCTTTGTAGGAGGAGGTGTCAGAGTTTGCAAACCAACAGTTTAACTCCGAAAGAGACCCTTGCAACAACTCCCCTCTGCCTAAGAGCTGTCTGAATATATGCAGTCTGATTGCTGAAGTTTAACACTCAAAGTTCTCAAAAGTTCTTATCACAATCACACATAAAAGAGAATTATTTTTCAAGTTCAAATACTAGATGAAAAGCATATGAGATTGTTTTAGTGCTTTCTACTCATTAGTTCTGCTTTTATTGTACAGGGCAAAGAAAATGACAATTTTTTTCCTAAACTGGCAGCGAACAGCCAATTCAGTAAGCTGCGTTTTTGTTTTCTGTGACAGGGCAGTGAAAAATCTCTTTCATTTATTAGGTCTACAGAGACCAAAACTGGCCGGGTGTCAAACCTGCTTTGTAAAAGCTTGGATCCATTCAGCCATGTGAAGATTCCATAATTCTTTACAACCTGTTATCAGTATCAACTTCACAAAAGACGACCCTTTGGTGCCTTCCAATGAGTGTTGCTGCAACCCTTTATAAAAGGGAGCAAAAACCTGAACTGACAGCTCAACACAGAAAGAAAAAAAACCCTAATGGCAGAGCCAAATTAAATTCTTATTAAAATCTAAGATATCCTGGTTTGTTGGGTTTTTTTTGCTAGATGAGCTTTGCATAAAGATGTAGAACGGGATCTCCTACAACGCTGTTAAAGCAAGCTGGGTTACTACTGAAATGTTAACGACTCCGGTTGCTCCGAGCACCACCGCATGCACCTTTGTTACTTGAAGTGCCCGTTTCATCACCCCACTCGTGACTGCGGGGCAGCCAGAACCTGTCACGGGGACGGACAGGGCAGGGCCTTAAGCTGAAAGGGGCTGGGGGCAACCTGAGCTAGAAAGATGAACTTTGCTTTAGAAGGATGAGGCTTTCAGAGAGGAAGAAAACGAGCTGGCTGGAGCAACTGACTGGCTTTAGCTACAGTAAGGACAGATTCCTAGGTGGCTTCGATGAACTGATTAAAATGTGCTGCCTTCTTACGAAGGTGCTTCTCACATCGAATCCGTGCACGCTGCGTCACATCCTGGGAAAAGTATTAAACTTTGCCTTTGAGTAAACTCACCCAACACTGCTTTCTGACGCTTTCTATAGCACAAGTTTATGAATAACAGCACCCACAACTTTTTTTAGTCTCAGATTTAAAACTGACAGAACTAATTAATGCCTTTGCTCAGCCCATGCTAAGGCTGCTCTGCTTCCGTCTGCACTGACAGCATTTGCTTCAGTTGCCCCATTTTCTTAGCAATGGATTCTGTTGCATTCTTTGCAGTTCCTTTTATCTTAAACTATCTTGCAAATGTTTCCCACGTTATTAAGTACTGGGAATAATTATTGTATCGCCAAAACAAGTAATTCTTGTGAGACAGGGGGTATGGTTCACATAAGCCAAAAGTCTGGTGTCCTCACTCAGAACAGGGTTCACAACCCTGCCGGTTTGCGTCCGACGGGACAAACTGAGCACCCTCAGCCTGCACAACGCCCTCCCGCGCAGCCTACGCGGAGCTCCCAATACAGCTACACCTGCAAAGGCACCCGATTGTCTTCCACTCCATAAACTCTCCTGAAAGTCCCTGTGACTTTATCACCACCACATCAACTGTCACCTTTAGTACCCCTGACCAGGCACTCTGCAGAGACCAGACCCCACTTTGATTGGCGGATGGGCACAGGATGCGTCGTTACATGGGGCAAGGAGCAAATCCTCACCTGCAGATCCACCACAGTTCAGGCTTCAGTTGTAATTTGCTGATATCCTGGGGGTAAGGAGTAAAATTTGTCAGCAGTAAACAAATGCAGCCTTCATAAAGACAACGCAGAAACAATTTAGCACCATTTTAGGAGTACAACATACAAACGGGCTCAACTGCTGCAAAACACTCAAACTCTGCTAAGCTTTGTCCCTTGCTTGAAGCAAACCAGCTTTGTGTTGCCTCTGAAAAGCGGGAGGGAGTAGTGGGGGACTGGGAGTGAGAGCTGATACACCACACCAGCATTCATTTATAAAGACCAGTGAATTGTATTCTCGGGCTACAGCTTTTCCAACAAAGTCAGGCACATTCTCAATTATCAAATAAAAAAGGTCATCCTGTACTTTTTATTTTGTACATGCACGTGCAGAAGAAAGAAGGAAAAGTTTTGTTTCATGTGTTACCAAAACCACTATCCTGCAGTCAACACTTTTAATGAAATACAGGCCAAAGGATTAGTCAGAGCAGATTCACGGAAAAACAAAGGAAATCTGTATGCAAATACAAGCCAATCACAGGAACTAAACCCAAGACTGGATCCTGCTCCAGTACCTCCGATACTGCCCACCAAGGTCCCCTGCATGGCTTCCACCCACCCCAGCTCCACAGCCACCAGCAGCCACTGCCCTGAAGACGACTAACAATACCCGAGTGTCATCAGGGAGGCGTAACCGAAGCGTTCTCAGTGTGCCAGAAATGCACTTCACTGCTGTTAGAAATCCTCCCAAGGTTCTGTTTGTTTACAGGGAAGGGGCAGGCCGGGGCCTGGTGGGTCCGTGGCGGGTGAGGGCTGCTGCCGAGGCAGCAGGGTAGACAAGCTGTCTGAAAGCTGAGGCATCACAAATGAGTGAAGAAAGTGGTGACCGTCACCAGATGCCAACCCAAGGCTGCCCACAGCTTCACTGTGGCTGGGGCAGCCTCGGCCGGGGCCTGGCGCGGGGGGATGTGACTCGAGGACCTCTCCTCAGAGGGTTATTTTTAAATACCTGACCATATGAGCTTCCTTGGAATAGGAAAAAAGGGGAGGCAAAACTAAACAGTCATTACATATATGTTTAAATATAACATTAAAAAAACCACAAAACATTTAAACTGACTAGAAACATTCAGTTTCATTTTAATTTTAAAGTTGGCAATGGACCTGGACCAAAAAAAGGTTATATTCTGACTCAGATACAGCAGCCTGGCGTTTCTAAAACCAGTCTTTAAAACAGTCTGGGGTGGGGGGGAACTTGCTCAAAATCTCTCACTTAGAAAAGCAGCGATCTGGGTTTGAGTCCCTATTCAGCTACGTGCCAAAGTCACTCGGAGCTGGAAGGGACAGCTCAAGGAGCAAAGAGAACAGCAGCAGGTTCACAAAGGGAGTCGGCGGCTGTTCAGTTAACAGCAGCAACACCAACAAATACGGTGGGGAGGATCGACCCTGAGTTTTCTCAGCACTCTTCTGCCTGCAAGAAGCATCTGTGCTAATGCCAAAAATGCACTCCCAAGCCTTTATCTGCTTGTGTTTCGAAACACAGACATAAACACACCTAGGTCTGTGTAAATCATCTCGGAAGATGTGGTGGGATGCCCAGAGAACACACGGTTATGAGCATCAAGCATTATCAAGGCTGAGGCCCAGAGAAAACCACTTTATCTAATGGCACATTTTGGGAACACTGGTACCGTTTGACTGCTGGGAATTTAACAGCTGTGTTTTTCCAGCAGTACCTGTTAATATATTTAGAATCAAATTCCATAATGCTATCTAAAATTACAAAGCAAGCAACTGCTTGACAGCATGCTCTCGGTGTAGAAGAACTGCATTTTTGCTTAGAGAGGAAAATATCTGTACATGAATTCAGCTCAAATCAACTGTCCCCTTCTGACTACGTGGGATTTGGGGGGCTCTCACTATCAGTAATGTATGCACAAGTTTGCATAGCTCTGCCATAGCGCTGGCTAATGATCCATTTCCTCAAGTTCTGAGGAAAATCATTTTTTGTCAAAGTTGTGTTTTTAATCGAGTGTTTGGACAATGAAACAGCAAAATTTAAATATTAAGATCACATTATATGATCTCAATTTCTGACAGTAGCAGTCATTAAAAGAACAGCACTTCTTCAAACACGCATGCTGCCCTTCACGGCTGCTGTAACTGCTCAGTCCCTCATCTTCTGCTTTCTTTTATATAATTAGAAGAAACTGATTTTTTTGATTTCAAGAAAAATACGCTTGCCTGATGTCTCAGCACAGAAAACACAGAAGTGCTAAGCCTTCTCTTGGGAAATAACCTCCTAGAAAAAACAACAAACCAAACTCAAACCAACTCACCCTTCCCCCAAACCCACCAACAGAAGAAAAACACCAGACAGACCCAACTCCAAGTTGCACTGGTTAATACTTACAGGTTTACTCATGCTAATGTTTGGACAGTCAATACATTTTAATTTACCAAGCGTAATCCAGTGATTTCTGCAACTGCAGAGCTTCCCTTCACCCTACGGAGCACAAAAAATATTCTGTGCAATCTGTCCCAGACGGTTTCCTTTCGGCTACATACAACATGTACAAGATGATCTGATAACTCGCTGCTGGTTGCACACCAGAACTGCAGCAATGAAGTTTTTGGTCTATTAGAGGGGGAAGGAACCTAAACAAAAAAGCCACTGCAGGAGACTGAAGCCGTTAAAACCATCTGCAGATCCCAAGTGGAAATGAGTAATCTTGGGGCTACTTCTTTCCACTGCTACCTTTGTATCTGGAAGAGACACTGAGACGCTGCTTCCTTTCCATCCATTAAAGCTTCCCAGCGTTCAACAGTTAACTTATAAAACTATGAGAAGGAAAAGCACAAAAAGCCCCTGACAAAATCCCTTTGCACCATCAAAACCAGGTTTCATGTGACAATAAAGGTTACCATCTGATTCACTTTGTTTCCTTGTTTTAATGTACCCAAAAAACCCCAAACAAACAGAGCACGGGAAAGAATATCCCTCTCTTCAGACCAAACCTACCTGTGCCGAGCACATCAGTCTCCTCACACGGGTGAGCTACAACACAATTTCACCACACACATGCCCTTTTCCAGCTGTGCTGCCATCTGTGCTTCAGCACTCACTGGATTCCATCTTCTGTCTGGCTTTCAGTGCCCGTTGCACGACTGCACACACCATTTACTGCAGCATTCGGACGCGTGCAGCGGTTCAGAGCTATTTTCATAACAGAACTTTCAGATTTATCAGTAAGCTGACCTGTTTCACTCACAGCATTGTTTGCATTTAGGATCAGCATCATGCCTGCTTCCAGAGCAAGCAACAGGCAGCACAGAAATGTAGGCAGTTATTATGGAAACCCAGGCCCTTGTTTTCCAAAGTACTCAGGAAATGCATTTATTTAAATATTCAAAGCACATCATCTCCTGACTCCAAGTACAGCTTCTCCTTGAGAAGATCGAGCGCTCAGCACTTTTGCAGATCAGCCCAAGCTGAGCACACGAGGAAGATGAGTATTTAGTGCCGACCTCTTGCGGGCGAGCACCACGCTGGAGGTGTTGGCAGAGCCCAGGGCAGCAGAATTCCATTCTTTACAGTGGCCTTGTCCAGGACACTATCTTCTGACTGGGGTCCTTGCCTCATTCCACCCTCATCAGCCATCGTCTGCCCCTAAGCCAGCCCTGCAATAGCACCCATGAAGAACGGGCCCACGGCACGTGCCAAAGGAACCCGGGGTCTGGCAGGAAGGAGGTGTGCAGTGGCAAAGCCAAAGCCTGTGTGTGGTGTGTAGGCAGCCAGGGAACTGAGCTGTTCCCGCGCCAATATCCCCAATTTTGGTATTTCTGACTTATGGGCCACAGCTCCTGCACCTTCAGTATGTTTTTACTATTTCTGGTACGTCATTTACTGCGCTTCGGGAACGCAACAGTAACAACCATCTCTGGGCACGCTGGCTGGCAGTGGATCCCTCCCAGTCCCAGAACAGATCTCCAGCACCCAGAGCTCACAGGGCAAGCAAAAGCGAGCGAGGCAGCCCTGCAGCAGTAGCAGAAGTTTGGACACAAACGTAACGTGTAAATTACACAGCCCCAATTCAAGATGTCCGTGAACTAAAAATAATAAACTAATTCGAGTCTCACATGAAGAGCCAGATGTTTATCTGGCTGGGGAACTGGGGTTTTCACATGGCGATGTTTTCCACCTTCCCTCCTGGGTTCCCACGGAAGGAGACTGGTGCTGATCACGTCTGTAGCCAGCAAACACCTGACTGCTTCGCAGAGCACAGATTAGGAAAACAGACCTATCGTGATCTGACGATCTTACTACAGGCAATAAAACAAAATTGATTTTTTAATTAATCTTTGAAGTAGAGCTTTTCTTCATAAAAAGGCATCTGATCTTGATTAAAAAATTGCTGTGAAATCCACCCCCGTACATGGCCATGTATTGTTCTGCTGTTCTTATCCACCCTATAAAAACCTGCAACTTTAGTTTTGAATTAAATTTATCTACCCTTTCCGCCCCTGGACCTGCTTACAGATCTGTTTGCTTAACTGAGGGGCCTGCTATCGCAGAACTGCTCGCTGAGCAGGAAAACAGAGGCAGCCGAAGGTCACCTCTTCCAACTTCAGCCTGGTCTTCTCTGAGGGAAGCAGACCCAGGTTCTCAGCTCTTTCAGCTCTACCCTGATTCTTTAATCAAAAGATCTGGCTTGGAGCAGTTCCAATTTATGAACCCAACTTGTGGGTTTCAGCAAACAAAATAATTACCCTGGCTTAATACAGAAATGATACAACATCCTGAGTACTGCAATACATCTTTCCTCTGCCCTGTGCTTTCTGTTTACACAGCCACATTGCACTGGTCCTTTGCACCGGGATTATCTGGGACCTCCTGGATTCAGTCGATTATTCAGCATCACCCTTCCACCAGCCACCTGTGCTGGTGTAGTTCCGGCTGTAGGACGCCACATTCGACTGTATTTAATGCACACTGTTAGCTTGCTACCACTTGTCATGTGATCCATACAGCTCTGTGCTAGTTGCTTGTTCTCTTCACTGCCCATCATCTCAGACGCCGCATTTTTTGCAGACTTTGTTCATATGCAAAGCCCGATTTCGGGTCACAAACATCAAGAGGCATATGACCAAACAAGTCACTCTGTTTCTGCTAAACTAGTTGCTCAATGCTTCCCCCTATTTAATTAGCCAGTGTTAATGAAGCAGGTAAGCATCAAGGTGTTCACCTTGTTCTCATTTCTCAAAGCTCTGTGCAACACTAACTCAAACTGCACTGGGCCGTTGAAAGTTCACCCAGAATGAATGGCAGCCCTGGGTCTGACTGTAGCTGGAATCCTTGCAGCATCCAAATCCCCATCACTTGCTCTCTCTCAGTACGTGGAGGTATGGAAGAACCATGGGCAAAAATGCCATGGCAAATGTAATTTGTGTTTAGACTAGAGTTAGGGAGCTCTTCTAAGGAGACAGAAGTCCTGATTCCCACTCTTCGTTCCCAGGTCTGTTTGGTTTATTTTTCAGTGTCTCTGGATTAAAAGAACAAAACAAAGTCATTCTAAAATGTGTAAGGGAACATTGTGCTGCCCTTGCTCAGCTACTGCTGGCGAGAGGAGGAGCTGGACAGCAGCCTCTGAACTCAGTCACCTAAGGTTTGTCTGAGCTCTGGATCATATTGTATCTTAGCTTACTACACGAAAACTACTAATTGTTTCTCCAGATAAAAATCAGAGATGATCTTGTCAAATAAAGTGCATTGGTTAGCATTAATTATATTGCTGTGTTTTAATTCCTGGTTTATCAGGTCCTTGGTCAGCCTTTTTGAGATTTTTATCTCAAGTCAGAGCCAGGCTGTTAAATCCAGCATAAGCAACTCATCCTGCCACAGACAATATTCAGCTTCTTCCAAGAACATCTGCATTTTCTGCACGTGACAAGCTTGGGAGGGTGGAGAAATTAACAAAAACCCCAAACAAAACAAAACACTAAAACACAGGGAAAATTAGCATTGTAAGTACAGAAACCTCTGCAGATAATCCCATGAAGTTAGGGACAGAAACTGGCAAACACCCTGCATACCCAACTGCTGCTGCTGCTTCACAGCCCGCTCAGGAGTGTGCTCCAGCAGCAGCTCCTGCTATCAGCACAAAGTGAGTAGCTTGTTTGATGAAGAATACAACAGAAGTCCATTCTTCATGTTTTGTATTATTAATCACTACGTTACAGTTTTCTCCTCAGGTTGCTTTGCTTTTTGTCAAGTGTCCGATCCCGACTCGTCCCCGTCTCCTCCCCACACACTTGATTTGTTGCACACCATCCCCACACTGCCTCAATTCTCTTCACAGTGCTGAAAGGTTTTAAACCATGGGTTTTATTTGCAGAGTGTTGGTTTGTTGTTGGGGGATTTTTAAAGTAGTTTTTCAAATCATGTGGCTTTATCATCTGTGAATTTCACACTTCCTGCAGTGTAAAATATACACAAATTTAGGTGCACTTAGCTTTAGAGATGGACCTCAAGCACAGCTTGCAGACTTTCAGTTGTGTGTTGAGTTTTTCAGTATTTCACACACTGGGATCCAATGTCTTTCTGTCAGAGTAGGGAGCAAAACGTCTTCCGTAAGGAAGCTGCCACCTCTTTATTGAGAATGCCCAAAGTCGTGGTGCCACCGGGGGAGACTCAGCACGCACTCCTCCCATATACCCTCCTCTCTTCTCCCCTTCCTCATCTCTTGGAGGGTCAACTGTTCTCATTGTTAGCATGTCTTTAGCAGGTCTTCATCTTCCTCTGTCACGAACATCTAAAACCCTTTCCTTCAGGGCTGTCCGAGAGATCACGGATAACTCATGGCACCGTTGCTGGCAGAGTCAGATGTCCTCAAGACACTTCGGCCTGTTTCAGTTTCCCAGTCGTGATCTGCATGTGAGGTGGGGGTCTGTTCTTGTTGCTGGTGTTTTGAAGTTCTCATGGATTTGTTCGTTTTTCAGAGATTTCCTTGTGGAAGCAAACTTTCCTTAGAGCAGAACATTTGGGTCAGACATTATTATCTATTTCTTCACATTTGTCACACAAAAATATTACCGAATTTGCCGTAGTGCTCTCCCTTAGCACACTGCCTTCCCATGTCCTTGCACCAAGAAGTGAACCTACAAGTTTCCTTTCAGCAAGGAACAGAGAAGAATGAGACCATGGATTCTTTTGCGCTATAAAAATTGCTCACAATTCTACCACAGGGAAAAAACCCTAATCAGTGTTTGTAAACATACTTTTTTTCTCCTTTGCTATATATTTATAACACGGATCCAGATGTCCAGATACTAGAAACAGCACTAAAAAGGTCCACAATGATTTCCCAAGAGATGCCTGAACTTGACCCTTGGCTCATCTCCATCTAGCCAGCTTTTGGGGCAGAAGGTTCACTTCTTTCACCACCATCTTAATTTTACTGGACTGGAAAGTGAACCAAATGGAAACAGGAAGATTCCAACCACAACACAAAGAAAGGAGAAAAAAACCCAAACCAGGCTTCTTCAAATGAGAAGCAGAAAGTGGCCAAACTGAGGCTCCTTCGGCGTAGTGCAGCAGAAGTTAATCCCAGCTGTACTCCAATTAGCGCAGACACAGAACTGCCGCCCACATTCCAGCACGCAGGGCACGAGAACTCCAGCGCTTGGCTCAAATTAAAGGCCAGCAGTGCTAAAGCCCTCCAAAATATTCTACTTTGTGTTCAAAGATACATTAAATCCCTAAATCATGTCAACATTCTCTGTGGAATGTGGTCGTAATTCCTTAAAAACGTGGCTGGTCTCGTTTGCCGATGGCATCAGTTTGGAACAAAAGCGCCGTGGCTTGGAAGGGCCAGGACCCCGCGTCCCCGCTCCAGCGCGTCCCACCCGCCCCGCTCTGCTCCATCAGTAGCTCTCGTGGGCATGAAGATCTGCCATGCATAAAAAGGGCATTATTAAATTAGTATCATAATCTGTCTTTGATCCACATGACTTTAAAAAAACCCCAAGCCACAAAAAACCGACTGACGTTACTTTCCTTATTACCAAAGTGAAGGAAAGAGCAAAGCAGTCCCCGGAGATACAAACAACAGGAGCCACACCAATCCCTGTCATTAATTAAGCAGAGAGGAGAAATGGGGAGGGGAAGCAGCTACGGAAAAAGACTAATTTCAAAAAGATGTTTTATTAGAGCAGTTCTAAGACACTTCATATCATTTCAATTTTATTTAAAAATTAACAAAATTATAACTAGAAACCATAAACATCACTTTGCCACTTTTGCATTTCGGACCGACAAAAGAAATGTTTTAAATTAAAACCCTTCCAAGGCAGTGACAAGGGTAGGAACAGATACCCCATAGTCCTGAGGTTTGCCAAAAGGGCTCCATCCCCTCACACGAGAGATGAGTTTCTGAATTAACAGAAAAGGAAACTCATTTGCAAGCAAAGAAAATTCCACTTCTTCCCAATTATCTAAACAAACAGATAACATTACAAATACGAGCAGTAGTCTTATGGGAAAAAGAAAACAAACTCCTCATTAAAAAAGCCCTTCGCTAAGCACTTCTCCGTACGCGGGGAGCGCGAGCAGCCTGCCGCGGCGCAGCCCCGAGGGACAGGCGCACGACCATCTCCATGTACAGGGAAGAGTGATAAGATATAAATCAATTATCTAATTGGTGTCAAGACGCAAAAAAAATCTTATTCGCGTTCCAAAAAGGGAGAAAACCAAGACGTCGAGTCACTCTGCGAAAGAACGGCGATAAGAAGGATGCAGATTAGCCCCGCTCCACGTACCATCCCCAGCTGCGATGACAGCCTGATGCTTCCCAGGAAGATGAAGCATCCTTCCCCTACAATTGCACCTAAAGATTTTTTCCACTCTAGTATACGGGAAGAAAGCCTCTCCAATCTAACACCTCGACACGAGTTACTTGAAATGTCTTCTTAGCAAAAAAAAAATATAAAGCCATTTGTATGGGCACATTACACCCAAATAAGAGATCTCAGTCATCCTACAGAAGGATCTCTAAAGCCTGGAAGATAACACGAACAAACAAATCTGCAAGCCTGTTCTGAGTCAGCTTCAGTCCATCGTCTCAGACACAGATTTGTCTTTACGAATGACAATGCACCCTGAACACACCTTTGGAATCTAATGTAAAATTAATTTACCAGCTAATTCACCACGCAGGCAAGGTCCCGGTGGCCAGCCCGCCCACGGTCCCGGTGCGCGGCGCGACAGCCACAGCACTGTGCATTTCCTGTAGGACAGCCTGGCTCCTTATGGAGGGAACGATCTACACTCTAGAGCTACCACAATAGAGGGGAATACAGCTCAGGATAAGCTGAGCTTCAGCTGACCAAGAGCAACTCACACGGCACCCATGCAAGTTCCCTTGCTCCAAGTCCCTAAGCTAGACTTCAGCTGTACCCGAGACGAAAGGGCAGCTCATTACTCCTTGGACCTTTCAGCAACAGGCAAGCGAGTAGCTCTGGAGAGGGGCAGAGTAGGTGCCATGCAGGCAAACCCCTCTATTTTCCTTTTACTACTGCTTCAGGTACAGAAATCCTAGAGCAGAGGATGTGGAGCATCCACGGTCTGTAGACCACTCCAGAGATGATTCCGAGAGGGATTTATTAATTCAGCATTTCTATTTTTCAAAAGGCGAGATAGAACAATTCCATACTGCTTTCTGCACCAGGACTCCAGTGCCTCAAATTCAGCAGTTTTATTTCGGGTTATCAAAGAACTGGGAAATCTTGAGCCCAGAACTTTGAGCAGATTAAAATTCTGTGGTTTTGCTACAGTTGTCTTGCTGGAAACCATCCTTACACTCATGCCCCTGTGAAGATGTTAAGCACGTGCCAAGTCTCCTATTTTAGGCTCATCTTCCATCCACCTCCCTTATAAGGGCAAAGATTTCCAAGTTTGAATCAGTCCAAAGCACTGATTATATATTAAAAGCATCATGCCACAACCCTAATTAAGTAATTATTCAATTATTCCCCCTTAACTTTTGCGAAATAATGTAATTATTTAATAAAAAAATAAATTAAAGGGAAGATCCCAGTTTCAGTCTCACTCCACCAGCACTACTGCCTTCCAGAGTCTGAACCCAGGACGAGATGCAGTGACCACACGACACAGAGCTTCACAAACACAGACTTCAGTAGGCTGGGGTTTTTCCCCTCATCCAACAAGTAGCCCCAATATACTAGATTGTACAAGAGGAGAATTTCAATGGACTATGGAAAAATTATGTGCCGATTAAAACTACATTTTAGGGACAGTACATACAGCAATCTTCCTTCAAATCTGCCTCATCATTGCCCACAGTAAACAGCAAAGACATGGCAGTGTTGTAGCCCCAGACCAGTACTTCTGCAGACTGCCCTTCTCTTGGGTGGGTAAGGCAAGATACCAGTGGCACACGAGTGATGTAACCAGCAGCAGAATTCCAGTCTTATCAGAGACTTGAATGCCTTCCTGAAGGCAACGTACTCAGTTTCTGTCACTGCTGAATCCCTCTTGCCTTGGCAAGTCATGAAACTGGCTCCAATCTTGTGATTGCCTAGATGGGATTGTATCCAATAGTAGCCAGAGTTTCTAACATAGGCTATAGCTCCAGGATTCTTATTCATGAAGCAGAAAACCAAAACAAAGTAACATATAATGCAAAAAAGTGGAAAATAAAACCTTTAGAAGGCACTGCATTCACCGTGTGGTTATTTCTGGGCAGTTTTAGCATCACTGCAGAAAAGCAGAGGTGCCAGACACGTGTCTCTCGGGCAACCCGCAGCGATTTGTAACTTGGTGATCGCCCGAAGCCCGGCAGAGGTTAGTATTTTGGGTTGGTTTCTTTTTTAATATATTGGTCTACAAAGTAAAACAGAAACCAACACACCACCCCAACCCCCCCAAAATCAAACTGAAGAGAAGTTCCTAAACCAGCAACCATTCTCCATCCCTGTCTGCTGCTGACACAGGCCACCCTTTGAGCCACCGGACGGGAACTGGGGTTGTAGCTAAAGAAGAGTTCTGCTGCATTTTAAATTTGGCTGTATCTTCATGGCTGAACTTTGCCTGCAACCTTCACAAGCCAATTGCTTAAAGCAGATGGGAAACCAACACAGTATCCAATAGAAGGCAAAAAAAAAGTTTTTAAGGCAAGAGAAAAAAGAAAGCATTACTCTAGTGAGTCACAACCACGTTAGCGAGCGCTTTCTGAGGATCATATCAAAGATAACTAAAAGACTCAAAGCCTAAATAAACAAACCCAGGCAGAGTGGAAGGACAGGCACTTTGCTATTCTGCACAACAAGGGGGAATATTCAGTTTCCAATCTACTTCCAAAAATCCAACTGTCATATTCTGACTCACTTTTCCAGTTCTTATTTGTGATGAATTCACCCTTTCAACATTTGTAGCCTTCTTGCCAAATAACAAGACTACTTAACTATTTAATCTACTGCTTTTATATGGAAAGTGCTGCTGTGCATTTGACAGAAGTTCCAGCTCAGATACTGGGGGATTCCGTCCTTCCTCAGGTGAATGTGACTAGGAGAGCTTTGGACCCTGGGTTTCATTATTCTGCAGGATGACAGCAGTGTGGGTAGAGATACCAAAGAAATTCCAGATTCCTTTTCCTATTAAGTTTATTTGAAAGGTTATTTTAGAACAAATACGTAATTTCTCAAACCTCACTGTAGTCTGGGAAACCTGCAGAAAATGGTGAAGTTTTGCCAGGTATCTCAAAAGCAGCCCCACATTTCTGGTCTGTTCTCAGTGCTTTGCAGGACTCCCCCCGTCTCCCGGCAGGCCAGGGAGGACAGGCACCTTACAGGGGATGCTGCTGCTCAGCACTTACTCCTGAGCACAAACATTCTCTGCATTTCAGACTTCACGAGAACTAAAAGCACCAGGCTTTCTCCAGAAGTTAATCCCACTAAAACTAGATGACTTTTCTTGTGAAAAAAATGAGGAATGTACAAGAGGCATCCTTCGGAATTGACTGTACACACACTAACAATGACAACCTGCCCAGGCACGCTTGAAAACCTACAGGTTTAAACCTACAGGTTTTGCTCTTCCCGTTTACATTTCTGCACCAAAGTCATGGCTTGGAGCATGGAAGGGCATGGCAGCTACACAGGAGCCAACGAGGGGAGGCAGGAGCTAAATGACAACATCTGCCTTGTGAACAGCTACCGTGTCCTGGGTCAGGTGAAATCCATGGCTGCAGAACTGGACTGTCCACGGCATCCACCACGACTGTGGTTTGGGAGCTGGTCCTTAGCTCAGCTGGACAGGACATAATAAAGCAAACAGAGTTTCCAGGGGACGCAATGCTTGGCAGAGAGACCAGAGGTGAAGCAGGAGACCAAGTTACGCTCTCAGCCCAAGCAGCAGCCCAAGAGATACCTCGGCAGGGGCTGCATTTCCATGACTTTTTATTTGGACAGAGAACAAATAACCCCAGGACCTTCCATAAACATGCAGCCTACTACTCAGGGATCTGCTTCAGGCAGACATGTCAACATCACCTCAGTAGGACCATTTTGCTTTTCAATAAACACAGCAAAAATGATTCTTTTAAAGAAACAGAATGACATTTCAGTTAAATTAACTGCAAATCCAGAAATCTTTCTCTAGTCTCCAATGCCAGTTCTGCCCCACCCGCACTTCACTGAAAACTTCAAAAACAAACCAAATGGGCAAGAAAGTCTCACAGCCTCCTCTCGCTCACGGTGAGGACACTCGAGCTTGGCATACATTAACTGCACTTCATGGCAAACATTCCATTATGTAAACATTTATGGATAATTTCTTTGTATTTAAATTAAATATTCAGATGGGAATACAAGCTTGCATACCACAAAGGTTGTTTTAATCAGCGTAATGAAATTAACTCCTGTTAAATGTCATCCCATTTAACCAAGCAGAACCTGTGCATCCAACAGATTTAGAATAGAAACGCCATCAGACAGTACTGGTGGCGGAGCCAGACACCCATACCAAGCACCCCAAGAAGAACAGAGAAGTCATAACATAAAGGGATAGTTGGAGTCGTAGCAGCGGCATTTCGGCACGGGCGGAAGTGAATTAGCGCTACAGCGAGCGAGTAAATTCATCTGAAAAGCAAAACCAACAGACAGACATCTATTATTAGCAGTGTTACATACCAGGTTGTTCCAGCAAGACCTTGCCATTTAGGACATAGTATTTTCATACACAGATCCCAGAGGCTCAACCCACATTTCCTGCTTTCTACAACAAAGAGTGTCATTAGCTACCAGCATCATCAGGAATGTAGCACTACAGTAACCAGACTTGCAGAAACCTTTCATCTAGTTTGAGAAAAACAAAAGTATGGTGAGACTGGTATGACAAGTTCATCAACTTCTGAAGCTATGAACCATCAGCTTCAAACAAGACAGCTCAACCAGTAAGCACACGGTCTCGCACGTACGGGACCTGTGCTGAATCCGAGTGTTCAGCGGCCAGTTGAGCCTGCTCAGTCCGATTCTTGACTTCAGTTCAGTCTGCTTATTCCGAGTCTCTACTTCCCTTGGTTTTTATTTGATTCATATATCAAGTAATGCATAATTTTATAAGGTACAGCTGCTAGACCAAAGTCTCCCAGGAGGTTTACCTTACGACACAACCGGGCTGTTGGATTCTCTGGAGCCGGTATTCAAAGTTGATTTTACCAATACACTGCTGCTCAAAAAAATCTGTTCTATTGGGTTGGGGTCATGACTTTTCTAGCTCTTTTTCTCCAAGTTGTGTTCAACTGTTATTTTAATAAAGCACTAAAATGCTCTTCTATGCTTAGATGCAGTGGAGTCTTTTAACTCCTGGCAATCAGATGAATTAATTCCTTACATTCCTGTATGTAATTTTGCTACGCCAGAGCCAGCCTAGCTGCAGTGGGAGCCAAGGCCTCTTGGTACTGGTATACAGACCCTCTGACTAGGACTCTTACTGCTGCATCCTTTGCCATCCTAGTATGTTCTACTAAAACAGTATTACTGCTTCTATTTTTACTTTAACTTGCCCTTACATTGACTTTTTTATAAGGCACACACCTAGATGAGGAACACATCAACATAAACAAAGTCACTTAAACTGCTCACATAAAACAAACATGTAAACAAGCAACATGCAAAACACACAGTATTTTAAAAAAGTGTGGGAAGAAAGCCCCCAGCATGCAGCTGCTGGAGAACATCGTTCCTGCTTCACCTGACTGGACACAACATCAGCTGGGAGACTCGGGGAACACCTTCCAGCCGCCCCAGCTCGCCTGGAACAAACCTCTGCTCCCAGCTCTGCTCCCAACTCCTCACGCTTCTCGTGACGTACCCAGGCTGGCCGTGGCACTGCCACCCTTCTCCTGACAACACGCGTGCACTGGGCTGCTGGAGATCACAAGTCTCAGATCAGACATATTTCTCCTGTTGCAATTACCTGCAATTTGTTCACATCAATGTTGGTTACATTGGCCAGGCTGGTGAATAAAACCACTCGCTATTCCCCCGCGGGACTGTGGAGCCCCGGGTGCTGCTCAGCTGAAAAAGCCAGGACAGCAGTGCTGCTGGCAGAGAACAGACTCCATCAGCCTCAGCTGCAGGTCCCTCTGCGTCTGTTCCCAGAGGTGGCGACACGAACGGCTGCACCGGTAAAACCTGCAGCCCTCAGGAGTCATACCTGCTGAGAAGCTTTTGTTTGGGTAGCTACCATCAAGTACAAACATTTGTGTCTCTGCTTATTTAGCTTACCAGAAATATAAAGGAGAAAACAAACACCAAACAAACAAGCTGCAAGATGATTTATCTTAAGCATCCCTTTCAGAAGCCCTTATTATATTTTAATATATGTATTTTTTTAAAAATGAAACCTGGGAAGTTTTCAGCAGCACTCTTCTCATCACACTGCTTTCCATTAACTGTTTGATTCACAGATCTCTGAGCAGCACCTGCAGAAGTCAATCTACAATTACATGCTGGAGGTGCTTGCGAGATAAGATTAAGACAGTTCCAGTCATATCCTGATTAAATCTACACACACTAAACTAATTAACAGCCATTACAAAGTTCTCAAATGCCTTGGCCTTTTACAGTGTTAATAAACTTTTTGGTGTTCAGCACGGATACCGAGGGGAGCAACAGCTTCAGGAGTGCAACGCGCCTGCTGGTTCCAAATTGTGACCCGACTGGCAAGTGCCCATCAAGGGTGAAAAAGGGAGAACCTCATCCCAGGTATGTGAGAAGTTTAATGAAAATCAGGAGAGGTCCACTCAGACATCCTTCCCTTTTTCTTTTTTAAGCAAATACTTCAGTTGTTCTCAAAGACCCTATTTAGAATTACAGCCTCGGCGTTCTGCGAGCTGCACGAACACAGGGTGACAGCCTCTGCCTTGCAAGGTCTCCTAGGAAAGATAACGGCACCCTGCAAGGGTTTCCTTTTCTTCTCAAGGTGCTGTTTGAGGGGTAGTAAGAAGGTGGTTAGGATTTCTGTAATGTGGAAAATACTGCAGTCTCCTAGTACACATCACCATAACTCCTCGCCCAACAGGTCAGTCCGTGACCCCGGCGCTAGAACGAATGCACCTCAGCAAAGGCACCGTGCCTAAAGCCTGCAGGAACCCTGACAGACGAGCTCTTGGAGCTTCAACACTTGCTTTTAAAAGGATGAAGTTTCTAGTAACTTCAGCACAGTTGTTTGCTGAAGTTGAATTTGTCCCAGTGTGAGTCAGGCCCCCGAGGTGAAGATGCCAGGCATACCCAAAGCCATCACATCACAGTATCTTCTCAAAACAGCCTCAGCATCAAACAGCAGCAACAAAAAAAAACAAATAAAACAAAGGCCCACTGCAGTCAGCAGGACATTTCCAATAACACTGCTGTGTACTGTCTAATGAGACTTGTTAGTGACTCATACTTCAGCTGCCTAACTCCCTCCATCACAAGTCCTGAAACCTTCTCAAGCAGAAGTGCCCACACCGCAGTGGTTCACACTGTACCTCTGATACTCAGCAGAGGAAATCCCCGTGGGCTATATAACTGTTCTCATTTTGCCCATGAAATTCCATTCACTTTTGGATGATGTATAAGCTGTTAAAGTCCAAATTTTTCTCCTCCCTTGCATTCCTGCAACATTTTTGGCAGCAGACCACGGACACAACCAGTGGTTATAAAGCTGGGCTCACTTTACCACCAAAGCAGCAACGGAATTGCCAGAATCACGTTAACTGGTCAGCAGGAAACCTTCCCGCTGCATCCTCTCAATTTACCTTCCAAAAGACACCACGCAGATCAGATCTCTTACCTCCAACCATGACACAGTGATCCTCTAAAACCAGACAGCAGCCAATATTCCACAAGGTGGTAACAAAGAGATCACTTCTTGAAGCTGTGGACAAGGGAAAAGACTGTAATCGGGCACGGACAAAGTTTTTCTTGCCCAGCCAAACAACTTAAAACCAAAATGGAACGACCCATCCTACCTAAGAGCAATGGCAGTTTCGTAGTTCAGTCGAACAGTGAGACATCGGTGCTGGAGTTAAAAGTTACAACCTTACTGTTTCCCCACTACCTAAACCCAGGAATGTTCCTGCAAGAGTGATGAGAGAACATCACTTCGGTTACACACTCGAGACTTTGAAGCATGGGAAACTGCAGCTGGACAGCCATCAGCACTGCTCTGGATGTTCTACAGTGCCATGCAAATGCAGGATGATTGAGGGTGTTTTCTTCTGTAATACTATTCTTCCATTAGCTTTATCTTCTTTCCCATGAGGAAAAACAATAAACAAATGTCAAAAAAAAGATGAATGAGCAGAGAGATTGCACGGGGGTACCCCCGTCATCCTACACCCATCCCCAGACTGGGGAAAGTTACACTGGAATCATCGTGACACCACCCAGCATGGCCGAGGTTGGAAGGGACCTCTGGAGATCAACTGGTTCAACTCCTGCCCAAAGCAGGGTCAGGCAGAGTGGGCTGCACAAGATCATGTCCACATGGCTCTCAGATATCTCCACGGATGGGGTCTCCTGGGCAACCTCTCAAGGCGATAACCAAAGTCTGGGTGGTTTTTCCTTAATGTGATGAGCCCATCCAAACACTACCTCTGGGCATTCCTGCCATGCTGCACTCTGGAACATGAAAGACTCATCCAACTTTGGGATGATGCATGCCTCAAAGCCACTTGAAAGAAATGGGCTCCCCTGAACATAGTCACAAGACTCTCCAAGCAAAACTTCCTCTCAATTCTATTTATATTCACATGCTCTATTTGCAGGCTAGAGCTGAGTGCCTCTGTATGGTTTGATTGAAATGTTCAAAGCAGTGTTTACATCTTTTAAAGAAAAGCTGATAACTGCTATCTGCCCTCCTATGCAATCCTAGGAGGGAGACAGAGACCTGCAGTTCACAGTGTGCACATTCATGAGAATAGGTCAACAAGACTTGAGGAGCTTGGTAGCTCACTCGTGGAATATCAAAGAAACTGAGATCTTCCCATATGATATCCATGATGTCTCAACAAGAACTTCTAGAAAGCTTGAGCAGTCCTGGCAGGAGCAACCAGAGACTTAGCCTCAGAAAAACAAGATGCTGGAATGTTCCTGGACCTTTCACTGGTAACTGGTTTTGCTTTGGATGGCACAGACCGAGACGCCAAGGAGAAAGGCTGATCATTTTGCAAGGCAAACAAATTCAGCCCCATGTACCATTAGCACTCCTTATGCAATAGGAGAGGAAAGTGGGAAGACTTCTCAAAGTAAAGAATTTTTAACAGGGAGGTTTCCTGAGCGAAGGAAGAAATTTGCTAAGAGGAAGAAGCAGCACTTTTTCATTATTTTGCAGAATTGAGACACATGGAGAATGAAATCCCTTGGTGGAAGATTTCAGACCTGCATCAGACAGCAAGCAGTCTCTGTAGAAGAAAACACCACCTTTACCAAGAAGCACCAGTAAGTATGTCAACATTAACACCACAGAAAGAGTCATCCCTTGATCCACTCAGAGGTGAAGGATGCAGTGCTGACTCCAAGGTATGCAACCCTCCAGCTGTAACAACCCCACAGAACTGATGTAATTGTGACACGGGGGGTGTGCCTGCTTCAAAAACCCCTGTGAAATCTCCTACCCCCCTGGTTAGCCAGCTTTGGGAGAGCAAGTAATGCTGGGCCACACCTGGGAATCTTTGATCTCTCCTGCTTCAGGGAGGAGGAGTAACCGCCAGCCCAGGCAGATGGATGAAGTGGGTCAGAGCATTTCTTCATGGCATGAAGTTTCTTTCAATCAACAGATCTCCTGTCTCCTGGAGCTGGCTCTTGCAGCCACAACATGTGACAGACAACTTCAAGGCAGGAGTCTGCTACCGAGACAGCATCTCAGAGTCACACCAGCTCTTGGTGAGCTTTTCCTCGAGAATCGCTTTAGATGGGTATCACGGGCGCCTCAGAGAGCCTCGTTAGAAAAGGAGAGGTGGAATGCTAGAAAACAGGCCCTCCGAGCTGCTGTCACACAGCAAGAGGCATTTCAAAGACCCAATACTTGGTTTTAACTACCCTGCTTCCTTAGGACTGCCCCAAGGCCACCAGTGAGACCAGACCTGCTCTCTCCGCTGAGAATGAGATACCAGAACAAAGTGAAGTCAGAGACCACCCTCCAGCACACAGAACCTCGAGCATCTTGGCAGCCTGGGCAGCTCACAAGAGATGGTCTTTGAAAGCCAAAGCCAACAGCCACCAGATTCAAGGCATCTGCTGGTGTCACAGAACAGCACCTGCTATTGCTGCTATTTTCAAGTATTTAGAGTCTTCTCAGTCAAATATGTGTGAGAAACTAGCAACCAAAACAGGAAAGCTTTCCATATAATAAAAGAAATTCGGAATTCTTTCAACCTCTCTTCAGCCTGAACAGGAGAATAAATTTAACCATATTAACCTTTTACAGTTACTGTCTGCAATTGTACTTCGATAATTTCCAAGCTGACATGTCCATAATAATCAGTTACAAACTCTGGGCTCGCTCACGTTTCATAAAGACTGAACCAAGGAAAAATGTTTAGCAAGCTTAATTTCCATCTTAGAAGACACCCCTATTAAACAAAGTGCATGTTACCCACTTAAGCATCATATAAATGTCTCCTGAAAAAAAAAGGTACGTATTTACTTGCTGTTCTGAAAATCAGGGCCCATGAAAAGTCCATATGTGGAGATGTATTCATTGTCATTTTGAAATGATTCCACATGTACAGTTACTCGTGTGTAAAAACCTACGTTTTCCAATACAGCAGATCAAACATGAAAAGGATGGAAAAATGCAGTAATAGGGGGAAATTTATCTAAGAAGAAAATCATGACAATCACTGCTACGACTTTTACAGCACTAACGCCACTAAAACGCATGTTCGTGCTGTGGCCAAGAGGAGTTACACCGTGCACTTACAAAAAAATATAATACAAAATTAAAAAGCAGCAGTTTCCAAGCAGTGGTCCAAAAGGGCATGAGCAGCACATGGTGCTACTTAGAGTATTTCCCGGTAAGACTCTCTTAGGAAAGCTCACAGTGGCCTTCCACATACTGGAGGAGGAGAGCAGTTCCACTGCTATAAAAACACTGAAAAACCCTGGCTCAGTTTGGATTTTAAATAAATAAATAAATAAATTTTTACACAGTCAATGAGTTAACCTTTCCTTTCATACCTATTCAATACCCACTAGAGGTTCTACAGAAACTGTACTTAATCAAAACTAGTAATTATTTAATAGTGTTTTCAAACACAACCAAGCTGTTCTGGCGAATCGGTATCTTTGGAGCTACGTGTCTTATTTATAGTCTGAAAGGCAGAGGCTGCTCACACTAATCAATTATAGAGCCCTTTTTTACATCTGAAAGGCAAATATTAACTCTCAGGCTTTTTCAAGACCTGAAGGCCCTCTCATTAATTAGCTTTCTAAATCAAGTGAAAGTTGGTTTTGTGAACATCATTCAGACAATATTTTGCTTAAATACCTTCTTTCATTCTATTCAGTATTTAAATTGATAGTTTCAGTGACTCACCGAGTTCCACGGTAGAATTTACTATCCTTGGCAAAGCAGAGGCATCACTTCATCCCGTAAGTCTCCCTTAAACTCTGCACTGAGGTGAGCATGGGAAGCAGGAGGTTTGTCAGAGACAGACCATCTTTCCTTGCCCTGAAGTCAAACATGACACGAGCACGGGAACCAAGCAGCAGTTACTGCTCAGCTTGAGCCAAGCACAGGGGCAATTTCTGCCCGCAGCAGAAGTTGAGGAAACACCTAAATCCGTAGGGGAAGGTGTCGTTTTCCGCTACGCTGGCACACCAGGCTTCCAGGTGGACACAGCGCTCATCCGCGTGTGGCACAGGCCCAGCTGCACTCCAGAGAGCATAGCAGACCACAGTGTTACGCGTGGCTGGTAAATCAGCCCATGTTAACACGTCCACCTTCGGCAGGAGTGGGACAGAAATGCCCACCATACAGCACGCCCCGCTGGTATTCGCACTCCCAAGCTGCCAGTGGCTGCGGCCGGCTCAGCCAGACGAAAGGAAGCTCCTCACAGAGGCTGGCAGAGCCACGAGGAGAGACGAGAACGTTCATACGGTCTCGCCCACCTCCAGATGGACTTGAGGGATTTCAAACTGGTAACAGTTTGCTTAAACTTACTATGGCCTCATAAAAACTACACCCTGGCAATAATCAACTGCTCCAGAATTGAGCTTCTAGTCTTCCCGATACCCACTAAATTCACTTTTGACTTTGTCCACCTGATAAAAAGCCAGCACGCTTTGCCAAGCCACACACACGAGGCTGGTGATAAGCAGGTGCCTATGTTCCAGACCAGATTTTGTACCGAGCAGTCAGATTTGCATTGCATTAAGTGATTTTTCTTCCCGACTCTCTTGTATTTCAAGCTGTTTAAAACTCCACTGGCACTTATGCAGTCGTGCTACATATCAAATGCTGCTGCTGACAACCACCCTGTACAGCCAGCACGAACTACAGAGGCAAAACCATAGCACATATGCAGTCTACCCAGAAACAAAACCACCGAGTAAGAATAAAACACTCTTTTCTTTTTTTCCCCTAACAAGTTTCATAAAGTGTTTATTTAAGGTTAAATGATTATTTTCTTCCTGTAACAGCAACTTTTCCAAAGTTGGTTAAAATGTTTGCTGTTACAATCTCTACAGGTTGCTAAACACTTTGAGGGTACAAAGTCACAAGCTGTGTGCGCTCCGCTGCTGCCAGCAGAGCCTCTGCGGGCAGCTCGCACACCCTGCAAACACCGGCAGGGCTGCAGCCTTCGATGCCTGCGCTCTTCAGTTCTCCTGACAACTGAACACACAACATGAACCATGCAAAGCTGCTGCTTCTGACTCCCCTGTGACCACAGCAAGCACCAGGTTGGTGTGTCCTTTCCAAGCAGACAAAAAGGTTTAAAAGATAATCCAGGAAAGAAGAAATCATAAGATTTGTGTAGAATGCAATAAAAAACCCACTAAACACCAACAACCAAAACCAAACCAAAACTGAAGAACAGGGTTTCCCACCCCGTGACACAGGCCTGTCAGCAATCCCCAGGGTCCAGGATTCAGAACTTTCTAAGGAAGGTTTTGTTCTTCCAGGAAGCACTGGTTGCCATATCAGCGCGCTTCCGTCCAGCCATGCGATTAGCAAAGCAGTATTTATGCTGCCATATTTACTCCTCTTCCTTGTCACACAGATGCAGTAAATCCCAGCTCGAGACAAGTGTCCTTGTGAACCAGGATTTCAGGTAACAGCAGGAACATCCAGGTGCATCTTATGTGCTGAAGAGCTGGTATGACACATTAAACCTCAGACAACCCAGGTCACCGACTGAGCGCTCCTGCAAGACCCAAACCGTGCTTCACGACGGGCGGAAAAGCCCCATGGGAGAACACGCAGCCTCTGGCAAACGAGCCCTCCCAGGGCAGCGAGCCCCTTGCCTGACGCTCTGCTCCGTGCGTGGCGGCTGCTCCCCCACACACCAAAGATCGGTGCCTCTGCACAGCAGCACGGCTGGGAGCTCGGCCTGGAACTGGTGTCCAGCGGCTCTGCAGTGCAGAGACGAATGTCTGTCTTCCCAGCATCTTCAATGAAAACCTGATGGTACTTAGTGATGCACAGTCACAAAAGCATTGGAAAGTCCTCTGAAGAGACGTGTCCCACTAGAGCACTGAAGTTTCTCAAGTAACAAACCACAGCTGCCTGCATTTTTAGGAACCTTGGCAGTAAAAATAAAAAATAATTAAAATGTGACGCTGTATCTCTTTCAAAAAAGAAAGTATTTCTCTAGTACTTCTATTGGCTCAGCAAAGAGAACACGTCTCCACAGGGAAATTCTTCAAAGGAAAAAAAAACCCCACATAAATGAGTAAGCCAAAATAAATAATCAGATCACGTAAAACCAGATCGCATGAAAGGGGCATCAGGAACCCAAACTGGGGCAACTGCTCCAACTGTCGAACTTCCCATTCTTATTAGTGAGATGGCATCGTGGGGCTCTGCTTCTGTGAAATAACTCTAAAACATGCACTGGAGTCCTCCAAACAGATAACTCCATAAAGCAGAACTGAAGAACTTACAGGCCATTATCAGATTATTCCCCCCAGTTTACCTTAAAATAGTTAATGAGGGGGCTCGGGAAACACCATGTAAAAACATCCCGGGAGAAGAACTATACAAACAAATTGTAAGAACATTTCTCCAGAAATACCATTCTGTATTTCGCCAGAACACAAAAATCATAGATTACCTGACTAGATCAGGCCTAAAAAAAGTCTTGCCTATAAACTAGAAGTGCCCTTGGAAATCATAATTCCTTCTTTTTCAGGACTGAAAAAAAAACCTTTCTTTGATTGGCTGACATGTTTTGTTTTGTTTTCTAGGCATACTGTAATATTTCAGTGTCACAAAAATTTCAGCTAATGCTTGAAAAAACCCCCAAACATACCCTTATGTCAGTAGATCTGCTCAAAATGCCACCAGAAACACTCACAATTTTAGTTAAATACTCTTCATACTAGTTCACATGAAATGGTTAAAATACACAGCTGTGCTGCAAAGTTGGGGAATACTGACCTCTGAACGCCAAAACCCTCATTCATAAGGTTTTTTTACACAAATGTACAAAAATAACATCAATTCATAAAAAGGGAGAAGGGGAAGAAAGAGGAAATAAGTAAGAGCGAGTATTCAAGGCTGTAGCCTCGACCCTCGTTTTTGTGAGAACAAGGTAACAGTTGTGAAGCAGCTCTGACAGCAAGCGCCGAGCAGCCCCTGGGCTGGGACATCAGCCTGGCCAGACGGGGCTCCTTCCCTCCCAGCACTGCTGACTTCTGCCCAAGAGTTGATCCAAATGAGCAGGTCGGATCTACCAGAAGTACAGAAACCCCCAACAACTACAGCGTAAGCTGAAGACAAGTAAATTTGTACTGAGTTACTGGAGCAGGTCTTCTTAACCCTGCAAAGAAGCGAAATGTTCCAACCGGCAAACGAAGGCAGAGAATTCTCAAACCCGCGTGCACCAAACACACGAACGGAAAGAAAGGAGATGCTGTAAAACCTGTTCCAACACGCTGTACACTAGAAATCTGACTCTCATATTTCACAGGAGCCAAACTAAAAGAAAGACACAGTGAAAAGCAGGTTAGGAACAAGGTAGAACAAAAACTGTGCAAAGTTTCCACACACTGTGGTATTGAGGAAACCCATTCAGACACATTTTTGTAGTGCAAAAAGGTCAAAACCAACCCAACAAAACAAAACAGAGGATTTGTTCTTATTTCTGTCTTTGAACACACACACAAACCCTCCACAAGTGTTCTTGGGTCTTAAGTCAAACACACCTTCCCTGCAGATCAGGAGATTGGCGGTATCAGACAAGTGTTTGGCTATAGAAAGATAACTAAACCAAACATCCATAATTCAGCGGGCCATGTTAGAATGTTACAAAATAAATAGGCTTAAGAGTACTAATATTTTACAGTAAGCATTTGAACTTTATGTATGGTAGTCTTCTGAAATTACACAGCCCAAGAACAACAGCACAATGAAAACTTCCATCAAAAGGCATTTCAGATACGACAAAATGCACAGACAAGCTACTTGTCCTTCCGTGTCCAGCAGGCTGAAAGCTGGCTTTGCAGCCACGGCTCTCTTGGGCTCTTCGTGGGATGACAGGTAATTATTTACACACAATTTTTCTGAGCAAAGATGAACGAACATGCAGTTAAAGCAAGCAAATGAAAGGCAGCTGAAGCCCAGGCTGATCTCTCTGCAGCGCTCCCGACGTGGAAAGCTTCGTTCACAATAATTCCCGCTAATTTACAACAGCGCAGGAACCATCCCCGGACAGCTGGGCTGGGATTTTACTCTGCTCTTGGTTATATTACATTCCTGGTGACAAAAGTTGTTGACATTAAGGTTGAATAGTAGAACTGGCACTAGAATAAAAACAGTCTTGCATATCCTTCCAACATTTTTTCACTACTGACAGCACTTGAATGGCCCAAGAACTTTGCTTAAAAGTTCAAGCAGAAGACAAATTTCAGAGAATGTGATCAAGGAAGTAATCCTGGCTTACACTCCGCTTGCAAAGGGCTGGTGTTTTATTGGCTTTCCATTGGCAAAGGCCAGTGGTACTTGGTCACCGCCTTTGAGATCGTCCACCCATTTCTTCTTTACTCCCCAGTTTCTAGGAAGTGTCCAAACTCCAAGCCCAAATGTTTCAGGACTCATTTTCCCCGAAGGCTGCTCCTTAGTGGGACAGCTCACACATGTGGCCAGCTGCTGTATAAAGGAACAGGATTTCTGTCTGAAAACCCGTCAGTGTCTGCCTCACCCCTGAATGGAATCACTGACACTGCTGAACCTGGCTCGCTAGGCCCGCGGTCAGCTCCAGCCATGGCCAACGTGGTGCAGGAGAACAAGAATCGGGCTTTAAAAACTCAGTTGTTTTCCTAACAGGGCTGTCACTGCTGCCAGACGTGACTTGGAAAGCTTATGAGGTGCAACTGAGCACTTACTCAGCTGGAAGTAATAGAGTGAGACTTTCACAAGAGCAGTTCAAAACCAAGTGTGCAAGTGGTGTAACACCAGTAGATTGGAAAGGGACAGGAAAACAACAACTACAGGAGAGGAATAACATGCATTTATCTGAAAAGGAAAACTGTTACTTGACTTTTTTTTTTCCTTCCCTCGTAACTCTTTTGCCTGGTAATAACAGTGCATATTTTAGTAACATCCTTTTGTTTATTACACTTGGGAGACAGCTAAACACTCATTTAGTTTGCAGAACAGCACCAGATGCAATAGCCCAATCTTCCCACTTCTGCCAAAGTTTATGAGAATTTATTCATTTGGTTATTTGAATCACGAGAGGCTGGGCCTGTAACTTCCACTGACGGAAGTGCATAACCACCTAATTCACACCATTATGCTGAAAAAATGCCATACATCGTCAATACCAAAATAAACACAGACATTCATGACTACTGAAATCACCATTTCAGCTGTAAATTTAGGAGATTCAGAAACAAAAACCTCAGAATACACTTGTGCATGAAAAGTAAGAGAGTGTCTTAATTTAGAATTTCCTGGCTATTTCTGATGTAAACAGTGAAACAGAAATTTATGTACTTTTTAGAGCTTGTAATATCTTAAAATAAAATACATTCCTAAAGGACAGTTATAAAAATATCCCTCATAATATTCATAGTCCAATATACAAATTAAGGTATTTACAACTGAACTAACATGCCATAACAGTTCCTTTGCCAAAAAAAAGCCGTCACTTGAGAAGAATAAACAAGTATCTTAAGTTTAAGCCTTCTGCAGTTCAAATTTCTCATGTTATTGCCCTTCCACACGCTGCTCTTCGTTCATCTCCATGACTATGTTACATTAAAATGCACATAAATTCTGCGTTTGGTAAAGGGAGATGAGGGAGGATTCTTCTTGAAGCTGGAGTTGTGAATGGTGTTCAGATGCACGCAGGCACCATTGCCAGCTTTGCAGTGCTGGCACCAATTAGGTCCTATTCATTTTTATGGTTTCTGTCGCCGAAGGGAAACAGACAGAGAGCTCCATTTGCTTTCTTAAATGCAGAAAATGAAAAGCATCAGAAGCACAATTCAAAGTGGTGCTCATTTGAAAGCTGAGGAAAAAATATTTTTGAAGAAGATAAGTTGTTAACATTTCCAACCATTATTTGAAAGCTCTTAGGGGAGAAGTTGAGAGCGGGAGCACAGGATTACAGCACTGACATCACACACAAACACGGAGACTCTGGTAGAGTGGAGCAAAACAAGTGTGTGGGGGGGGACATTATGTAAAAGGAAATACATAAATCACTCAACAATTATATTTATTGTTTTTAAATACTCATGAAATTTTGTTCCACCATGTTCAGCAAACTTTATCGGATTCCCTCCCCATCTTACTGCTGTAACTTTTCCTTACTGTTTTTTTTCTCCAGAATCAAATCCCATAAACACATAAATGTGTTAGGGCAAAAGCACCACCCCCCAATTTCTGCTCCTCTGCACAAACCTTCCCAGCGCACGGCGGCGAGCAGCGGGGCACTGCTGCACCAGCAGACTGCAGCACTCCATCTTCGGGGAGACAGCCTTCATCCCAAAGCACTAACCCCCCCGAGCCAGTCCTTTCTAAGAACCTTCCAGTTTTAAGAGTCCTGTGAGCGTAGATTCAGGATGACCCTTGCAGCAAGGATGAGAGTATCACCCCGAGACACCCCCGTTGCTTACTACTGGTGTGCAAAGCCCTCACGTGCATCAGACGCGTTGGCAATTTTACAACTGGTGTCTTCACTTCACTTGTTTGTCAAGGGTTCAGCGACAGCCGTACAATAGCAGAGACCATCGCAATGTAGCTAAGTCAGTGCAAAACTCTGAATTATACACGTGATTATGGATAACAGGGCTCTGCCTGCTCCTTAAAGCAGGGTCAAAAGAGTTTCTCAAGAGCCACCACAAAGCGGTGAAAGGAGAAAATACAGTGTTAAGCTCCTCAGGTGGTCAAACGCTTCTCTAGTGGAATAAGATGCTTTCAATTCTTTTTCTCTAAAGCCTAAAGAATGATCAAACCTTTTTAGGTCATTTTTTCGGTAAGCTTGTAATTTAACTTGCTGTGCAGAAAGTAAAAATACATTTTGTGGTAGAAGTTTAATCTACTAAAACATAAATGTGCATAAACAAAAGACAATTAAGTTTCATCTGAAAAAAAACATTAAAGCTGCCAATATAAAGTGGACACGTGAAAAATTAAGCCTATAAAAATATATAATGAAAGACATCTGGCAGAAGTGTCAGCCTTTGCATGCTTGCTTTGTCAGCTGTCAACTGACGGTAACATGCGATGGCGAAAGGAACACTGACAGCAGCATTCCTGGTGTTCTAAAGAACAATCATGAAGCACATGCAGCTATAGGAAAATATCTGCGTTGCTACCGAAGTAACCGAATGGGGCTGGTGGTCTTGAGGTAAACATTAACACTTAATGCTTCTCTCTCAAAGGGAAGCCTGTGCAGGACAGGTCCCAAATCATTTCTCTCCCACACAAAGGTTTTGAGAAAGGTTGCCTGGAGTTCCGAGCAATTAGACGTTCAATCCTTCGTAGAGTTACTGTAGGTAAATGCTGCTCCTATGCAGCAGTGACATGGGGTCAAGAAATGCTATTCACTGTGGCCTTTGTCAATCAAAAAGGTCTTTTAAAAAGGTATACCAGAGGAAACAAAAGATTCCTCCCAATAATTCCCTTCTTGTTTTTATCTCAAAAAGTGAACCCTTTTGGTATGTTTGTCTGATTTAAAGTCAGTAGTTTTCCTCTCTGTAAGACACAACCTCCAGATACACTTCGTACTTGTAGGGTCATGGAATCATTTAGGTTGGAAACGATCTTTCAAGACCATCGAGTCCAACCATTCCCCCAGCACTTCCCAGGACAACCGCGTCCCTCAGCGCCCCGGCTTTGAAATCCCGCCTGACGCGTGCCGCAGCGGTGCAGGAGGCCCCACCACCTCCCCCTCCTTGCTGTCCCTTCTGGAGCGCTCGCAGCCACCCACGGCAGCAGGCGAAGGACCTGGGCACGGGAAGCACTGAAAAACAAAACACCTCAGCAGGAGGTCCCACTGGTCCTCCTATGGTCCCCCCAGACCAGCAAGGAGTTAGAAGGAAAATGCAAACATCATCTTGGGACAGGGTTTGAATTTAATACCTATCTTTACAAAAATAATGATTGAGCAGTAATACCACAGGAATAAAAAAAATTGTCTGAGGCGATGCCACATACCCCAGGATTTTATATAGCATTCCAGTCATCACCTCCTGGAAACCAAGAGGGCAGTAGTAATAAGAGTTAGTCAGAAAGACAGCAGCCTGGTTTCCTGTTAAATATATAATCAAGCTGAAACAAAAAACACATTACTTTTAAATAACTGTTCCTTAAAAAGCATGCCTGAATTGTTTTTGCTGCAGTCAGGAAGCTGAATCAGGCCTGAACTTACTCATAGCAGGCACACTGGGCCTTTTAACACCCAGGAAGGTGAATGAAAAAAGTTTTCACTAGAAAGTAAGTTTGTTTACAGTTTGATTATTATTTGTTCCTTTGTAAAGTCAATTTCTGCCCTGATGTTATGAAGCAGAAAAGCTTCAGCCTTTCTTCCACTGACTGAGAAAGGAGGAAAGCCAGGTGAGACGGACAGGATGAAACTAAGACTCCTGGCAGCAGAGACACCGCAGCGGGCACGGGACTGGGTGAGCCCCAGTGGGAGCTGGCAGGCAATGGGCTTTGCTGCGGAAGCACCAGTACAAACATTTTATTAGGTGTCACTTCAGAAGATAAACCAAAGCAAAGCCATCCAGCCACTGAACTGGGGAACTGATGGAGGCCAGGTTAAAGCTGGCTGCAGCCATGCTGAAGAACCTCTGTTCAGGGCACGTAAACCAACGGGTATCATCCAGCTCTCCTCAAGTGCAGCCGTGGCCTGGCCAGGAGCACCAGACCTGACCGAAGGCATCTTCTGCCTCACAGACATCTCTGAGGAACACCGAGCTGGCCAGCAGCAGCTTGAGTTCGTGATTCTTGTCTGTACCACGTGACGATTCAGAGGAGTCTTCCTCAGCCTCCTTGAGTAACCCACAAACCAGACTAACTACATAAATCTCACTGCCTTCACTCACCCAAATGGGAACGAAGCACGTAAGAAAACGTTCTCACAGTGGTTTATGTCTACAATCACTCGCACTGAAAGACCTATGCACACATGTATATACACATATACATGTACACATCCACCTCTCTCTTTTCAGTACGTTTTTGTTATCACCAGGACTATTAAAATGAAGCTTTCCACATGAGCAGTAGCTCAGTGAAATATCACTGCCATTTCAAATGCTTTCTGTACAATATCAAATACTGCCAAGATACTTAATCAGATTGATTATCTGAGGCTGAAACAAACAACTTGCAGCACCGACAGCCAAAATCATTATGTTGGACGTGGGGAAGGACGAATGAAGGCCTGCACTGCCCCACTGCCAGAGAACACTGCACATTTTCTTCCTGCCTCTACCTTGGAAGCCAACAGACTATAAAACCCCAATGTCTGTGAAGGCAAGGCACTGCAGCGAGGTCATAAATGAAAAAAGACGACTTCACATTAGTACAATGAAGGGATTTATAACCTGCATATTCAGCCTCAATTTCTCAGCGTATCTCAAGCTTTTCACACTCCTCTCCAAAGAAAGGGAGTTCTAAATTTAATTACCCATACACATCTCAGAAGATCATATTAATACTGTACATGACTTCTATCAATCTATTTTGAAGCATGTAAGACAGTGTCTGGATATACCATATCTTCTGATTTTTAATACAGAAGTGTTAAAGCTCACAACTCCTCTACACAAAACGGGGTTTCTGTCTCCAGCCGAGAAGCAGGAAGAGTAAGGTGCATGGCAACTTAGCTTGACAAATACGCCACCACCTCTGCACTTGACCGGCTCTATGCCCTCAGCCATCCGTAATTTCGCTCTCCCGTAATGATTTTCTGATGCCAGATCAGGGCTGCTGACAGGTGAGGTCCTCCTCTCACCGGCAGGGTGGCAGCCACCTACCTGACCCCACGCCTTCTTGCGCCCCGTGGCAGCGCGGGGGGAAGGAAGCGGAAAACAGACACGCTGCCCCACAAACGCACACAAACAGGTTTTGTCTCAGTCATGATCACGAGTTTCATTTCCTCTAGAAACCAGACTGAAAACGAGTTGGGTAGGGAAGATGCATGAATGCACAGCTATCGGATTCATTTATTCTCAGACCTTTTTATCTCTTTCCTACCCACTTCCTCGCTAGTCCTTGGTCAATCTTCCCTGTTACTTTGTACTGATCATCAAAGACAAGCTTGGGAAACATTTTGTCATCTATGTAATTCTTGTAAAAACACCAGGAAGTATAATCCTTTCAAAACAAGGATCCCAGGGAACTAGGGAAGCAGGACTCTGGCTTTTTACCAACCGTTCCAGAGCGAAGGTAATTAGTCAGTTACATACCACTGAAAGCAACTCCAGCACAAACCCAGCTTCCCTCACCACTCGCTCTCTCCCCTAACGATGCCAAGACCGTGACAGGCTTACTTAGCATCGTTATTGTTTCCAATTTCAAACCCTTATACTTAATTAAGTTTCAGCTCCAGATGATCTTTCTTAAACAGCCAAACAAACCAGAAATACTCCAACCCCATCACTCCACTCCCCCCCCCCCACTACAACAACAATGCATGGGAAACACTCCAGGAGGATTGTGTTTGCACTGAATAGCTAAAATTTGGTAAGCGCACGTGATAAGCTGCTTTTGAAATAAATTCCAGAGAGTAACATATGCTTCTGAAACAGTAAGTGTCCAGCTGCTGGTCAGTCTTTTCTTATCAAGAGAGAATTCTACATATCAGGAGCAAAGCTCCATGGCAGGTCACATGAACAGGCAGAAAGATGACTGATCAGCTGCATCCCATGCATATCAGGCACAGTCTCCCATCGCCTGACGAACTGGATAGGCTGTCCTTCTGTCTTCTCTACAG
>VWZY01010821.1:139436-152760 GCA_013399075.1 Chloroceryle aenea
CGACAAAGTCCACGGGCAGCAGTAGGGAAGCAGTGGTTCCACGGGCAGCAGCGCTCCGCTCAAAGCCAGTCAGCACACAAACACCACCAACCCCTATTAGAGAGCCTCACAACCACGGGTCAAGCTGTCCTGACCCAAACCATCACTCCTCCTACACTGCTGCCCGGGGTTAGACTGATGGCAAAGGTGGAGGAGAACGGACTATCCCAAAGCTGCTTCATCAGATGGTATCAGGCGACCGCAACGCTCACAGCACTTCTCCTGGAAGCTGGGGGCGGAAGGAAATAGCTCAGAAATGGAGTGATGAAGCAAATAAGTGGAAGACTAAGTAGGAGGCAACTCTGATAACTAGTGTTACTGGAATCAGGTTCAGCAGCAGGCTGCTACTTACTTTTTTCTTTTAAGAAGTGCCCACGGTACCTAGAACAGGACCAGAGCACAAGTGCAGTGTTCCATGCTGATATTCAAAAATAAATGCATACTGCCATGAATCAGACAGGCGAGACACGCAGTGCACTTGACATGAACCAACAACAGCAGAAAGTTAACAAAACAAGTCCAGTTAGCCTTTTGGCTGTGGCTTGCAGTCGCAGTGGTAGTGTGCTCGGGGTGGGACAGCAGCAGAACAGCATCTGGTGTTTTAGTAGAAGTAGACTAATCTGGGGTGGGTTTTTTTCTTTTTTGGCCTCTGTGGATTTCTTTCAAGGATATTTCCAGTGTGGCAACTAGTGTTATACAATAGACTCACATTTACTTATTCCTCAAATCCTTCAGTGCTAATCAGCCTGGATAATGACAAAAGAGCGAGCTCATGAGGAGAGGAAGACTGAACTCACTGAAATCACAGCCAGGGACAAGGAATATTTTAAACATCAGCCATCCCACATCGGGCTTCACGTGCCATCGGCGGCGCACAAAGCCCGTCCCACTGCAGGATACATGCTGGAAGTTACATACTGCAACTCCAGACAGAAAGCTTTACATGAGTCTGTTCAGCAGGACGGAGCAATAAAAACAGAGCTAACCAGGACTTGTGAAGAGAAGCCAAGCAAAAAACCACAACTGAAAACTGAAAGGCCATAAAAATTAACCCAAGTGAAATTTCATATGTGCTGGCCACCTCCTTTTAGAGAAACGTCGATGTTTTATCCCATTTTAAAATACTACTTGCTAAACTGGTACCACACAGTAGAGTTTCAAGCTTACAGCCCGAACAAAGAAACTTAGGAGACTTCTCCCTCTTTAATAGCAGGAACACTGGTACCTAGAGACTGAAGGCATCCAGCACAACAGGATCTCCAATCCCATGTGTCAGTCGCACGAACAGATTCAAAGTTTACGTGAGAATATCCAAACATATGCAAAGGAAAACCGTGCTGAAAAAACACAAATGGAAAGATTTTAGCTCCCTCTGACACTGCTACAGCTTCCCTCAAGGATGAGCTGATTGCAATACCTACTACAAAACGAATTCTTTCCTCAGCTCCAATTTTGAATGCTCCTTGACTGCCTATTGCTGTCATTTTGAACAACAGAGTTTGGTGCATGGAGAAGGCTGAAGTTTAATGAACTGGGAACACTGACTGAATAAAAGCACCGATAATGGAAAACGGGAAGAGTCCGGACCGTGCAGCGACGGTGTCGGAAGAGAGCGTGATCTTCACTGATCCCGCCACGGCTGGAAGCAGAGCTTTACCGACGCGTGTACACCCGGACAGACAGCGTGTCCCCGCTGCTGGCTTGAGGGGAGGGGACTAGAGGAGGAGTTTGTAGAAGTTTTTGAATAGTTCGAGCCCTTCACACTGATACTGTAAACCTCACCAACATTTATAAACCTTTTTAATAATACATGAACTTCTTAACTTCTCTAACTCATCTAAGACCTGTCATCTGAGCTTTTCCGCATCCAAAGTTTGCTTTAAACAGAAAAGCTGTATCTTCTTGCCAGTCCAGTTAATATGAAGGTAAACCAATCGGATGGAAACACACTGTGCCATACTCTGTATTAACCAGCTGCAGGTTCACTTGCTATTCCAGTCACACAGGTCTTCTGAGCTTACCATCCCAGCACTGTGACATTATAAAAATGCACCCACTTTAATGTACAGAAATAACCATGAACCTCAAATTATTGTACTATAATGCTGTCAAATAAACAGACTGCTGGAATTCAATTTCCAGAAAGCCAAGGCAAAATCTACTGGCCTTAATCTGAAATACCAGTGTCATTTTCAAAGCCCTGTATTTAATTAATACTATTTACTGTCAAGAGCCAAGACGGGCAAATATTTCACTCTTCCCAATTCAGGGGCTAAAGGCAGGCCCAGAGGAAAATCTGCCCAAGTTAATGCATCTCATCTTCTTTGATGATGCAAGTGCTCAGTTGTCCTGTTCTTGACCCCTCTAGAATTCCCAGGCTCCAATACTTGTGGCACAATGTCATCAATCTATATTTAAAATATATATTGATTTTCCACGGATGATAATGACAGCTATTTCTTCTGCAAATGCGTATATACTATACCTCTGCCCGTATAAAAAGGTTCCTATCAAGGTAAGAAATGAAAAAATCCTAGCAAAACCCATTACTAAGTCAAAACCAATATTGAAGAAGTGAATAAAATCAAGTTAGCAATCTCATTTCCTAAATATTTTTTATTTATCTCACTGAAACTGAAACATTAAAAATAATCTTCCAGGATATAGCTACATACAAAATGCAACTTCAATCAACTGAATGAGTGTTTTCAACAGTCCAGGAGAGATAGGAAGTTTGGTTCCATCAATTCTGTAAAAAGTTCACTGACAGAGCACTACACTTAAATCCCTATTCATGGGAGTTAATGAGTTTGAGATATTTAAAAATACTTTACTCCAGATTTATAACGAATTTGAACATTGTGGCCTCAAAACTATGAAAGCACTTTAAAACTGCTTTCAGGATTAACAAACCTAGTTCTGCGAGCTGCCAGCATGATGAGATGCCTCTC
This sequence comes from Chloroceryle aenea, assembly GCA_013399075.1. Lineage (NCBI taxonomy): Eukaryota > Metazoa > Chordata > Aves > Coraciiformes > Cerylidae > Chloroceryle > Chloroceryle aenea. Next base: position 142,427 of record VWZY01010821.1, read on the forward strand.
TACAATACTCTCAATTTTCATCACTTTTAAAGGAAATGCAATGTCCAACAGTGGTGCAAACTTCATCTCTTCCACAAAACAAAACCAAAGATTTCCATAGGTCCCTATTTCCAATTTCAGGTGAAAAAATTATCTGCAGGGTGCATCTGAGATGCTCATTTCTCAATACCTGTGTTCCTGCTGCACCACCCACACAGAACTTCACTCTCAGATGGGGAGTATCACTTTAAAGCAGACTGCATTAAAGTCACCACAAGCAAGCATCCTCTCTTACAGGCATCTCCACAGGCAAGTCATGGTAACTAATGTCGCTGCTCAACAGGAGTCACCAGAAACATGAAAATCTGATTGTCTGTCATGCAAAACTCAACTCCCCGGTTCTGAGGTCTAGGAGCAGGAACATACATCCTTTATTTACCGTGTACCAGTTCAATGTAGATTAAATATCCCTTGCAGATCCCTCTGCAGATGAGAAGAGCTGATTCAGTACAGGTTACCCATGCCCGTGATCAAAACCTGCATTTTGTTTCAGAAACACATCTCCCGTGGGAACCAAGATGCTCTGAACTGACTCCAGAGCTCTAAGCAGGCACTAGCCCAGCTCAGCTTTGCCTGTTGACCAAAATGAGCTCGCTCTTACCAGATTTGATACTTGGAACCTACTGCAGGTCCCTCACTTGCATCTTTAAACTAATACTGAAGGCTCCTGAAACTCATTTCAATACAAGGCACTCTTACTTTCAGCATTGTGCTTTATTTCCCAACAGCATTCCCGTTACGTACACGTGCATGAGGAGCAGAGTCAAAAATGAGACATCTGTCAGGGTTTTCTTTATCTGCCATCGCTGTAAGCAGTAAGGAGCACCGCAACTCCGAACAGAAACACGAGAATTTTCTGTCGCACTTGACGCTCACTACAACACAAACACCAATGAGAGCACTGCAAAGTTAGAGTGAAACAGACCCTCCAGATCGAGAGTGACAGAAAACAGATTGCTCTAATCTATGCTCTTTTTTTTTTTCTGAGAAATGTTCCTTGCAAAGCAAACCATTTCATGCAAAAGGAAAAGAAAGGAAAAAATAAGAGGGTTTTCACTGAAAACTTTTAGACTAAAAAGTGAAGTCAGTATTTTTCTCTTTTGGGTTCATTTCTGTTAAGACTAAAGTCTAAACTCCTTTCCATCTTCAGCTGCACAGCTCTCTGGGGCGTGCAGCAGGGACTCAGCACCACCTCGACTACCAGCATTCCGAGGGAGCGGCCACAGGCTCCCTCATTTCCATCCCTTCTTACCAGTCAGTACACACCTATTAGAAACCCATTTAACCAGGGCCAGATTCACACTCCTATAAAAACAGACCCAGGGAGTATTAAGCAGTAGTTCTGTTCCCCCCATGTATTAATTAGTAAAAAAAGGCAATTGTATGCAAACGAGGTTTCATTTGAATGTTCACCATTTTCAGTCTTTACCTAACATATTCCTTTTTCTATGGAAATTTACAGCTGAGACAGCTGAAAACAATCCACTTGACAACAAAATTCCATGTTCTCTTTGGAAAATTTTGGCAGTGATGTTTTTCTTTATTACACAAACCTAACATTCTATTATGAGCCCTATTTACTAGAGAAAAAAAAAATAGATTCTGTTTCCTTTTTCTAAAACAATTTGCTTAAGTGATCACAAAAGCAGCTTATTATTGAGGAGACATGAACATTATTGTGATCATCATGCAGCCCAGACAAGCAGGGTAAACAAATGTTAAGTAATATAGTGTATTAAGTGTAAATAAGCATTTTCAAGTTAATATAGTACATAAACAAATATTAACCAGTATTATAAATTTCACTGAATGCAACGAACTCCAAAGTGTTTTATCAGAACGGCCAAGGGAAAAGGCAGGAAAAACCCAGAAGCACTGGGAAGCTTCTTCACCTGTTTTCACTCTCTGATGCTAAAGAATGCAGCAATCTTAAAGAAAAGCATTGTTAGTTTACAAAAATTGCAAAATGTAATGAACAGAAGAGGAAATGGTGCTTGATGGGGACCCACACGATCTTACCTGTAAATGGCTGGCATTTTCTAAACAGTTACCCCCAAACAGCTGAAAACCTTTTCAACAGGCTCATTTCCCACCTCTATATTTAGTGTGCAAGCCTCAAAAATACATATTTCTGACCTTAATAAGTCACTCTATGTGTTGGAAGACAACATTTATTCATGGGTAACCTGAAAAGGTTCTCACATAAAATCTCAAATGCGTATTTGTAGAAGATTTTACCAGTGAGCATGTTGATGTATTAAACACACCTAAAGCAAAACCGCAGCATTTATGTTCTACTTTCTTTCACTGCACTAGGAAATTATTGTTAGTCTGCTTTTACACAGCCCGCAGGGGTCCCGGCTCCTGGTTCTCGGCAGCGTTATCCGTTCCTGCGAGCGGAGCTGAACAGGCACAGCGCTGCCCGATGGAGTCATCAGACAGTCATTCTTGAGCAACAAGCAGTTTAAGCCATCAGTGTCATTACACTGATTTCAACCCTCAATTTAAGTAATTTATTAGTGCAGATCGTTGCACGGAAAAGCTTGTATTATTTCACACTCAACCTTTGCCATAAGACAGACCATAATCAGCACCTTTGAAAAATGTCAGCTCCTTAGTTACGGTATAAAATGTCACACCAGCTGAACGCGGAAGAACACTGCCCAGGGATCCCCTCAGCCTTTCCCAGCACAGGCACCCACCCCGGCCCTGGCCCTGCAGCAGGGTCCCTGCTTCCGTACCCAGCCTGGGCCTTGCTGTGAAGCATCTGAGACGTCTGCGTTTCGACTCGCCGGGCAGGATCATACATTGCTTAAACCACGGCTTGTTCTGCTCTATCCACACGATCAATTCAGGACATCTCACATCAAATTCCCCAGTGAAGATGATAAAACTGTAAGACAATCCAATTAAAGGCAGTAAGATATAGACAACTCACCAAGAGGCAGCGAGGCGGGCAGCGATTTCTAGGGACTGTGTGCGCGGGGGGCCTCACTTCTCAGATGCATTTCAACCACTCTAGGGACAAAATATCAGCGAGAAAAACATTAGTCTTATTTTGGAGACCAGCACAGAAAAATAAAGACATGATGCTTAGCATGCTGCAGTTTTAAGCATAACCCAAGGAGGGGAACACAAACTTTGCTGAGCATTATCTGCTTTTCCAGACATAACTACAACCCCCTTCCAGTTGCACAATCACTCCGAGCACACAGCTTCCTCCCTACCTGCTGCCTACCGCAAATTCACAGCGACAGCAGCCAAGATGTTTACATTAACTTACACGCTACGCAGCCCTTATTTTCACAAAAGAATCTGTGGGAACTCTCTGTGAAAGTGGCTGGTTCCTTTTTTGGTCGACTGCTTGTCTGGTTGACTTTATAACACATTAGTTTCAAATCTCTAAAAAGGAGAAACTGGTTTTCTTATAAAACGTTTTTGAACCGTTATTAAAAGCTGTAAATTCAGAAGCACGTTTCTGCCCTGAGTCCCCACTTAGAGTACTCCTGACCCCCGTGATGAGTATCACTGGACAAATAAACAGACAGCTCTTCATGAGTATACAGCTGAAGAGTTTAGCAGAGCAGAGGACACGCACTGCACAGCAGCACACATTTCTTCGGGGAAGAGGAGCCCGCCGCTGCCCACGGAAACATTATACCTGCATTCCTTTTTGTAGGTCAAACACTACTTTATGTCAGAGGTATCCAAGCAAGCTACCAAAGAAGAGCTTTCTACCTTCTTATTCTGACAAACAACAAGGCAGAACATAAAGAAAATGAAAGATACACTACAAGAGTCATCAACAGCAGGGGGGGAGCACACTCAGGAGAAATGGAACTTAGAGACCATTTCATCCTTTCTGTCATTGCTGCCATCACAGAAACTTTCACACAAACTCTGCTCAAGTTCTTTCAGTCACAGGCAATTCAGGAGTGCCACTAACAATGAAGGATTCTTACATAAAACATCGACACGCAGAAGATACGGCTGCATTATTTCCTCGGGAACGCGTAGAAGCCCACGAGCTCCAAGATCACCAACACGGGGCTTGGAGTGGGTCCTCGCTGACAGGAAACATCATCTCGTCTTAGAATAAAACCTTAACTACAACACTCTGAGATATTCTGGAGGTCTGGCAAGGTTTGCAGCTCCTGTCAGACACCTGCAGCCCAGCAGGGCTCGGTGGGGAAGCCACCGGCTCGGCGGCAGACGCGGTCTGTGGCCCCAGCCCATGGTGGGAGACCTGTCCCGCACAGGAGCAGTAACCATGAGAGTGCCTGTGCACACAGAAGCTTTTCCCACTCAGCTCGTGTCTTCTAGCTGCTGCACACCAGTGAACGAGATCCTCCAATACACAAAGGGTAAAAGAAAGCTTTTAAAAGGTCACATAAGAACTAAAAGAAACTGATATGGCCCTGAATAACAGACTGTCCTCTTGCTTCAGAGGGCTTCACATCTTGATTTTCCACTCATGCACAGTCATTTCTTTTCCACTGCGAAGGGACATCTTCTATTCCAGGTACCAAAGATGTGTTACCTCCTGGACCCGCAAAAGCTATGAATTGTGAACAAAACACCCCGTATCAACTCTACAAACCACAGCTCAGCTAAAAGGGAGCGAAAAACCACCACCTTCAGACACACTTGGAAGAGACCCTCATCTACAGCACACAAGCTTAGTGAATCGATTTTTCCATCTACATACAGTCCTCAGGTTCCCTCTTTCCTGAGGAGGAAAAGGCACCACAAATGATCTCACCACTGTGCATTCAACACTGATTCCACACAGAACTGCAGCAAGAAAAGAGTTTCAGGCCTCATTAAAAATTCAGTACCTTTGTAACCAAGTAAGCTATGATTCTTGAAAAAAAAACAACAGCAAAACAAGCAAAAGTATGTTTGTACTGCAAATGCCAACACAAATCAGCAAGCAGTTAGAAAAAGCTTTGAGCTAGGCTATTAGAGCTACATTTTATAGCCAGTAAAGCATCTGCAGGTTGACTTTTAAGTTAAAGGCAAGGAGATTCTGGCCACATAGAAACAAAATAGAATCTGTCCAGTTGTAAATGTTTATTTGGGGAAAAAAGAAAAAAAGATTTTAGACTTGAAGAACTTTTCTCCTTGAGAACACAGCTGAAATCTGCTAAAATAAATAATGTAATTTTCCTCCACAAAGAACCTATTTTAGCAAACAACCAGAAGAGGAGGCGGACATCGCTCGCATCTCTGGAGACCAAGGTGCAAATTTGTGTAAAGGCAACAAGCAAAATTAACTGACAACAATCACACTTATTTCTGGGAACAGTGTAAGTGGTTGGTCAGCAAGTGCTGAGCTTCATTCTGAAACAGTGAAGAGTAAGAACTGCAGAGCTGCCCGGTGAACTCAGCACAGTGGAAGAGGCACGAAGTAATCTCTGCTGCAGGGCAGGCGGTCCCTGAACTCCCACTTGCACAAATACCAAAAGATGGAACATTCCTGGGATTTGTGGTTGGTTGTTGGGAGTGGGTGTTTTTTTTAATTTGATCCTGTCACACAGGCACATAATGAATTTGTAAATCCACAAAAATACCTTTATTAAAAGTGCCAGTATATATTGTCACATCTATCCATATGCAGACTTTCCTCCATATTCAGAAAGTTTTCTTCTTTAGATGCAGTTTAGTACCTCCTACATAACCTGCGAGGTACAAATAGGTGACATTTTAATGTTTTTAATTGGAGTAATTTTCTTCAAATCCACGGGTAAGGCTCGATACTGACAGCAACAAAAACTGAAATCCGTTCACACACAGATGAACTGTGGCATGGGCAGAGTAAGAGTAAAATTCCATAATAATTCTGACCTAACAAGTAAAATGTTATTTCACTTTCCATGCCCATTCTTCAATCCCAGACTTTTCCACTGAGGCAGCCAATAAAGCAGCCAATTGTGATGTGCCCACTATAAATCCTACCAAAGAGCAACAATACATCTTACATAGCTCACTAAAAAAGCATCAAAACAGCAACTCTCAGTCATCACTACATCAGAGAGATGCTCGCAGTACGTCTCAGGATCTCCCCTCACGCAAGCCCACACGACCTGTACTGCCTAAGATTTATGGATACTTAAAATGACTGATGTGTTGATTTAATTTGTCACCTATAGTTGCTGCCCTTTCGTTAATACCCTAACGGTTTACATATCATGTGGACTGCTTTAGCAAAACACAAATCCTTTCCAAACAGCAAGTAACTTCTTGAAGTTTAAAAACAAAGGGGAAAAAAGGTAATTAGGCTTTACAGAGAACTGCAGTGCATCTCCCCTGCCAGAGCAAACACGCATTACAGAGGCTTCCGAGCACCTAGATAATGGGAGCACAGCCACAGAAGGAGTGAGATTTGCTATCAGTTTTAACTGCAAAAATGAGAGCAAAGCCAGAATAATACCTGCCAGTAACTGTATTAATGTGAGGTTGTTGTGGAAGCCATTTAAGGGAAGGCAGGGCTGGAAGGGGTACAATGATGCAGCTGCAGGAAGAATAAAACACACGTGTGCATTGTGAATATGCTGTTGGATAGCTTCAGACATTTAAATTAATGAACTCCTTTCAACCTTTAAAATGCTGAGCACCGCAGTGACCACACACCTTCCATAGGAACTGTGCCTACTTTATTCCCATAAAACTCTTAAGTAAAATTTCCATTAGTCTTTAACTTGAATAATGTGCAACTTCCATAGAACGAGCTGGAAAAATCATAAATAGCAACAAAACTCAACGCAGCAAATCCACCACGGTCAAGATCTATTTTTCAAACTATTCATCAGCTCCAAATAATGGTATAAAATAAGAAAAAGTGTTCCAAATGCTCAAGAGAGGAAACACTGTTCTAGGAAATAGGCAAACACAGGACGGAATAAAAGAAAAATGATTTCTTCCATCTATTTTTTTCATCGTGTAAATACTATTTCTGAACACTCACAACACTGACAAAATAGCTTTGTTTTAAAGCTCTGCTTAACAATTCCCTGGTTTGTTTTTGTTTTGTTTTAATTCTATACACTAAATTAAACTACACAAGCTGTCGTTTTTCATGTCACAGTTCTACTTGGTATGTTTTGAAAAGGCTGAGCTACTGAATCATTAAAAACAGGGAGCGCTGGCAGAAGGTAACTCCTGCTGACAAACACCAACCGGGGAGCTGGTAAGAGCCCCGGTAACGTGTCATCCCTAACGTGCTGTCGGTGATTACTCCAAAGTTGCCATTTCACCACACGCACAACTGTTCACAATGCTATTCCAACACAGAGCAGGAGCTCTGACAACTGTATTTATTCCCTGAAATCTTAAAATGTTATCAAAATATTATCTCTAATAAATATCCAAAATACAAGTTACCAAGGATCGATCGTCCTGACGGGTAAAAGCCAAAGAACTCTTCTGCAAGGTTTAAATTCCCAAGAGAAGAGCGGCTCAGATCCCGTCTGCAAGCACACAATGGAATCACAGCTGACGATGCACATCTTTTTCTGGATGTCTCCATATGCTCAGGAGGGTTGTCTCCCCCCCTCCTCTCCCTCTCCATTTCTCCCTCTCTGCCTCCCTTGCTCCCAGCATTACACTGAAAGATTTGTCATTGTCTGTCACCGGGAGTATAAGAATGTTCTAACAACTCACAAAAATAAAGTAGTGCAGGGAACTTATCTCACTGACAAAGAAGGGATCCTGCCAGAGTAGCCATCTGTAACTAGATCAGCCAGCAGGAGAAACCGGGCGATGAAGGGACGCTGTGAGATACCTTTTATACAGCAAGAGTCAGTGTTACCCTGTCCCCAGTTTAAGATTGTGTCACCGAGCAGCATACACTGTAACAACACATCCCGCCTCTGCCCTCGGAGCCAACCGCAGAAATAACGAATACCGGGCATCTCACTGCCCGTAAGAACATCGAAGAGAGCAGATAAATATGTTAAATACTTTATTAGTACCTACTTGCATGTGAACTGCACTGTTCAGAGAGGCTAACCATGGAAAACGTGCGAAAAACCCAAGGTGGGAAGGACAGTCTGGGTCAGTGCTCGCCCCTTCTCTCCAGGGCGCAGTCCGTGAGCGCTCGGCAGACAAAGAGAGTTACGTTTACTCTTGACTTTGGTGCCAGCCTTCAGTTCAGCTTTCTCCTTTACACAGGATGACAGCATCCTCAAGGCTCAGCCCTCGCCAGCCTCTGCCACCCTGGCGTCAGGTGCTGGAGAAGCCCCAGCCGAGCGCAGGAGCCCAGCTCTGGCCAATGAGCCGGTGACAGCAGCAACAAAGGGAAGGAGCAGAGGACCGTGGGCATTGTGGCAGCAGCTGGCTCGCTCCCCAGCCGCGCTCCTCCTGCTGCAGATCCCGGGCTCCCTGCAGACGGGCCGTGCTGGGCGTGAGGATGGAGGGAGTAGTTGGGAAAGTCAACACCAGAGGCCACTTAGGTGCCTCTTTCAACAGAGCCTTTCAGCCTTGTAACGAGCTGGCTACCTGCTACACAACTATAAAAATGTGAATATTATTCCTAAGTAATTAATTCTGACTTCACAGCTTCAGTTTAATGCAATACACTACACCGTATGTCAGTAAATCCCTACTACTTCCTAATTTTTCCACCAGAAAGGATCTGAATTTTCTCTCTCCGATAGCACAGCTCCAGTTTAAAAACTGAAGTTGAGCTGTCTTATGGCAGAAGTACCCTTCTTGACAGCAATACAACATTCCCTCCTCGGATGGCTCAAGTTTCACATTTAGCACTGACACCAGCAGGACACACAGCGAGGAACACGAGGAGATTTACACGCAGAATCTTCAGGCATTGCCGAGACACTGATGCAGCACGTCACACGTGGATCCTCTCCCTGGTAAAGGCCACAAGCTTGAGATAATATGACATTGAGAAATCTTCAAGGTTTATGTGAAATAAAAGTGTATGGTGGCTGAAAACAATGCAAGGATTACACCACCTTTGTCAGGCATTTACTGCATAATGCTCACCAAAATGAGATACAAGCATATTGAAAATTAGATGATTCTTCAAGTATTTGCATGATGTTAAAAGATCAACCTTTCTGCTCAAGGGTGTTCTCAGTATTTCTAAAGTTTGAGCCCAGAAACTCTTTTCTTCAAGACCATAGATGACCAAGACTGGCTATAAACATTCAGCTCATCTCAACACTTCTCAAGCTTAGAGATTAACCTTCTGGGGGCAATTTACATCTTTCTTTACCTCGTGTAACACAGCAGAGCCACCTTCTACATTCCAGTCCCCAGGGAGCTTTATCGGAAACGCCAAAATAAGGGCCACAAATGCATGGATGTCCATACGTGTCTGCACAGTCGTGTGTACATGCAAATATGCACAAGCCTGGTAAATCCTATTTGTGACACCACTGCTGACGTAAATAAGTGAACGTCCTGAAACACACGTAGGAGGCACAGAACCTCCCCCAACTGCGACGGAACGGCCGGTTTCCATTCACAGCGCCCTTTAGCTGCCTGTAAGCAAACGAGAGCCCTGCTTTGGGAAATGATACTTTTGGTATGACACTAACAACAGCACGCAACAGCATCACTTCTCCAAGAGCACCCATCTCCGAGAGCATCCAAGAGAGGAGACCAGCAGCTCCCTCCCCACGGGCACTCCCGGAGGACTCGCTGCAGGATAGGAGCCCATCAGGTGGCCCAACGCTGCTTATGGGCTCTAAAGAGCCAGGAAATTAACTGCCTAGAGTGGATTTTATAGTTCAGTACATAAAAACCCACAGGGATAAAAAGTAAATGACTGCCGTAAGGCACAATGGCAGCAAACTAAGAAATAAAAAAAAAATGCTTTAAGTAAAAAGACTGGCAGTCTTAAACTGCTTATTTACAGCGGCAATAGCGCTTTGCCATAACCATCATAGCCAGGCACTAGATGCTTAGCTCAAACTATACTTAAAAACTGCAAAGATATTATCGGTTCACTTCTAAAGCCTATTCTCTTGCTTCCTACCTGAAAAAAAAAAAAAGATAAATACAAAACTAATTGATTATGAGTGAAATAAGCGGGCAGTTCTTTCACGAGGAGTCCTTCCTGGCTAAATGACAAGCGGATTTGGGCAGTGGGCTCCCGCATACGCACACTCCAGGCAGGAGTCCGCAGGCCAAGGCGAAGATCCAGATCTCAGTATTTCCCGGTGGCTACCGGCAGCCTCCCCGCCTTCCCCTCAACCCAACCCATTCCTGCCCGGCTCTCGGGCAGCTTTCCTGCAGAGAACCCCGGCCCGGCTGCCCCGCTGCGGGAG
>VWZY01010821.1:154140-181078 GCA_013399075.1 Chloroceryle aenea
GGGCTGGTGGCGGACGCCTCGGTTAAAAATTGTCACCTTTGGCAGGGCGGTTGTTAAACATTGCTCTTGAGATCCGGGAGCAAGCCACGGTGCAGAAATCCACCTTAAAAATAAAAGCTTTATGTTCTCACGTGTGGATAAGGTTGAGCCGTGATCCCCTCCCTGTATTTTTGATGTTTTCTCAGGTGGGTGAGCGGCCCCTATCCACAGATTGTGTACTCGGATTATAAATATATACATTTTTACAGGTGTATAGCTAACTCTGCTTGCAATTAGGCTCGTCCAATACTTTTCTGATCATAACCCATTTTCAGATGGCTACATTTTGCCCTACTGTGCTGCAAACAATTTCCCATACTTGTGTCTGACCTAATTTTCAGTTGCTTCTCCCAACAAATTAAAGGAAACCCGTCCTTTCCCCTATCATCCCCCTCCTTAAAAAGTTTATGCAACCAAGCCACTGAAAATTTCTATTATTTTCTCTTTGTGGAGAAAGAAGTCAGTTATGGGAGAGAGGGCCATTAGGGAATGGGGGTGGAGGGGCCCTAGTCTGTATATGCTCAATTAGAGCTTTGCTGCTAAATCAGCCAGAGATCCTACCACCATGAAATGCCACAGTTTTGGCACCGTCTCCAGAAGACAAGCCGGCACGTTCCAGCGCCTGCGTCCCTCACCCCCAGTTGCACTCAGCAGAGAAATTACTGTCTTCAGGAAGTTCTTCCACGCTGCCCCTACACAGGCTGGTAGCAAAGAGTCTGAAGGTTAATTTCCTCCAGAGAGCAGAGGAATCAAAACATTACCTTGAAATACATGGCAAGTGAGAGTAGCTTGCATGTGAAAAAAACCTAGGGCCAAGAGTTCCAGAGAGACAGAGCTTTTCCTCTGGCCTCGTGTGCTGCATCTGCAGAGACCTCTGTAGCAAATAAGCTAACAGTTATAGAGGCAATAATCTCGTTTACCTCACAGTCATGATTCATTCCTTCTCGTGTGCTAAGTGAAATAGTGGACCACTGGGGAAAAAAAAAGTATGTCTTTAATTTTATGACCATAAGCAGCCCAGTTCAGAATGGCACAGGTAATTTTAATTCCAGCATTTCTTATTTATGAAAACTTGATTTTCTCCAACTTCACACTTCCTTTAACATAACCAAAAGTCTTTTTTGAAGCGAGTACCATAATCCACCAAGAAAAGGAAGGAAGCACCAACATAAAAGATGGCCCATCTAACACAACATTTATGGTCTCAGCACTGACAGAGATTGGGCATCCTTGTCAGACTTGGGTGAGAGAGGGGATTTAACTACACACGTACGCCTCAGATCACAGACATTTTGAACAAGATTCTAACTCATTATTAAATACATTTGTCATCTAAAGCCAAAACCCAATGCCCTGCTTGACACTACCCCTGTGCATAAAGACCAGGAAGTCTGCTATTCCCAACCGCTGTCCTTCAAAGGGAGTGTCATCTTCTAGGCGGGAAACAGATCTGATGGGCGCTCTTTCATGCCGGGTCTTACTCAGCACTGCAGCTCTTCTGAGCCTTCCCCGTGCACCACAGTAGAGCTAGGCTTGGTTTCTCAGCTCTAAACAAGACTGATAGGAGCTCTCAGTCACCCTGCTCCCCTTTATCCTTCTGGCTATTTTGCTCACAGAATCACTTCCCTCATTCACTTGATTATTCACTGTGATCTGCAAACCTTTCTGGCTGTGAAATTGAATGCAGAGAAAAGTTTTAAACTATTTTGAATTTCTAGCAAAGTGTGGTTAAATTTTCTCTAACTTTTTTTTTTCCTAAATTAACAGGAAAAAAATAAATTTGAATGTGAACACAGCCATGTTTTCCTCATCAGTCTAGTCAGACACTGTCAATGTGCTTTTTTCTAATTCGCTTTTTCTATATAATGTGTTTCTTAAGGTTACACAGGGTGCTGTGATTAAAACTAGCATTTGCAGGTGTTTCTCAAACTGATTTTCAAATAAGTTAAGGTGAAAGGTTATGAACAAACTGTTGAATGATTATGATCTTAGTGGGCCACTCAGGTAGGGCCGCCGTCTCATACAGCTATATCCGAAGCTGTAACGTGTAGGGAAGAAGGGTTTACAAGTGCGTGGTGACACCAGGGCGATGAGTAACAGCTGTCAGTGCAGAAAGCCTTCAGCGTGAACAGCTGCATTTGCCCTGTGGAATCACCCTGCCCACCTTTATGGGGAATTGAGTCCCCACTTACTCATTAACCTTCCCACGTGGATTTCATTATGGTCTTTACAAATCCCATAGAGTTTTGTTGACACAGTATGTACCTAACCCAAGCCCACAAAGAAAACAGAATTAAATTTAAAACCATTTAAACCTACTATACCATCGTCACCCTCTTTGGGATGGTGGGGAGACCTGCCGAGGTATTCTGGTTGAACCCTCAGCTCCAAGCAGGGCAAGTTTTGGTTTTTTTTCCTCTATACCTGCCCATAAGGTAGCTGTAAAGAATAATAACATTCACATCAGCTTTCTCTTCTTAAGACTTAACTGCCTGACCTTCCCAGCCTCTTCTCATAGATCACATACTCCAGCACCCTCACCATCCTGGTGACTCTGCCTCTGCTTTTTCACGTCCATGTCTTTCATTCCCTGGGGAGCTCAAAACTGTACAGGGTGATCCAGATGTGATCTCAGAAGCCCTCCATGAATGGAAATAGCCACTTCTCAACTTGCTGACTTTTCTTTTGCTATTGTCACCCAGGATCCTGTTGACCTTCTTTGTCATAAGGTCACCGCTGACTGACTTGTTGCTCACCAGGACCCCCAAATTCTTTTTTGCAAAGCTCTTTTCTCTCCACTCAGCCCCCAGCTCATCAGGCGGATGGCTATTCTGTCCCAGATGCAGGATGCTGCTCCACCATTCATTGAACTTCACGAGAGTCTTTTGTTCCAGTCTCTCCCATGTTCTCATCCTGCAGCATGTGCTCAGCAGCAGCTACACCATGACACACCGTGTGTTCCTCTAGTCTATTCAAAAAGATGTTGCTGTTCCTCCTACCGAGGATGAAAAAGCCCGGCTCACCCCTGTGCTCCAACTTGAACCAAGAAAGTGAACTGCCCCCAGCACCCCCTCTAAGGGCTACCTCTAAGAGATAGAGCAAGGATTGTTTGGTTATGATTTTGCTGTTTAAAGAGCAACTTCATCTTCCCCTTGTTGAAGAAGTTAACTCCCCTTCTGCTTAGAACTGTGTAACACTGTCTTCTGCCCTTCACCGCCTGCACTCGAGCACACAAACTTCTGTGCCTTTGCAGGAATTTGGTAACAGAAGAGGTTGCCGAGGAAGGGCAGAATCAAAGCTGTCCCACCTATGTTAGAATGCTTTCCTATTAAAGTGTAAGAATTGTGCAACCCTCGGCTTAGGTGGCCCCGCATCTTTTGTGTTGAATGTTCTTTCTATATCCACTGTTAAGCTGATTATACCTTGAGGACGATCAATCTGTGTTCTCCATTGGCCACTTACTATGTAAATCTAGAGTTATGTACACATGCAAATTTATGAGCTCGTGTAATTAGAGTGCAGAAGATGTAAAAAAAATAATCAGTGGTGGCAAAGCATGTTTTTAACCGGCAAAAACTCAGCGTGTCTGTACAAGCAGCACATTTCATGCAGCAGGCTTAAGATCTGTCTTTCTGTTGCAGTTCTTAATGTCATTATGAAAGAGATGAAATCAAGATGGAAGGATGACAGTGATTTAGTCACAGAACCTGTTAAATGGCTTTCCAATCTTGAGGCCATAGATAGCTTTTTGATTTGCAGATAGCACAGCAGCTTGATCTCACAAACCCTTAACTGAAATCAAGTTCAGAAAGTATTGAGAAGGAAGTACAAGGAAACCAGCTTCACTTCAGGTTAGAGTTAAGGGTTCTAAAATCATCTTCTGTAAATTCAGACATTCATCTCGTTGCTGGCTCATTCATTTTAATCTGCTTTCATTATTACTTTTCATTAGAGCTTCTCAAACTCATGTTTCTGGTTCAACTTCCACCCCTAAACTCCTGAATAACTATTTTTTGTATACAGTTATTTTAATCTAACAAACATTAGAAAAAATATCATCCTTACGTAGTAGGACAGAGCTTTTCCATTCCCTGAGACTTGTGCGTTCCACCCTGCCAGCATGCCCTCTGAACACACCTTCACAGTGGCTCAGCTGCTCACCAGAGGAAGGCAGCAGGGATGGGGAACATTCTGAAAGACTGAGACAGGGAGTGCAGAGTAGCCAGAAGAGCTGAAAAAATCTCCCTGAGCAGTTGTGGACATCTGTCCTTTCCTTCCTCAAGGGGCTCCTCAGATTTGCAGACTGGCACTTTCCTTGAGCTGGCTTCCCCCTCTTTGCAGCTTTAGTAGCAGATACTGTCAGCACACGGCTCCTCCATGTGTAGGAAACTGCCTTATGTAGACAGAGATTGTGCTGTTGTTTTTACTACATGTGCCTGTTGTACTTATCCTTTAATTATGGCTCAACAGCAAATAGTAAGGTTAGCAAAGGCTGAAGGTGGAAGAGACTAGAGTTATTTTGATTTTTATTTACCATCCCACTCCAGCCATTCCACTTTCAAGGTCTCAAATACATTTGTAATAATGATCATAAGATTGCTAAACCAAGTCAAGCTGTTTCATAAAACAACAGCAACCACAGACAGAAGGGAAAAAAGAGAAATAGATCAACTAACTTAGGGCTCGTATTTGCCTTAAGATAATCCGTGCTTGGATAGGTGCTGCAAAGACGATGCCAATGCACAATTTGTAGCCATGTGTGTACTTACACATAAGTTACACATAACCAGCACAGACCCACCATTGCCTGGTGACTTCAGCCTGACAGCTGAGGTGATGGGCTCTGTCACTAGCTCTGCTTGCCCTGTTTAAATCAACAAGGGTTTTGCAAGAGCCACTGCAGCCCTGACATTTGGAAGAGGCGTAGCGTGAAGCCAACCCTAACCCCCACCTTTGCAGTCCTCTCCGTGCTGTCCTGAGAGGCTGCAGCCTAAGCCTTCCTCTCCCCACATGGACTGCGAATTAAGATCGATCCTGCATTAGCCAGTTCAAGTTTATTTCACGAGATGGTTACAGATACTGGGCTGGCCTGGGATGCAGCCTTCCCAAACCAATTGTCCTTTGTATGCTTTTCTGTTCACGGTCTCAGCCTTGTGCTTACTAAAGGTAAAAAAGTCCTGTGAAGGACAGACTGAACTGGGACAAAGGTGCCCATTTCTCACACCAGAGAGTGCCACAATATGAGGAATTTAATTTCTATAGAGCAAACCATCACATTCCTTCCTAGTTTAAATACAGCTGGGCTGGTTAAATATATACCCTGAATCCAGAAAAAAAGAGAAACAAGATGATCATGAGGCTGAAAGAGGTCAAGAGGCCATCTGTGTCCACCCCCTTCCTTTAAGGCAGGATGATCAACACCTATCTCACTGTTAATGCATTGGTCAAACCTGTTCTTAATGACCTGGGATGAAGACATCTCAGCCTCCCAGGCTACTGCATTGCTCTGCTCTCCTCACCACTTGTTTTTCTAATGCTCAAGCATGGTTTCTCCTGCTGTATTTTAGCCTTTTATCTTCTCCTCAAATCTACCATAGATACAGAGGATTTCCCCCCAGCTTTGCCAGTTCTCAGCCTTGTGCAGAGCTGCTGCAGTGTTTCTGCTGTCTTTCTAGCTTGAGCAGTCCCAGTTCCTCCCAGCTCTCCTTCCAGGGCTCATTACACCAGTCCCTGCTCATCTGAGCTGCTATGGATTTTCTCCAGCTGCTGCAGAGGAAAGGATGCATTTTTGACACTGAGGATGCTGCTTAGTTTGGGCCTCACCAATGCTGGAAGCGTTTCTTCCTTTTCCACACACCAATAAGCATTTTATCCTTCCCTCACCCCTTCGACACCTCATTGTTCACTGATGTTCAGCAGTCACGGCTACCATCCCAGTTTTGAGACCCCCAAATTTTAAACTGCGGTTTAATACATTATTAGAGACACTTTCAGTGCAAAACCATCCACCACTGCAGCTGAAGACCTTGCCCAGCCATTATTTAAAACAAACAACAACCCCCCAACGAAACAGACAGACATCTAACAGGGGTGTTTAGAGCACTAATGTTTGCACGTTCTGGCAAATCAAGACTATATCAAAGCACAAGCAAAGACATCTGCTGCTACTTGTGGGTAGATCTGCCTGAATGTTTCAATGACAGTGGCACGTACACTATTTTCTGTGCTGGTTGTATTTCTACAGATCAGGAATATCAGAGAATCACTCTTAACTACGGAAAAGTCTTCATAACATCTCAGGAGCACTGAAAAACCAGCCAAGTGCAGGGTTTAGTGTGACAGAGGTGTCCTCCTCGGGCAGCTACTTGGCTGTTGAGTCACTCTTGGTAGAAACCAGAGCAGGGTAAACAATGCAACTATTCAAAAAATTCAGGGGACACCCTTAGGTAAGTGACTGGGCAAATATATTTGGCTTTGCTGGGATACTCACTGAGACTACTTACATGCCTAAGAGCCTTGCTAATCAGGAGGCTGTTTAAGCTATTTGGAGTCAGAAACGAAAGCGTTTGTGTGTGCGAAGCTGGTGGGGCTGTGCCGAGTTTGTTCTTGCAGGACAGAATCCTGCCAAACACAATGGGCCCTCCAAATATGCCTTCAGGAAAATTTATGTGAAACTATACAATTCCTAAAGATATTTTTTCATAGTCATTATTTAGACCCATGTATTTTTCCCATTAGAATGAAGTCAACAAAATAAAAAGTCAGGCCAACACTTCAATATTAATAGAATACTTATAATTGAGGCAAAGCATGACTAAAAAAAAGGTTTAAAAAATATTTAAATCTCATACCCTACTGCTTTGCAAAAAATCTTTCATTTTCTTTTAATCACAAGGATAAAGAAGGAACCCTGGACTGTGACATGAACAAGTACTATTCAAGTAAACCAATGTGTAATTATGTATAAAAGTGAGTATTGATGCTTTCGAAATTACACAATACATCTTGTTTTGTTCTATAGCAAAACACATGGTTTGGTTTTCCACACCCTCTTACATGTAATTTTAGGACAAAATGCACTTAAATTTATAATCTACCCTTAAGAACAGAGTAAAATATGACATTCCTATTAAATGGATTACATCCCTTTTCTCTGGAGGAGCTGCTCATGGTATCGTTCAAGAATTCTGTTTGATTCATAACTTTAAACGTGTGAAATTCCTCAGTGCCTTTTTCTTAGCATCCTCTTCACTGACACATTGTGAATACTTGCAAATTTTGGTGGAGTAAGAAAATGTGTTGTTAGAGAAGCCATGTATTGTGTTTGTTTAACCATCAGATGGCCTATGCAACTATGCAGTAATGAATTGCAATTTACTCACTCTGTAAGCCTAATTCCCAAGTGCTTTCTCAATAGTCTGTCAAAACCTGAAAAGTAAATTTTGACCATGGATACCGGGGACAAGGTGTAGTGGGCTTGCCACCATCGAGTAAGCCTTCCTAATTCACATGGCTCAAACGAGAAAATCAAGTGAGCTGGCTAACCCCAAACAATGGAATGAAGTCGTAATGTAGAGTAATCCCTAATTAATGTTGTTTATTTGGTAGAAGCAGAGTATTCAATCATTCAGAATTTCATCTGGACACCTCCATTCAAAATATGTTGCTTTTAAAACCTATATTTATCCCTTGCAATGTAATGCATTATAACTATGCATCTTTCCAGGCAGATAAAATTCTAATAAACAAAAGTACTTTCAAGAGATGATTTCTCCTCTTTACATGCAAAATGACAGTTTGTTGACTGGAGTAAAAATCTCTGGAAATTAAATGCAAATTAGGGTGAAACTGAAAATCAGGTTGTTTCTTAAACAAGGAAATATACATATATATTAGATATCCCATAATCCATAACCAAATCATGACTGAGTTGCTACTTCGGAGCAAGTGAAAAAGTTTATTGCAAAAAAATTTGAAAATAAATGAAGTTCCTGAATAGTCAAGGTATGGAGATGTCTGTTTATACCTGCAGCAACCCCAAACTTCCTACATTCCTCTAGGACCTACCTACAGTCCCAGTAGGAAAAACATAAGAGACTGCTGCAGAGATTGCAGTAGGGATAGGATCTACATGGAAATATAGGATGATTTTATTGGGAAAAGCTGCCAAGAGACAATGTAGAGGTTCATCTCTGCACTGTGTATTACTCTAAAGACAAGCAGAAAGGAACCTCGCCCTACCTCAAATCCAACTCTGGAGCTACCACTTACTAAATAAGAAATTAAATAAGGGCAGCACTCTGTAGTTCTTGTGTAACTGGTTCATGCACAGGTAGGTAGAAATCTGCAAAGCCCTGCGTCAGCTCTTTTTCATACAAATGCCTTCTGCTCCCCTTACCATGGCCCATGTGTTGGGGTGGAAACAGTCCTGACATTACCTGCATAAAGCAAAATCAGCTGTACAGCACAAAACACCATCCCCAGGCCACCAAAGCCAGTGCTCAGCCCCAATGGCCCTCACAGGCACCAAAAATAATTTAAAGAAAGAAAAATCATCGCACTACTGGCAATTTGAAGCAATAGTTGGTAGAAGAAACAGTACAAAAGTAACACAAATTGAGGTTCAGTTCTTGTGTTTTATAAAAAAAATTAGAAAAAGCCAAATAAAAAACCCACTGCACAATGTTGTTTTTCTGTGCAATTTCTTTTCTTGAAACCCAGGCATCAGGAAGACATGAGGAAAACAAAACCACCCCCCCACGAGGGTAACAAGAGGACACCCCCACACTCCCCACGGGCAGGGTATCTCCCCAGAAGCTGCCTGGTTTGGGTTCCAGGCAGCACACCCGGGAAGAGCGGCCTCAGGGGCCCAACAGAGCCCGCCGTGGCTTTTTGTGAAAGAGAACAGGCCCCAAACGAGCACCAGGGAAATGGGTCTGCTGCTGCTGGGCCCCAAGGCACTGGGAGGAAGCCTGCTGGGTCATCAGTCCTTGTACCTCAATTGATTAGCCTCCGTAGGCAATTAATTCACTTGCAAACTAATTAGAAGGGGTTCAGCACCTTTAAAAAGGAGTCCCTCCTTGTTCTAAAAAATTAACAAAAATACTAATTCTGTTCGTGGAAGTGAGGGTCCCACAAAGTGATCACTGTTTTCTCTGGGCTTCCATCCCTTAGTTAATTTGGTTCCCTGAATTAAGGCTCAGAAGCTCCACCAAGAACACGGTTTAGGTCTCTTCAGGTTTTTTTAGGGGATAGAGAAATTTGTGTTTACGTAGCTTTGCTTGGGAACTTCACATTCACCGAGATAAACAGTAAGGTAATTATATTCAACATTAGCAGAAAAAAGTGACAGGGAACCTTATGCAATCGTCCTATTTCTGCAAATCCACAGCTTTTAGCTGCTTGCCTGCAATCTACATTTTACCCAGTCATATCCCAATTTCCTCCCCAAGACAGGCTGCAAATTGAGTTTATGGTTTATTTTAATATTTCCTGCCATCAAATTATATGGATAAGGAATCCTGTATACTCATGCCATAATCCCATTGCTGCTGACGAGAAGAGCACACAGGCCTGTGGTAGAACATTGCCATGCAAAGGGATCTGTGTACCCCTACCTTAGCTTGCACAGACTTTGAAATCTTTTAAAAGTAAACAACATTTTTTTTCCTAAGTTAGCTGGAGAACAAACTTAGAAACTTCACATGGAACACTCAGATATCATCTTTCAAAATTAACAAAATAGACAGTAAACCCCCTCACGCAACATAAGTTTACTCACAGCTCCATGAAGAAAAAGAGCAACTCTCCAAGCCCTTTGCTGAAATGCTAGAGTATAATCCAAGACACAAAACAGACCTTTGATTTTTACTGAGCCTAAGTTTTGCGACACACATTAAATTTAATTAAAAATTAAGCAAGAAGCCACATCTCCGAGGATGAAAGTCAAAGAAAATTCCACCTGCATTAAATAAATTTCAAAAGAAAAAAACAAATAAACCACAAAACCCAAACAAATAGTCACTGTGCAGAAAGCAGACATCGTATAGGAGAGCAGGGCATCCTTAGGGGGCTGGGGAAAGCACTCTGAATTCCTAAGAAAAAAGTTGATAATCATAACAAATGAATGTAAGGGGAAACATAGTGGGACCACCATCCTCCAGTTTCTCCCCAGGAATACCAGCACACTATAAAAACCAAATGAAAAACACTTGATCATGTGATAAACAAGCTGAATAGAACTCAATCGAGAAAGGGATTTTAAATTGCTGTTTACATATTTTTAATGTAGTTGAAATTGTTATTATAAACCCAGTAAAGCACAGGAATTACACAGCCACTGAAATTCCTTAAATGAGACACTTTCTACAGCAAACGTAGAGCAGGACAAAACTCGTTATTTTTATGCTGGGTGATATGCAAAGTACAGAGGGGAAATGAATGCAGCACTGGACAAGATTTAACAGTTGGCAATTTCAGGGTACTTGGAACTTTAATGTGGTGTATTCTCCTGTCCTCAATGCTTTCTGAAAATCAGGTCCCCTCCGATGTTTCCACAAAAACTGGGGCACACAGAGTAACTAGCAATTGGTTAAAACAGTGGCCTGAAAGTACCTTCAGGAAATAGATAACCTCACAGCTTGAGGAATATTCTGACCGACTCCACAGGGCATTTCTGACAACACAGAATATAGTGGAGTGTCCAAAAATGAGTATTAAGTCATGTCACACCTCGAGATAAAAACTATTTGATAAAGTCACGACAAAAAAATAGTCCAACTTATTTACAAGAAGAAGAAACAACCTCCCCAGCACATCAGCTGAAAGAATAATCACTAAAAAGCAAACCAATAACAGTCATAGTTAATATTTTGGGAAAGTACCAAACTAAAAGCCAGGAGTGCCCGAGGCCTCTTGGCCCAGCACCCCACCCACACCGCCCTGTGACTCGGAGGAAGTTCTCTCCTACCATGTCACCACCATAAGGTCTTGCACTTAATACTAATAGCACAGGGTGCAGTGCTCCTTTAACTTCTGTTGAGCACTGTAAAATGACAAAGAGCTCCATGTTATATTATTACTACTGTAACCATGCTCTTTAATTTTCAGCCAGAAAACTGTAGGTAAGGTTTTGAGGGGCTTTTAGCATGTCTGGCCATACAGGATAGCCACACTGAGAATAGTTCAGCCATCAGGACACAACAGAAAGTACTAATGCACTTCAGGACCATCATCCAGAAAGAGCGAGACAATTGTTCAAAGATGTTTGAATATGCACTGGAGAAAGTTAAGATCAGAGAAAAAAAAAAAATAGACCCCCAGGTCTACTTAAAATCCTCCTTTTCCCTCACTCATATCAGGCAAATTTTTGGGCCCAAGGTCTGGATCTGTAGTCACACAGGTGCCTTTTTTTTTAAATTAAAAGCCAGGAATTAGTGAAGAGTCTTTTGGAGACCTCTGATGCCCTCAGTGCACCTTTTAGACACATTGTGAGCAACGCCACAAAGACAACGCTGGAGCACTTCAGGTTTTATTGCAAAACAGCAGATCAGAGCAGAAGATACCCACTCCAAGTAAGGTGCAGCAAAGAGTACACCTGAAAGTAGTATCACCTGCTTAAACAAAGCTGATGAACTCTTACTTTAAATGCTTGAAAACCAGAAGCAACACCCATAGTCCCCAACCAGGTCATCTTCATGACACAGCAGGGCCTGTTTCACAGGTTTGTGTGAGGGTCAGTAATGTGTCTGGTTAAACTTCCAGAACAAGTGACTTCAAGGTGGTTTCGATGGCTTGAAAGCCATTTAAAAGCATCTTTAAAAGGCAGAAAGGTAAGCAGTATTGGAGTTTGTTTGGCTCTGTGAGCTCAAGGAGGTTTATAAATCAGTTTCATCTCATTTAACATCTTTATTAATAAAATGGCAGAGCGTGTGGTAAACAACATGCTAATCACAGCAGGGAATGCTAAAATAAGAGGCTCTGATGGCATTAGCAAGAATAGAGAGAATACAGAAAACAGGGAGGATTGAAACCCTGTAAGAAAACACAGTAACGAGCTTTGAAAATTACTGTGGGGAGAGCAGAGGCCGGGCTGTAGAGGAGGGAAGGCAGCTGGGCTGGAGAGAGCGGGCACACTGGGCAGCACCTCAGAGCAGGCATCACAGCCTGATGTAGTTTCAGAAGAAGAGTGTAAAATTCAGGGTGCTGCTGCAGCATTTCTCATCTAATAGAACAGAGAGAGCCACCTTCCCCAGCTAAATCTGGTTCAGTGCTCATTCCCAGTAGACACGAAGCATGCTGGCACAGATTGGAACAAACTGAAGTGAAGGGTAGAAAGACAGAAAAAGTCTTAAAGATCAAGGTGTTGAATTGTCCCTGCCACAAACATTAGGAGAGGGAAAGTTTGAAAACATTAAAATATGATGGGGGGAGAAAAAAAGGAGAGGATGACAATGTGTCTATTTCTTGATTGGGTCAATTCATTTCAGCCAGAAACCACTCAAAGTCTCCTGCAGAATGTCTATGCTTAGCCCCAGTCCAGGGCTGAACTAGAGCCATTCTCTGCACCCAGGGACCCCTCCCCAGAAGAGAAGGGGATCAAGAAAAACAGAGGAGAACCACAGGTTAAAATGGATTTAGTGAAATAGCCAAACCAACATAAAGTACATGAAGTTACACTCACCCCAATGAGCACACAGTGGCCCCAACAAACAGGGAAACATCCTCAGGAGCAGAATAGTCAGTGAGACCCTCCACGGCTGAGAGAAGCAGGAAGAAGAGGAGAAGAAGCAATCTCATCTTCCTTAACCTTCCCCCTTTATACTGGGTGTGATGTTACTGGGGTTGGAAGCACCTGGAGCTAACTGGGGGCAGCTGCCCTGGCTGACTCCAACCTGCTCAGGGCCTGCAGAGCATGGCTGGCCCAGGATTCCATCCCAGCTAAGCCAGAACAAGAATGATGGCAAATTAGAAATGACTTGTGGTTCTCTCCACTAGTCCCAGGGAGAAGGGTTTCCTTTTGCAAAGGCCTCCTGCCAAACAGAGCTCCATCAGTCACAAGAGTCGAAGTCTGAAAGAAGACAGGCACCTTCCTGCCAGAAGTATGTGCTCTCAATAATTCTCAAGTCACATCATGAGCAGTGTTCATCATGAGGACTGAGGGCTCATTATCTGCAATTTTCACAAGAATTCTGACAAATTCTAGAAGTGTGTCAGTCCGAAAGCTGACACTCAAATCTCGTTAAATCACCAGCAGCAGAAAGCCACAGACTGTCCCGCTGAGCAGAGAGCACCACCACCCCTGGACTTTGTTACTCCCTCACCCCACCAAAGTTTTCTTTAAATCATGTTGTCCCCCTCTCTGTTTCAGGGTTTTCCAGCTCTTCTGTCTGCCAGTGCTTAAAGTGATGGCTGCTACTGATGACTGCCCTGATGAGGGACAATTTCTGGCCTAGTTTGTAATAAATATGATGACTGTAGGCCCAGTAGGGCCTGTGCACACTTTTTCCTCACTGCTGCTGTTATTTTCTGGTATTGTGAAGTCATCACATTCACTGTGAAGGTTCACCATCATGTCTCCGGGATCCCCCTTCACTCCTTAAACCCCCCTCCCATGGCAGCTCCCTGTGACATCTGAAATAAGCACATGTACTTGGTTCAGCACCACATTGCAGTCAGACCACCTCCCGCTCGGCACCTCCAGCTTCTGCTCCGCACTGAGCAGCACCTGCAAGACTCCTCCCTGCCAGGCTGCAGCCTGCAGGATTTCTTCTGGGCTCTCCTTTTGGACCGTATCTAATGGGTACAGCCCAAATAAAACAGTATAAAAACCAGAGCTCCAGCACCGTGGGCAATAATGCGATCCTCTGTATCTGAACGCGCACGAGGGCCGTGAGCCATCCCACACGGGGTCGAGTTCCCGACGCCTGAGCGTGCAGCCGTGTGCTCACAGCCCCACGCTCACAGCCCCGTGCTCTTGCACGTGCAGCGTGGCAACATCGGCACCAATGGCTTTCCTCCCAAAAAAGGGACCACTGTGCGCACCGTTGTGCACACTACACCGTCAGAATCGATGGTGAGCTTCATCCTGCTGATCAGTTAAAACAAGATTGTTTTTTCTAATTACGTTTGCACCACTTGGCTTTTTAAATTTTCATTACAAATGGGGCACATATTCTGGAACGACATTGAGGGCTCTCTGATGACAGAGAAAGCGGGCAGATACTTTTGCAGCAATATTGACTTTTGTTGCTGGTGTGCAAGGAAAAAAAGCTTTTTGTCATCAGGACTCTGAATGCGGGAGATTCCAAAACTCCACGGGAAGCGATGAGATATTGTTTATGAACTGTATCTGTATGTTCATAAGCAGAAAAAAAAAAGACAGAAAAGAAAAACAAATTTTTAATTAATGATCTTTACTTTTCTTCAAAGCTTGTCTGACATGGGCTCAGCCTCCCCCACTCTGCCTCTCCTTGCACTGACTGATGCCTGATCACATGGCCACAAGTCAAAATGAGACCAAATGACGCAGAAAACGAAAATTGAACTTTAACCCCACCTCCCCCCCAGTTATTCCCCCCTGCACTGGCAGAAAAAAAAATGAAAAGAAAAAATCCAAATATGAAGCAGAAGTCATTCCCTGGTAAATGCTGAAGTCAAACTAAAAATGAAAAAAAAAAAAAAAGAAGTGCATTTAATTTGACACAAAGACTTTTGTTTTTGCAGAGTTCTGCCAGGCAGATTTTCTGCAGCTAGAAGTAGAGCATTTAGAATGAAGAGCAGAAATAGAAATGTAGGGGTGGGGACTGCGAGCTCAGAAGAAGCCTTTTGTCTGGCAATACTGTGGCTAAAGATAATCTTTGTTTATCTTGCATGTTTAACTTGTGTCTTGTATATCCAAAGTGTTGGAAAAAAATGTGGAATTACAAGTGAGGAACCGAACAAACCCGGAATGCAGGGTATAATTTCTAGGCATGGTGAAGGCAGGAAAAACAAACTCGGCAGTTATTATGCTTTCTTTTTTTTTTTCCTTATAATCTCTCCCAGACCTGTGGTACAATAACGTTACAGTTCGACTCTACTTTGACGAACAATTTCAGAGCAGGATGAAGTGAAATGAAATGGAATTGTGACGTTACGAAGGGAGAAGAGCGGAGCTGGATGGATGCGTCCTGGCTACGCGAGCTCAGCTGCAGCACGGGACTCTACAGAGGAGGAGGAGTACGCTCAAGGCTGACGAACGCTGAATAGGATTTAAGTGTTTAGTGTCACCCAATCAGTGAAATATGATTAATGAGTCTGGAGGAGTACACTGCTTTTTAGTCTCCAAAGCAAGGCGGACGCGGGGGGAAGCTCTCGGGGCTCTCTCCGCAATAAAAGCCACGGCGGAATCGGGCGCTTGGCCTCGCAGCTGCGTGTTCCTCCTCGGTGCGAGTCCAGCATCCAGCATCCAGCATCCAGCCTCCCGTCTCCCTCGCTCCAGCCGGGCTGCTATTGAAGCAAAGCCAGCAGCGCGTTAGCGAGCCAGCGGGGGAGCAAATTGATTACACAGTTAGCTGTGGAAAAGCTGAAATTCTTCATTAAGGGGAAATGAAATACAGTTAATTTATGTTTCAGCTGAACCACTCCCACACTACACTTACTCTGCTGGTACTCCGAATTTTCTCTGAAGCTATGAGACAGCCAAGAAATTACAGAAGTTTTATTGATATAAAAAAGTTGGGCCTTTGGTAATTTTTTTTTAAGTATTTTTCTATTACTAATTATCATAACTCCCTCACTATGTAGGACAGCACAGCATTAACAGAAAGAAAGGTGGGAAGCATTTGGGTTGATGTAGACTAGAAGACTGCTGTCTGTCTTTAAGTGGTGTTACGGAGACAGTCCACAAACAAATGTAAACATCTCCTTATCTGTTAAGCTGAAACTCGTTTTTTGTGGTATTTCAATGATAAAACTCTTTCCCCAACAAAATAATCCTTTGTGTCCAAAGGCTTTTGGAGAATAAGAGCAGACCTACTGCTTTATTCCTGAGAAGAACCGTAGGTTAAGCAGACAGTGAGATAAAGCTGGTTTCTAAAGTGAGACCATGTAGAAGTCACCACCCAGCACCACACTTGCCCCCCGCAAGTGATTGTACCCGAGCAGTTCAGATCTTCCCTGCAGAGAAGAGAAGCACCAAGAGCTCACAAGCAGAAAATTCCTCCTGCCCCACAGCCCTTCACTCTCCAGTCCCAAGCACTTGCCCCAAGCACTTGCCCTGGGCAAAGCCCTGATAAATAGGGCTCCAGATGGGACCCCTCTGAGGAACATCCCCTCTCCAAATAGCTGCCACTCCCCACTGCTCTCAGTGGGACTCAGGCCACTGGCTGCCCTTCCCAAAGACAGTCACTGCTGCTTTTGGTCTGTTCTTCACAGTCCCCTCTCGTCCCCTGGCAGGGGAAGGGATTGAGAGCCCTTCAGCGGGCACCTTGGCTTCCGTCCTGCGAGGCACGGAGGAGGCAGTAACCGGTGGAAGATCAGCATCTTAACGCAGGAGAGTCCACACGAGGGTCCCACGGGGGGATGTGCTTAAAGCGAGTGCTCCACAGGAAGGGACCACACCGTGTGACGCGTCTAATAAAGTGTGTGACTGCGCCAGGAGTCACAGCCTTAACCAGACTGCGAGGAGAAGCAGCCCTATAATTGCTGCCGTGCCTCAGGTAGACCCTCCTGTGTTTCTCTGGCCTTTCTTCTGCTTTCTCTGCATTTCTGATGCTTCAATCTTGATGCAACATCCCTGCAATATATTTTTCCTCCCACTTACTGCCAAGTGCTTTGAGATTTCTCCCTGATTTTCAGACAAAATTAACAATTTTCTATACCTGTCCATTATTTTTTGCTGGGTTTGGCTGGGATTGAGTAAATTTTCTTCACAGTAGCTGGTATGGGGCTATGGTTCAGATTTGTGCTGAAAACAGCATTTTTGTTAATGCTGAGCCATGCTTGACACAGCATCAAGGCCTTTTCTGCTCCTCACCCCACCAGCGAGCACAAGGAGCTGGGGGAGACCCAGCCGGGACAGCTGACCCCAACTGACCAGAGAGATATTCCAGACCAGATGGCATTATGCTCAGCAATAAGAACAGGGGGAAGAAGGAGGAATGGAGGGATGTTTGGAGTGATAGCCTTTGTCTCCCCAAGTCACTGTTACACGTGATGGAGCTTTCCTGGGGATGGCCAAACACCTGCCTGTGATGGGGAGTGGTGAATGAATTCCTTGTTTTGCTTTGCTTGTGTGCGTGGCTTCTGCTTTACCTATTAAACTGCCTTTGCCTCAACCCTCCAGTATCGTCACTTCCATGCTTCCGATTCTCTCCCCAGTGCCGGGGGGAGCGAGCAGCTGCCTGTGGCTGAGCTGCCGGCCGGGGTTCAAGCACGACAAACATTCCATGGTCTTGCTAGAATAAAAGCAACCAAGCTTGGTTTGCACTGCCCACTTGAGCATTATTAATACTAAAAGAGAAGTAAAAATACACATTATGCTTTTATTTCCTGTTAACTCTCCTCCCCCATGAACTGGAGAAAATAAACTTCTTCTTTTTCCCTTGCTGCTATAATATCCACTGACTAATGCAAGGAAGTGATAATAAATGCAAGTGAAAGTTTGCACACAACTTCAAATGCAGCAGCTCCTATTTCACTGAAGACTGGCTGTTTACCAGGAAACGAGATGGGCTCAAATTGCCCTTGTGACTGCTCAAGATGTATACTCATTAAAGACACCAGCAAGTAATACCGAGGAGGAAATAAACTGTTTGAAAGGATAGTGCCAAGACTGGTAAATCTAAAATTTACCACACAGTCATACAGCAGCTATTTTGGGAACCACAATCACCTCTTGGAAAAATAAACACATTTCCACAGAACAGCAATTCTGCGTGTTGCACTTGGCCACCTCAGCTGGAGCCAGTGGGGTACCCACTGTCACAAGTGGCAAAAGAGACCCCTAACCTCATGAAATTCTGTTAGAAGAAAAAAGAAATGCTTTACCTAAACCTACATCTAAACATCTAGATATATAGCTGTTGCTTATGAGAAAATTTCATCTAGGAGGTGGAGAGTAAATCTGCAGTACAGAGACTCTGACACAAACAATCATTGACATAGAAGTGATGATTCTGTGCTGACAGGTGGTTTTTAAAAAGAAACCAAACCTAAGAGCTGCACTAAGAACTGAGACAGATTTCCAAGAAATTCTTAGAGTCATCCTGAGCAAACTCTTCTTGATCCATAGCAGCTATCTATTTTAAACAGCATTATTCAGTTATGACGCAAACCCATCACCTGAGCACACGGGGTACGTCATAGCTGTGCCGGAGATGTATCCCAAACACATCGAGAAAGCCGTGTGTCTGTATACAGACAGACAGACAGACAGACAGACAGACACACACAGGATTTTGATAGGCTTTTCTCCTACCTTCTGTTTCATTTTGCTTTTCATTTGTTATGTGGATGTTTTTAATATTATTTACATGTGTATATAAAATGTAGGGGGTTATGTATATAAAAAGGATCTCCAAAGCTTTCCATTTGGCAAAGGGAACATGGCAAGAGACTGTAGAAGAGCTACAGCTCTCCTCAGTAACTGAAGGCAAGGGCCATGGAAAATTCCTGTTGTGACCATCGGCCCTCAAATGGCTACGTGGTCTCGTTAGCTACGTGGTGCCATTGTTAGGAGAGGGCTTGGTGGCATCTAGAGGCTGGGCACCAATTTGGAGAGCCCTGTGATTTGTAATAGAGCAGCCAGACACATCAAATACTCTGTGATTTTATAGTCTTTGACCAAAAAAACCCCCATGGCATGTGAAAAGCACAGGGGGCAGAGCGTTTTTGTTCAGAGCAGGTTGTTTTCCTGGGAATAGGGCTGGACACAGGTAAGAGAATTGCTCTGATAAACAGACCTGTCCACATGCAAGAGGTCTGACAATGGGCTCCCTTTGAGCAGCGCGAACCTTCATCTTGGGTGTGGTGAAGGCAACCTAATCCACTCACGGTGCATGTGCCACCGACCCATCTGGGGTCTTAGATGTCCCCAGACTGTAGCCAGGAAAGGTCTCTAAAGTCCTTTGACTGACCCTGTTACTGGTTTTAAATAGGAAATTAAATATAATTCTTATACCTTGAAGGTGTGAAAAAATCTTTGTCTAGCAGGCAACAAAAATGGCATCTGACAGCACATTCCGGGTGAGCAGCACAGCTAGAGCCTCCGTGCTGGCCTGATGCTCTGCCTGGTACACAATATTGTTTCCTAATACTTTCACAGTTGCTTCTCATGCTTTTCTGCTAATGAGCTCCAAATGCTTCAGAAAGACTCAGACATTTCAAAAAATCATGACTGTTTTTGAGTGTATTTTTCGGTGAAGCCAGGCTGAAATCCTAAAATGAGCATTTAAGAAGCTGGCCTGGCAGTTGGTGCGACAGGCATCTCAGCTGGCATCAAGAAGAGTGACAAAAATTAAGGCATTCGAAAGCCCTCAGCAAGTTGCAGAGATCTGTGGCCTGTGAGTCCCATTTCCTGCATCTTTAAGAGATAACATGTCATCGTTCCGCATCAGAGAGCATCCGCCTGCAGCCGGGAGCAAGAGGCATCACTGATACCAATCCCTGCTCTGCCGGGTGTGTGAACCCGGAGTTAAATCATTTTATCCCTAGGTCATACTTGGAATCAGCTGCAGTGCAGAGGAGAGGTGCCTTTCCACTGCCCTGCTGGCAGCTGGACCCTCCACGGACACAAAGTGCAGAAGTAAAAACAGCCCTTAACCTGGAATTTCCTTGCTGTGACAAAACTGAACCTTTTTTTTCCCCCCACTTTACTATGGTTTGAAAGGCCACATCAGTCTGTTTTTATGAATGCTCTTAACATAATCTGGATTACAAACTGATCACACAAATTACAAGACCTCTGAACAGGAGCTGGAGACCAGTGCTTTTCCACTGTAACAGTATTTTATTAACATCCCCTCCGAGTGCGGCTGCTGCACCACGCAGGAATCTGGGCTGGCTGGCTATAAGTGGAAAGTTACCTAAGTAGGGTGTCTCTGCAGAGACGAGGGATGCAGCAAAGAGGTGGAGATTTAAAAAGCCAGATCTGGCTCTCAGAAGGAACTCAGCAACATAAGGACAGGTGTAGGAATTTGGAGATTTTTTTTAGCTTCCCCTAAGTGCTTTTAGCTGCTACTTTTTTTGTAGCTTTTCTACCCTGTATGGAATCAACTTTTCATCATTTAGAGCACTAAAAGACCTGGGAAACCTTAGACAACTGGAAAACTAAAAAAAACAAAAACAAACCCACAAACCATCTGAAGCAGCACAGCCATGTTGAGTTGGGAGCCTAGGTAATGCAGCCCATCAAATCTACGATCTTTTATGAGGACCCAAACTGTGACCCAACAGGGAGGCAAGAAAGCAGAAGGGAATAACAAGGGAAAGAAGGAAGTTAAATTCCAAGATCTACCCCGGGCAAGTTGTATTGAGGTTGCTTGTGTGTGGAAGATGTGTAATCTCCGAGCCAACAGGGACATTGTGAATCTTAACAGCAGCTGCTGGTTCCACTGGTGTAAACGTACAAAGATGGATTATCCACCTGGGAAACACAGAAGACAGGAACAAGAAAATGGGCAAAACTGTCTGACATTCGTACAACGTCTCGCCAGGACCAGAGAGAGCAGAGGGCAGCTCTGCCCAGCGTGCTTGAGAACAGCAAGTGGAGATCCGCTTGGATGGTCACAGTCTTACAGCAGAGAGATAATGAGGTGGGCAGAGCATCCAACTGACACTGGAACAATGTGTCTAAAGTGAGCATATCCAGAAGTGCCCAGTGGCTGGGCTAAAAATGAAATCCCTTCTTTTGCATTACGAGTGCTATTTTTAGATCACTGGTATTTTGAAAGGTTTTCAAGGAGAGTGTTTTTTGAAAAACTGTCAAGAATTTACAGAAAGAGACCAACATGTGAAGTGTTGGATGACTTTGGGTGAGGGAACGGCTTTGGCAGGGGTATTGAGCTCTGGCTCCTGGCCAGGCTCCAGCCATGGAAGGTGTCCTCAGCATCCTCCGAGACGACACTCGGCTCCTCTTCCTGCTTGAGGCCGTTGAGCAATGAAGCTCTGAGTTGTCAAACTGATACTGCTCTTTCAAGCAGAAGTGGCTGTGATTCAGTGATCGGTGAAACAACCCTCCTGATACTACAACTCCCTGAGCTCTGCTGGAATTAAAGTGCAAATATAAATACAAAGAGTTTGTTTTGCCAAGCTTTTTGGTGAATGTTTGTTTGTTATGATCCCTGTGTTTGCGATGTCTCATTAGTAACAACTGAGCACACAGCACTGGAAATGTTTCCCTGCAAACAGGAGGACGGTTGTGCGCTGCACAGCTGCATTTTAGTAGCATGAGCAACATTAGGAAATATGGGTTTATTCCTTCATTGTGTCATCTCTCTGAAACAAGAGAAAAGAGAATGTCCGAGCACCACAGCAGCACTTAACATCATGGGGCTGGCAAAGACCCCTCGCCCATGGAAGCGCCGCTCTCATCAGGCTTCATTTCCTCAGTACCCCTAAAAGCAAACCGGGATTTCCTTTGCCCACCGAAACAAACTCTGCCTGTCACCCACTGTTTGTTTCTTTGTTTGAGGGTGGCTGTTTTGGGTTTGTTTCTTTGAAAATTGTTTGTTTTCCAGTGTGATCAAAATGTTCCACCTGTAATGTTTTATTTTCAAAGGAAATTCTAACTTGTGGCCACCAGCACCTGTGCCTCAGCACTGGTTTCTTCTGGCTTTCTTGACTATTCCACTAGAAAGAGTTTCCCTCCAGAACATTTCCTAAATTGCTAAGACATTTCTAAAGCAGCATTACTCTTTTCCACGTCCTCCAAGTGATGCTGTGAGGAACTTTGCAGCGGTGTGCATGTCAGCCAAAGCTAGTATTTTACAGAGAAAAACAAAGAGGAAAGGTCCAGCTCACCTATCTGTTTAGAAACCAGCACATTCATACCTTGAACATGACGATAACAAGACATGTTCTCCTGTTCTCATCACTGCTGCCTTTGCAATGAGGATGAAAGCCTCACGTGATGCCTGCAACCATATCAAAGTGACTGAGGACACTGGTCCCCTGCATCCAGTGGTGCTGGAGAGGATCTGGGCTTTCAAAAGAATCTCTGAGGCGTGTGAACTACCACGATAATTTAGTTTCCTACAAATGGATTGTAAAAAAGAGAGAACAGCAACTGAACTAACCAGGTTATCTGTTCCTGAACAAACACATACCTCTTAAGCAACCAAGCTTCCATGAGAAACGAGACAGGGAAGAACAATTAATCTGCAAACCAGCTAGAAATAGATACAAAAGTCTTGCTTTTGTACAAAGAGTTTTCTAACTAAGGCCATGTTTCTCTGCTCTGTTGATGTAAAGAAAAGCAGATCAATACTGTCCAGGCTCTCTGATCTAAAGCATATTTCTGCTTGCATTACAAAAAAGCCTTCTTCGGGATACACCCATGGGGGAGTTCCAACGTTTTTGGTCATGCTGGCTGTCAAATACCCACACGGAGCTTTGTTCATGGGAAGGACCATTTTCTGTTTCCAGGCTCAGACCCTTATTATAGCTTAGATCAAACCCTGCAATAAAACCCTGCAGCAGCCGCCAATTCTGTCATACGCAAATACTTAAATTTGTGCTGAATCCCCTCGCCTAATCGACCATCTACAGCCCTACTTACCCGAGAACGTTGCCAAAGGCACATTTGTTCCTCATCATCTCAGATTCTAGGCATGGCCAAAGTGTAAGATCCAGTTGTTGTGTTCATCTTATAGCAGGAAAAAAAAAAGAAAAGCCTTAACATCACAAGCAACAAATTCAGATGTGCTGTTGCTGTCTGAAAGCTGTGTTTTAAACGAACAGACCTCATGGTTTTTTTAGACAACTCCTGTGAAATCCTGGAAAGAGCGAGGAGCACTTCTGTGTGCACTTGTAAGAACCCATAAAACAACCTCCCCTAGCCCAAGCTGCCCGTGGTCCTTCCCTTTGCCCCTCCAGAAAGGCACAAGGTGAGGATGCTGCTCGGTGTCCAGAGGCTGCACCCGCCTGGCAGCAGCTGCTGCAGACGTGTCATTTCTCATTTTTGCTGGAGAAGAGAACCTGTGAACAGTGACAAGGCTGCTGTTAAGAGAGCAGTGTCTGAGTACTAGAGACCAGCTGTCTATCCTGCAATCAACAGGAAGATGCATCAAAAAAAGCAATGCCAAGCAAGACCCATCTCGTGAAAACAAAATGCAAACCAGCACGTAAACAAAATGGGACAGCGGAACGGCAGCGGCTGTCGTTTGTAACACCACCCAGAGACTTTACTTAAGCTGTACTCATTTGGTAAGCCAAGAAAGCGCCTGTAAACTCCTGAGGTGGAGCTGGGATGAGCACATAATGGCAGCAAGAGGTTTCTGTGAAACTGTGTCACTATCAGCTGCCTAATCACTGAGATGTTTTTATTAAGAGGCTGGATAAACATCTCCTGCCTCCCTATCTAACCCAGACTCTTATCCCTCACGTGGGTACCTGGAGCAGCCCTTTGGTCGTGCCTACAGGAGATGAGGATTTTTAGGACAGACTTGAGGCCATTTCCCAGTCTCAGGCTGACCAGCCCTTGCACCTCCCCTCCTCCAGAGATCCTCCACCTCCTTCCCTGCAGTAGCCAGGGGACACCAGCCCTCCTGGCCAGGCTCTCATCATGGGCCTCAAGCTGAGCAGCAGGAGATGTCTCCTTCCCACCCCTCAGCAGGTCCCTGACCAGCTGCCAAACCTCCTTGCTCCTCACCCTCCTTTCCACACTGCTCTTGCTTTTACTCTTGCAAGCTCTGTATCTCCAACACCTCCCTGCAGCAACTGGCTGCTTTCCCCTGCTGCTCCTGTTTTGCTTTATGACCACCATTGCACCACTGGATGTCTGACCATCAGCCTGCAGCTGGTGGCGGTCTCCAGACCCCCTTCCCAGGCCTTTGGGCTTTTCCTCCACAGGTTCTTGTAGCCCAGCTCAGGAATCACTTAATAAGGTGACTGGTGTCCAGGACTTAAAGTTTATAATAGCTTAACTAGAATATTTTAGGGTTAAAAAAAATAATTAAAAAAAATGCAGCAGCAGCCTGCAGGAGCAGAAGCCAGTTGTTTGCTTTCTGAACTCATTTGCTGTCGAGTAAATTATAAAATAAAATTATATTTCCAATTGCTGCCTCCAAGAGAGCAGAAAGGAACTGTTGAGCAAAGCACAGCTCTGCAGAACTGGGAGATGTGGCTGCAGATTTCAGCCCTGCCAGACAAATCCTGACCTGAGCCGCGTGTCATGCGGGCTGCAGGTCCGGCGTTGATCAAGCGGGCACAGCGGGTACCCTCTGTTCGCAGCCACTTGGCACTTCAGGTGCAAGCTGACGTAGCTGGCAGCTCGTAATCACCTACGCTGCATTTTCTGCTTTTTACTTACTTCCTTTTTCGTGTACTTCTCCAAAGAAAAACGAAGTTAGAATAATGATAAGAATGGAAAATGAAGACTTTAAACCTTTTCAGTAAGTGTGAAGCCTTTCTAACGACAGCACTGTTCCAGTGAAGACAAACACCACTCCCTCATGTGGCTAAAGCTCACCACTGCTGAAGCTAGTGCTATTCCCAGCCTGCCCAGGAAAACCCACTGAAAAATGGATTATTCTCCTAAATTTGCATCTCAGTGTGCAGTCACACACACATTCACGCGTGCAAGAGCAGAGCAATACACCAGCACAGAGTACATGTGGCAGATACAATTCCACCTTGTGTCTCTGTGTTAAAAGGCTACCAAAAAAAATCAAAAAAATCTCCCTCAGAAGGCTGATAAATCCAGAGAAAGCAAGCTTTCCAGGGACCTGCTACACAGAAATCCACAGCTCCACCCAACAGAGGCTGTAAGCGATGGAGCTCTTCACGTCCAAACACTGACTGAACCATTGCCCCTAGACAGACAAGAGTTAAAACCACAGTCTGGCCTGGAAATTAAAGATGTGAAACTACTGGATTCCTTCACAGGATTAACACACACCCTTAAATCTTTTCTCAGCAAGGGCAGAATCCTATACAAGACTCTCTGTGAGCATTTCAGGACTTCGGGGGTTCCAGAGACCTCAACAGTTTTAGTTGATCTGAAGGCCATGGTGGGTGCAGCAGCAGCGCTGTGGCCCGGTCACCCAGGCCGTGTCCATGCCTCTGCAACGGGCTGTTGGTGCCGTGTCACCGTGCGGCACCAGCGCGCTCGAGTGGCCTGGCACTCCCCCCTCGCTCTGGCTTCCACCTTGACAGCAAAGCAGAGGCTGCCTCTCGTTTTGTCTCAATGCAGTGGACCCTTCTTCCTTCAGATTTGCATAATAAACTTGAGCAAAGAGGTCCCCAAAGACAAAAAATAAAACAAACAGTGCTACTGCCAGGCAAGCTGCAATTTAATCAACAGTGCAACGACTTCTTCTCCGTGATTTCATTGCTAACAAATCACAATTTGTATAAAAAGCCAAGTATATTGGAATTTTCATATGAAATATCATTGTACCATGAATTCCTTCCCACAGTGCTGCAGTGAGAAGACTCTGGGATTACTGAAATTCGTATTCTCTTTTAACTCAGTAGCATGTGATTTGAAGCACAGAGTGTTATTTCATTGTACAGTGTGGGCAACACGGTTATTCACAGGAGTAACAGCTACCTCAGGTAGCTCCAGCTGCTATCAGGAACCGTTCAGATTTATCTACAACACATAGCTACTGTTATTTGTTGCAAAGAATGGCCGAAGGCCAAGAATTAAAATACCTGGAACGGGGGACACGCAATGTCACTCAGTCCCAGACAAAAAAGCAAATGTGCACACTGGGAGTTTTCCACCCCACCTTCTGCAAGCCTCTTTCAAAATGTTTGTTGCATTCAAGGTGCAAATGTCCTTGAAAGAGAAAAAGAGAGCGTGAAGGTGGTATTTTGGGAGCACGCTGCAGCTACGTATGTCCATGCTTTCCAGGAACTTGGCAGCTGCCTCTTTTCTTGAGCACTGGCTGTGTCTGACCTCGTTCTTTTAACAAAACTGGACCCATCCCTACAGGAGTTTCTCCTCAAACAGCCTCCCACCCTCCCCCGTCATTAAGGAACCATAATTCACGCTTACATACTTTGGAAAGAGATTCATTTTCCTGCAGCAAAGGAAGGCTGATGCAGAAACGGTGGAGCAACCTAATTTTAGCTCATTCAGACAATAGGCTGGATCCTTACACACATGTACTGAGGGCTATTTATAGTCCTCCAGACGCTGCTGGGAGTACAGTCACCCACTGTGGAGATACCCGGCTGCACTCCTGTTGGGGAGGGAGGGAGGAGGCAATCAAGAGTCTGTTTGTTCTGGGGAACACAGGTAGGGAGGTGTTGGATGAAATGTTCATTTGCAGTCTGAACGGAGATCAAAAGCTCCGGCTGCTTTGCGACTGCCACTGCCAAGACCGGAGGGATGCTGCAGAACTTGGACGTCCCAGACTGCACCAAATCACAGGCCCAGATAGAAACTGTTCACAGCTGTGGGCACGAAGATGGCACCGCGTGCCGGGGCGGAGGGAAAGCCCTGAGGAAGTTTCCAGTCCTCTGGGGATGCTTCTGGAGCAGCGTCAGTGACTATTCTGTACCTCAGAGTGGAGCAGTGAAGTCAGCAGCTCCCTTGTAGGCACGTGACTTCCAGAACAAGTTGTTGTTCTTGTAAGCACTTGCAAGCTCTCCCCAGTCTCTAGGGCTGGGTTATCAGAAGGCCTCTCAAAACCCAGGTCTTCTTCAATTCTTCTTTCAAGTTAATTAAAAAAAAAAAAAAATAATCCCA